>PVIA01000983.1:0-86386 GCA_004024845.1 Tonatia bakeri
TCTGCGCCCTGCGCGCCCGCCAGCCAGCGCCTCTTCCCGCCGGGACCCCTCGACCCCACTTTGCAGGCCTCCCGACTCCGCCGCTCCTTACCGGTCTGGATGTACCGGAGCCCGACTTCTGTTCAATTAATTTCTCTCTGTTCTGGTTGTTAATTGTTTCTCAATCTTTGTTGTCTTCAGTCTTGGTTGTGCGAGGAAGCACAATGCGACTGCCTATGCCTCCATCTTGGCCGGAACTCCGGATCACTAATTTCTTAAACTAGAAGTTCAACAGCCAAGACCATTAGGATTCTGTCTTATAGAGAGACTAAAAAATTCTGATGGGTCACAAAGGATGAAATCATTTATTATTTAACTGTCCTGACATTTATGACTCGCCTTCCAAATAAGACAGTATGCATTTCGAAACAGGGATGATGCATTATTGCTCATTGAATTCCTCACAGCAGCTAGCATGGGGCTTTGCTGGCAGTGAAGGCTCCGTGGCTACCACATATGACCCGAGGGTTTAGGCTCGATCGTGAACCTAGAATCGCTGATTCATTCATACATTTCACAGAAATTTATTGAGCATCTGTTATATGCTGGGCTCTCTTCTAGGACTTGGGATCCAATAGTCTCTGCCCTTATGGAGCTTATATTATATTTAAGTAGGAGAGATAGACAATAAACAAGACAACTCAATAAAATATACCAAGGTCTGTCTAGAAAAAGTCCAGCCACTGTTAATATAACAAGAACGCCTTGCACAACATCATTGTAACCTGGCAGCCAAGGAGCGTGGACTGGAATGCACATGTGTGAACAATGACGACTTCACTGTGCTAGTCAGGGGGGTGGTAAATGCCGTTGAGTGAGCATGTTTATTGTGTGGCCCTTGCATTCAAAACGACTGAGTGAGTAGAGCAATGAATCTGCATCAAATTTTGTGCTGAGCTTGAACGTTCCTTCGCAGAAACGATTTGGCCGCAGCTACGGGCCACTGGTGATTGACAGCTTCATCACAACACCTCGCCTGCCAATGTATCATGTCTTGTGCAGAGTTTTTTGGTAAAAGATCAAATCACCCAGGTGACTTGGCCCCCCTGCAGCCCAGATTTGGCACCCTGTGACTTCTGGTTTTTCCCAAAACTAAAATCATCTTTGAAAGGGAAGAGATTTCAGACCATTAGTGAGATTCAGGGAAAAATGAAGGGCCAGGTGATGGTGATTGGGGGAACTGTGTGAGGTCCCAAGGTGCCTACTTTGAAGGGGACTGAGGCATCATTGTCCTGTGTACAATGTTTCTTGCATCTTCTTCAGTGAATGTCTCTAGTTTTCATAGTGCGTGGCTGGATACTTTCTGGACAGACCTCGCATATTGATAGTATGGTGGGTAAGGATAAACGTTCAGGAGGAACAATAAAGGAGGAAAGGTGGGTGGGAGGGATTGGTGGAAGATCAGGGAAGACCTCACTGAGATGGAGACTTCTGAGCGAGGAGCAAGAAAGTGAAGGAGTGCTCAGCATGGATATTTGAGGGAAGAGCTTTCGGAGCAACAAGGCCTCAGGGAAGATGTGTGCCTGACCTGTTCGGTCATCCCTGCTCTGGCCTCCTGTGTGTGGGCACGGGGACACCTCTGTGACTTCTTTTCTTCCCCTTTCACCAGAAGGCCAGTGAAGAGGGCAGTGGGCTTCTGGGACCTGGCCCTTCACTGCATGGGGCTGGAGCTGTCTGTTGCCCTGAAGCCTCAGGTGGGGGCCGCTTCTGTAGGGACAGTCGGTGGTGTCTTCCAGTACTGTGTCTTCAGATGGCTGTGAGTGGCAGCAGATCGGCATATTATAACATAAAGGAACATACAGAACATAGTAGGAGTACAGCGTAAGTTCAGTTGTTACCGGATAGGGGCTTCGTTCTGAGTGGGTCTGTCCATTATAGTGGGTCTAGCTATAATGTGTGGGTTCTTGAATTCATGTAGGAAGGGTTTCACCAGTCCAGGTGACTATGGGTACAGTTATTAAAGTTGGAGACAATGAAACAAAGAAAGGCTTAGCACAGAAAAAGCAACAGGAGAGCCTAGGCTGGGCTGCCTTAGCCCAATGGGAAGCCAGGGAAAAGGGGGCTTTAGGGATAGTTTCAGGGGATTAGCTTGGGTCAAGGGGCCAGCTGCCCATCGCCGTAGAGTTTAGGAGACACATGACTGTAGGGAAAGAAGTGGCCGAAGGAGAAGGGAAAGGAAATGGCTTGGGTTGAGTGTTGAGTGTGTTGGGTGCTTTGTCTTGAGGCTTTTATCTCTTTTTTTGCAGGCGGGAATCTTAGGGAGGTCTTGGGAAGGGGTTCAGTAGACTATTCATCGGTTTCCCAGGTGTGCTCTTTTAGGGTTGTGGTCTCCTCTGATTGGCCAGTGACAGGGTAGGGGATCTTTACTCATTGTAGTGGGTCCTAGTGTTGCCCACCTACTTTTACTGCTTTTCTGGGCCTGGAGCTGAAACACAACCGTGGCCTGGATATTATCTCCTAGATGTTACCTCCAGGGAGGAAAGGCCAGGGGAGAAGAGGTTACCCTGGGGGAGAGGTCCTTGGTTTCTTAATTTTGCCCCCTCCCAGGTACTTGGGGACTTCCTTCTTGGTGACCATCTACACCAGGCTGTGAATTGGTCGGTCACTGCTATCCGTCTCCTGTTTCCCTATTTCAATATTCCACTCACTAAGGAATTTTCCTAGCTTCTCACTATCCTGTCTCACAATGACTAGAAAGACGGCAGGGAGGGAAGGTAGGGGAAGCTCTAGGCATCTTGGAAGATCATCAGTAGGAGACTAACGCTTGGCATCTTCCTGAAATGAAATAAGATGCCTGCTCTGAGCTCGCCTCAGCTAGAAGTTCTGACACCAGGGGTTGAAGGACTTGTTTCGTGTTCCCTCCGTAACATGGCTTTCCTGGAGACTTACTGTAGAATGCTTCTGGCCCTCTAAAGATTTGCTGCCTTTTTTCAAAAATGTTTTATCTAGAATTGCTATTCAAGTATAGAAAAAAGAATGGAAAGGGCCTTGGGAAAAATTAGAACAATGCAAATGTATTCACCTCTCAGTGCTTCTAAAGCTTCAGCTTCTGGCTGCTTCCCAGGGCCAATCATGGCTCCAGATAACAAAGGGGTTTGTTAAATGGATAGGGAGCATTCTCCAGCTGTCGGATTGAGGAAGTTGGAATTAGGAATAAACTTTACGAAGAAAAGTTTGTAATTTTTATTCCTGTATGTGGGAATTTTGATACAGGTTGGGCTGGTCAAAATGACTATCTCGAGGAAACAGTATAATCCCTGTCCTCCACGACTCCTCACACTGTCGGTGCTTTGGGGCCTCAGCTTGGGAACAGAGCAGGACTGCCCGTGGCCCACCTGTGTCCTGGCGGCATGCACTCCCCATGGTGCCAACCTGTGGCTGTTCCACGGAGGGCACAAAGCCCCCTGGGCTGGGGGCTGACTGCTCCTCCTTGCCTCTGGTGGGGTGGGAGCAAAAATGGGTGTGCAGAAGAAAAGCCATTGCCACCAAGTAGAAGGTCAGGCAGGGGGGCACCTGTGTGTGGCCTGATGACAGCCCCCAAACCGGCCTCTCCGTGGTTGTGTTCCTTCGGAGAGCCATATACCACTCACGAACCGAGTTCCAGAGGCTTCAGCAGAAATCCAAAGGCAGCACCAGTTACTAGCTGTCTGCTTCTCTCTGCCTCCCAGCTTTTCTTAGCATAAGGTTTGCTCTTCTGGCCTCTGGAAGGCCCCCTGTCTATTTAAATACTCGTCATCTTCATAGACAAAGTAACAGTTAAGGGCAGCAGGATGGGGGAACTTGGTGCTTTCCTAACAACGAATGAGAATAATATTGAGCCACTCAGCACCAACGGTGGGGTTATTTATTGCTTTGTGTGTGTTATCCCTGAGTACTAGTATTTTCCTTGTTTTCAAGAGAAGAAAATGGGATGAAAGAGGTCCCGTGTCTTTCCCAAGGCCACAGTATAAGTGGTTGAGTCAGGTTTTAAACCCCAGGCTCAGGCACGTAACCATTCCCCACACTGCCTACCAGGGCAAGCCTCCCTCACACCCGGGGAAAGCTAAAAGCGGGTGAAGCAAGTAGGTCCTGTGGACTGGAGTGTGGGGCAGCCGTTGTGCAACTTAGAGGCAGAGCAGACGCTGCCTCTGAGTATTCGGCTGCTGATTATGCCTGATGAGACACGATGCCCCTCTGGCTGCCTGATATTTCGTGTGGTCTCTGGACCAGCAGCATCAGCATGGTCTGGGAGCTCCTTAGAAATGCAGTCTCGGGGCCCACTCCAAGCGTGCTGCACCAGAAGCTACATTTTAACAAGATCCTCTTATGACTTGAATTGCTGCTCTAGAAGTGCCTTTCCCAAAAGGAAAAGCTTGAGAAAGCTAGTTCAGGGGGCTTCTTTCAGAATGAGACCCAGGACAGTCTTACTACCAAGAACCCCCATGCTGATGTGTCCCCCGTGGCAGAAACCTCCCTGCAAATGCTGGACAAAGCCAGCCCCACTCCCGGTATTTATTTCCAGAGGAATAAGCAAAGTAGCTCAAGAAAATGCTCCCAGCAGCCGCCTGAGTTAGGCAGATCTGACAGTGTGCGAACGCTAGGTGGCAATGGATGGACAGGCACCGGCGGAAAACAGGCGAGGCTCCGTCACTGCGAAGGGTCAAGTCGAAATGATAAAGGCGTGGGGGTGAGGGAAGGCTGAGCACAGTTTGGTCGTGAACGGAGATTGTTGGGAAGATATTAAAGAAACTGAGACTTCACCAGCAAGTCTGGGGAGGCTGTTTTGTGGAATGAGAGATTTGGGCAAGAGCAATTGCTTCTTTTTTTGCCTCCAGCTATGTTAAACACACACAATCTTCCCACAGGGGAGGGATGTCAGCAGCTGGGGATGGTGAAGCTGAAGGGAATTAAGTGGGGGTAAAAAGTTCCCCATGCACTTCGTTCTGCTCCCTGAGGTTAGGGGAGTCAGTGGCAGCTGGTCAGCAGCATGTGGTAGTCAAAGGCAGGAGAAGGAGAGCATCCTTTCCCATCATGCGCTGGGCTGGCAGGCGATGCCCACACTCTGCCTATAAGCTCAGCTCCGAAGGGGACAAGGCAAGGCTTCTCTCCTGTATCCAGCTATTTGGCCTAATCCAGACTGGGAAAAGAAAATGCAGAGTTATCTTGGCTCCTCAGTTTCTCTCCTCATTCTCCATGGACTCCCAGGGTCTAAACTCTGGGATGGAGCCCTGTAACAGATATTGGAGAAGCTGGAATCCATCTTGAGACTTGAGAAACTTGTCTTCTAAGAAAAAAAAAAACAAAGCAAAGGAAGGTTTTCCAAAATTTCCCAAATTGTGAAGTCACCTGGTAGAGCCTGATCACTTTTATCCTATAATGGTTGGTTCCAAAGGGACTCTCTCATTTGGTCAGCGGACCCCAAAGTTAGAGAACTCTGATGGAAATCCACTCAAGGAAGAGTCATGTTTTCCTGACTCTGCTGAGAGTGCCGTCTGCAAACATCTTGGAGTTATGTCAGGTGGTCGAAGACACATTATTTGTAAAGATTTTAGTGTTGAAGTTTGAGGTCTGGACTTTTTCAAGTTATTCTCTATCTCGACTCAAAATTTAGGCCTGCTGGACAGCTGGCCTGTGCAGAAGTCTGCAAGGCTATTGGAGAGAGGGCTGTGGAATTATAGAATGGATGTGAGCATTTGTCCTGCCCTCTCCTGTCTTGTTCAGTTGGGAACACTGAGGCCCAGAGAGTCCCATTTGGTTTCTTTTAGCAAACCATGAACAAGTGCCCCTGGGTGCCAGGGGCTGTGCCAGAACCTGAGGCCACACAGGAGCATGAAACTGTCTCCATCAGTTTATGGATCAGTGCTCCGCTCATGCATCCGATTTATCATCCTGCTTATAGCCCATGTCACCCTGCTGGTGAGTGGTGACTATTGGTACTACAGAAGGATGACTTCCTCCCTCCCTTCATCCCTGTCTCCCTCCCTGACTCCCTCCCTGTCTTCCTTCTTTCCTTCTCTTTCTCCCTCTTCCCTTTCCTCCCTCCCTTCTTCTTTCCTTTCCTTTTTATTTTTTAACATACATATTAGTTTCCCTCTCTCTCTTTCTCCCCTGTTTTTCTCCTGTTTTTAAATTCCGATGATCTTGAAGCCCAGGGGCTTTGTATTTACCATGTGGAAGTGAGTAAGCAGCACCATTAACAATTCCAAGGCTGCGTTTGATCACTCTGTCCTTCCCCAAAGGCCTCATACAAGAGGTAGTGATTTCAGACAGACCTGAGGAAGGAAATTTTATTTTTTTATTTGTGGGAACTCGCCTTGAATTCTGAGAGGGGAAAATAAACTAAGCTAGTAAAGTGAGAGGCTTTTTCTTTTTTTCTTTTTGCCTCAGGAAACATCTTCTGTGATAGATAAACTCAAAAATACCCTCTGGATGATGCTGTCCAGGCTGTGACCCCAACACAGTTTATGGTAGAAAGAAACGGTGAATTCGAAATAAAGATGTTACCAGCCATAACTGTGAAAGTGCTAGAGACTGTCGGCATATATTATTTTTGATGACATTACAATTGAATGCAAATAGGCCCCCAGCCCTCCTCACTGTGACCAGATCTGGTAAAGGCCACTGGCTGGGCCTCGGTGTCCTCCCTGACCCACAGGAAGAGTTAGAGGCCCGAACATCAGGCACCTGAAGTTTGCATAGAACTGAGCTTCCAGGTCTCTCAAAATCTTCCATTGTATTCACAAACACAGGCATCTGCTCCTAATTAAAGTATCAGGGTATAATTATACCCTTTCTTATTAGTAGATATGGAATCTGACAGTTGCTTAGATACAAAATAAGCAAGTGCAGATTGCGTTCTGCGCCCTTCACAGGCTGGGGAGACAGAACAACAGCATTTTCAAACGCTCTGCGTCAATGAGCCTGGTCGCATAGAAAATGTAAAGTTCTGAGTTGTCATCGGTACCTGTGCCTGGGAACAGATGTGAATCCCATCATGGATGAGTCTGTGGTTTGAGCTTTACCCCTATTCAATTAGTTCCCTGTCTCAGTCCCTTCACTTCTGTACTGCACTCCACTCAACCTGCAAACAGGAAGTGCCCAGAGGGGAGAGGGGCGGGAATTTCAGGGGAAGAGGGAAGGGTTGGAAGGAATTAGTATAAAGGACACATGGACAATAACAAGGAGGGGATGGAGACGTGAGGGAGGTGGGGAGGTCTGGACGGGGGGTGAGGGGGTAGGCTGGGATGGGGGTAAAGGGCAGAAAACTGTACTTGAACAACAATTAAAATTAAAAAAGAAAAAAGGTGCTGTCTTCCTAAGGTACTGACGATATGAGCTGTCCTGAAGTCTAACAGTGTTTCAGGGAGAAGACAGACATGGCTTCCTCAGGGAATTCTAAAGGCAGAAAACACTTGTCTGAAATGGCAGGGCTGTTTGGTGGCAAATCAGTCTTTGGGCTAGTCCACGGTACCCACGGAGATCAGGAGTGTGGATTTGGCATCCTCGGGAGCCTCCCTGTCATTCTAAGATACCCTCTCCTCCTGCCCAGATATGTCTCCACATGACATAGCTAAGGAAGTTCCCTGGTAGCCTATCAGCAACAAGAGTTCAGCGACCAGGCCTTTTTTGGGTCACCCAGTATATCTGCAGTGTCCAGCGCGGTAGCTGGCACTTAGAAGGTATTCAGTAAGTAGGTATTGGAAGAATAGGTTCTGTTGACTCTCTGCCATGCAAGTCACCCTGGAGTGATGGTGCTTTCATCCTTAGTAGCCATTTAATCCCCGGTGTGTGTGAGTGGATTAGATCAAGACTCATCAACCTACTGCCCCAGGGCCAAATTCTGCCTGCCCACCTGTTTTTGTGAGCTCAGGATGGTTTTTACATGTTTAAATGTTTGGAAAAAAATAAGAATAAATAAATTTATAAGAATAAATAAATTTATAAGAATAAATAAAAATAAGAAGAGTATTTTATGAAAGATGAAAATGGTATGAAACTCAAATTTCTGTGTCCACAAACAAATGTGTTATTGGAACACACATATTCCATTCATTTCCATATTGTCTCTGGTTACTTTTGCACTAGAGTGGCAGTATTGAGCAGAGATCACGTGACCTGTAAAACCTAAAATATTTACTGTCCAGCCCTTTGTAGAAAAGGCTAGCTGGCCCAGGTTAAGGCATTCCCCAGGGTTAGCTTTGATGTGGCGATGGAGGACAGAGACAGGGTAGAGGGCCCGCTAGGCGGAGGAGAGAACAGCAGGGAAATCTGGAGGAGCCAGTTGGCTCTCTTCTCACTTCAGCCAGCCCTGGCTCTTCCTCAGTGGATGTGTCCCATTTCTCATTGTAATTCTGACTAACTCCCTCAAGGAACGCAGCCACAATGGTTTTTCCCACCGCTGAACTTCTTGGGTTCAGGATCTTTCTCTTCTTTTTTGATCATTGTAAATCCCTCTTTCAAAATGCTCTTTCTTTGTCAAAGACGTAAAATTTTGCTTCTGAGATAGCGTTTGGCTCATAAATAGGTGTGTGTGTGAGCAAGTGTGAGCTAGAGCTTGTCTTGGGAAAGCAGTTGTCATCAGCCTTCAGCCACGTTTTAGCTTCCCAGGAGGCCTTGGCCGCACCGGTTGGGTGCCATAAGCTTTGTTTCTAAGCTCCTAGCAAACAGAGAGCCCTACCTTTCCAAAGAAGTGCCTTCGTGATTAAGCTGGCAAGGATGCAATCAGCCTAGTTAAAGCCTTGATAATCCACTTGATCCATCCTAGCTAGCCTTCTAAATCCTAGGAGGCATCTTGTCGACCTGAGACTCATTTCTCTGGGGTTTACTGGAGCACCTCCTGGAGCAGACGGCAGCATACTGTTTTCTTATTAGCTGTCTAAGTTTTGAATTAGACTCTAATTTTCTCCACACTCCACACTTTATTTGGAAACAGGTTACTTCTCTGCAGGTTCCTGGAGCCCCAACTCATATCAAGGTATAAAAAAGGCCCAGTGTCTTTTGATGGTGCAGTTAATTGATTGAGGGATAGATTTGCTTTCTGAGTGACAGTGATTAACACTGGTATTATTTACAAGGACACCTGGGCTTTGACAATCATAACCAATAAGAAGATTGTCACATCATTTTTTAAGGGTTGACTAGCAGGACTTTCTGTGGGAGCACTAGCCAGTTATCTGATCAGAAAGGGATTATTTGGAGGCAATGTAGGAAATGGTTTGTGGGAATAAAATACACGTTTCTCCTTTCTGAATAACACCATTTGTTGTGTCTATTTTTTTTTCTTTTCTTTTTTTAATTTATTTATTTTTAGAGAGGGACGGGAGGGAGAAAGAGAGAGAGAAACATCAATGTGCGGTTGCTGTGGGCCATGGCCTGCAACCCAGGCATGTGCCCTGACTGGGAATCGAACCTGCGATGCTTTGGTTTGCAGCCCGTGCTCAATCCACTGAGCTAACGCCAGCCAGGGAATGTTGTGTCTATTATGTGCTACACATTTTTCTAGGTATTCTATATATTTCCTCTAGTTTTTACCCAAATCCTACAGAATAGGTGTTAAAATCTTCACTTGACAGAGAAGCGAACTGGGACTTACACAGGATGAATGCATTGCCTGAGGTGCCATGGACAGGAAATAGCAGAGCTAGGATTTGAACCCATGAAGTGTGACCTCAGAGCACATGTACATAATACCACATGATACCACCCCTCTGGAATGACACTTCAGTCACCTCAATCTTTACAGAATTTTTAGAGAGAACCAAAATACCAAGAAGTTAACAAACTGGGCTGTTGGAAATGCAGACCTGGCCAACATGTGGTTATCCATCTGAACTCCTAAGGGGATCATGAAGTCTTGTATTTTTTTTTTTTAGGTTGTGGGGTGGGGCTCCGTCTGCAGGGTCCCCCCGGCCACCATGGATGAGAATAAGTCTACCAAGACATGATCTGCTTGGGGAGGAAAGGTGGCTGATTTCTCAAAGGAGAAGGGCCAAGAGCCTTTTCCTCAATGGGCTTTTATTGGGTTTGTTTTGCACAGGAATGCAGGTAAAGCTCATTAATCATTGTCAGACAGTAAGGGTCAAACAATAGATAGCATACAAAGAACTATGAGGGCTTATTCTGAGTCAGGGTGTGTTAGCTAAAGGGCTACAAAACTTTGGGGAACAAACTCACTTCCTGCTTGGACCCTCATTGTTTAATTGAGAGCATTCTAAACAAAATAGGTTTCACAGAATTTTACCTATTCTTTCTTAGGCATGATCGCCCTAGGGAACCCGCCCTTTCCAGCACAGGGCTGCACCGATCACTGGCATTCTTTCAGGCTTAAGGCATTGTTTCAGGCTTAAATCAGGCAGGGGAAGTAAGGCAGCCAAGAGATTAGGAGATTTCTCGAAGACAATGAGGACTCAGGCTATGTCAAAGCCAAGGGGCAAGGGTCCATCACCCCGTTTTGCTATAGCCCCCCAAGTCCTTCCCTGGGGCCTCCCTGTGGTCATGCCTGTCTTAGGTCGTCCACCCTTGGGGAATCTTACCCGTCATTGGCTAACCGATCAAGCATTGGGGGCCAGGTAGGGTGAAAAAAAAGGAGCAGAAGTGGCGCTCCTGCCAGGGAGATAAGTTTTGTCTCCTTAGTGGCTTGCAGTCCGAAGGTTGTTCATCAGCCTTAGCCATGGGGGTGGAGGGGTGGTTACAGCTTCTGAAACCATGCAGGGTGGTTCCCAATATAAGATTTTATTTATTTACTTTCAGAGAGTGGGAAGGGAAGGAGAAAGAGAGGGAGAGAAACAGCTTGTGGCTGCCTCTTACATGCCCCTCACTGGGGACCTGGCCTGCAACCCAGGCATGTGCCCTGACTGGGAATCAAACTGGTGACCCTTTGGTTCACAGATTGGCACTCAATCCACTGAGCTACACCAGCTAGGGCAAGACTCATATTTTCTTTAGCTAAAGCTTTCACCATCTTCCTTACTACACATTTAAAAAAGGCTTAGTTGAATTTACCTATTCATTTGGTTTTTAATGGTTTTAAAACCCAGAAGGGATAAAAAGGCATATAAGGAAAAATTCTTCTCTTACCCCTGGGAGATTTCTCTGAGACCTCCTTTGAGGAACGCAAAGATAATATGGTAGATTGCAAAAATGGCCACAGCTTCTGTCTCTTCCTTTGCCCACACCTCTTTGGTCTGACCTTGAAGCTTCTCCCATCAGGAGGTAGAGTCTATCCCTTGAATCTTGCCTTGCCCTCTGACCTGCTTGGCCAGTAGAATTCGGCAGATGTGACTGAGCTCCAGTTCTTCAACTGGAGGCTGAAACACGAACCAGAGAGCAGCTCCTCAGCTGGGTGATGTCTCTGACTCCTGCTCCCACTTGTCTGCCCTTGGAAACTTGCTACACACCCTGCTTTGTCCCAGTCTGCTTTCAGGACCCTCTGCTTTTCCCTGTTGGCTTAATGGTCTGTGAATGCCTGGTGGACACTTGGCTTGCCTCACTCCCTGGATTTGGCCTCGAGTCCTGGGCCAGCACCCAGCTCTTCCCTTCTCCAGAGACACTGGGTCAAGGAGGAAAGTGTCGCATACTATATGGTGTGCTCCCTTAGGGCTTAGTGCTGGCATTTATACTCAGGTTATGGGGGTGAAATTATACATGTCTCAAGAGTTCAGAAGGTTGCAGAAATGTATGAGTGGGGCCGGGTGCCATATTGTCAGGTGTGGTGGGGCCTGGGGAGAAATGACGATGGCAAGGCCTTTAAAGTCCAATTTTGAAAACTACCATGAACAAAAGCTGCTTTGGGTTAGGTCAGCAGGCTACTGCTTTTAATTGTCTCAAGGAGTAGAACGAGTTTCCCATGAAGCCTATGTGCCTTGATGGAGACACAGCTGTCAACTTTTTATCTCAGTAACCCCATGACTTGTCTTGACTGGGTCCCTCGACTCCCTTCTTGTTCTCTTTTGGATGGAGCTTTTATTTTATGTTCCCCACCTTAAGTGACTTTAAGGGACAAATTCAAGTCTATCCCCTTCATGGATGTTGAGCCTGAATGCCTCTATATTTTTGGTGATGGGTTGAGCCACTTTCTGGGACACAGGATGGACTTGACATTCTATGGTGCCAAGTGTCCCCACAAGGGTGGCATGTCCTTCTTCCTGGTGTGCAGAGGGACCTCCTCCTGACCTTGGCTTCATTTCAACTTTCTCACAGATGTCAATAAGCTCAAGGAAATGAGAGTGGCTGAGGGGGTTGGCAGTGGGAATGGTATGTTGGACGGAATGGAGAGATGTTTAAGAATTAAAGTGGACGGTATTGGAAGTGGGGCGGTAGAGAGGGTGCTTTGGGGCTGGTGCCCAGGCTCGTTTTGAGTAATAACATGGCTGATGGTGTCCTTTTGTGAGATGGGGACTGCTGTAAAAATAGTGGATGGCCACGACAGCCTTGAGTGTCTGTCCATTAGTCACGAACAGTCCTGATGCACTGTTTCCTCAAGAATAATCACCTCAAATGGTTCTTGACAGGAACATGCAGAGAAGGCTGGCAGCTCTAAGTGTTCACAAACAGGAAATCATTTGCAGCCTGCAAAGGACCCCCCCCTGGAATGCCAAGGATGGCTGCTGTTCCCAGCCCAGGATGTTGAGTTCAAACCATTGAGACAACATTGATGTGAACAAATGAAGAACAAATTAACATGCTTTGGAATTGACTGATCGGATCCCCCTCAGACTTGACTGCTTGTGTTTCCTGAAAACTCAATTTGTTTTTAGCCTGAGAGAGTGCACTGCTTGGCAGCACCTGTCCTCTCGAAGGGCTGATACCCCGAGGGTGCGGTGAAACCCTCCAGCCTCCAGGAAGAGACTAGGGACCACACACGTGTCTGAGCCCAAATGTCAGAGCCCAAATCTAGCTCAGCTCCTTGCCAGGTAACATAGCAATGTAGACCATGGCATGGTCTACAGCCAGCTGCAGGTGGAAATCTGGGGTTCTGGGCACCTGTGGGCTACCTGGGAGGGCACCTCTCCTCGGGCAGAATCTGGCAGAAGGCTCAGCATCTTCACCGCCCGTGCTCTCATGGCTTGTCTCAGAGCTGCCTGGTCTGTGTGGGGAGAGAGGTTATCAGTGGAGAAAGGGCAGATTTAGGCCCTGGCAGAGAGAGGGGGATAGATATTGACATCAACACACTTCTCCCTCTCCATGTAAAGAAATTACCAACAAGAAATGTGCTATATTTAGGTAAATGTGTATTTTTTAGAGGATCTCCTTGAAAGTACCTTCTATTTTAGTTGAATTGTTCTTTTGAAAGAAATGATTTTAAAATGTATGATGTGATTTCTACCTTTTGAAAGCAGAATACCCTAAGATCAATTCAGCCTTAACTATCTTTTTTTATCATGGGAAATCTCAAGCATATACAGACATGAGGGAATCACACAATAAACCCCACGATCCCAACAGCCGGCCTCAGCAACGATCGATTCACGACCAGCCTTGTTTCTTCTGTATTCCTCACTTCCTGAGACCCCAGATTATTTAAATCCCCCATTTCTGTTGTCCTCAGGCCATCGTTGTGATGTATTAGTGTGGTACTCGAAGTACCGCGCCCTCTTCAGCGTATTTCTGTATCCTTGCCTGTAGGAGGACTCTCTCTCATCTGTTGCCTCTGATTTTACCGGGGAAGGTAGGTCCCTAAGATCGATAAAATTCTGCACACAGGATTTGAGAGTGCCTCTCCTACCTGGATCCTAATTCTGGGTTTATCTCAGGCCCTCCCAGGCAGTTTTGGGAGGGCTGAGGTTTGGGACTTCTCTCCTCTTAGACATGGGAGTGTTCCCGCTCTCCCTTTTTCCTTGACAGTGAAGTCACTATTAGTAGATGCAAAGAAATGGGAAAATATTCATTCCTGAGAAAGATTTTGTGACATTAGTGAGGAAATCCAAGTATACTCGGTACATCATTTGTGGTATGAAAATGACACAGCTTGTCGAGTTCGAGGTTCAGCGCCGTCTCCTGTGGCTTAGCTTAGGAGCCACGTTGTGGAATCACACTCAGTTTTCCACCAAATGCCTCCGGACTGTCATGTTTTTCTCCCATCTTTTGCTCGCTATTTATAATCGTCCCAGGTTGCTTGGTGGTTCACTGGCTCTGCTGTTCGCCATGCCTCTGCCTTTATAACACAGCGAGGAGCAGTAGGTAGCTGGGTCAGCTGGATAACCACACCCGTTACTATCAGTGTGTATGAAATTGAACCTATAAACCCCTGTTTTCTAAAAAAAAGTGCACAGTTGTATGTGCCCTGTGACTGCTCTGAGGACAAAGGTGCAGAAGACAAGATTTATGTACCTGCGGTGCTGTGGGGTAGTGGTATAAGTGGAATTATGAAGATAAGAAGGGAGAGACTTGAGGATCTGCCAGCAACTCCCAGTGCCTTTTAGTCAATGAGGGCTACCGCTACATTCCAGTACCTTCCAGCACCTTCCAGCACCCTCTGCATGGGGTGTCACTTCCTGGAATGTATGGAGATTAAGCATGTGGATCCTAAGGAACAAGCACTCCTGGCATTTGGGGGAAGTTTCCATCCTCTCAACTTTAACCGAAGAAACTAGGATGTAGAAGCTGTTCTACTCACCTTCGATTCTTTACTCCCTGTTAATCTTTGCCTCCAGTGTTTTCCCCTTTATGTTACCTGCCTATGGCAAATGTTTGGCAAAAACATGTCCTTCAGGATGAAGTCCCGAAGGCATGCCATTAATCCTTGAATGGTGAGATTGCTTAAAATGGGCTTTCTGGGCAACAAAGCCACTCTTATCTTATGTAATTAGCTGCGGTTCTTGAAGAAAGGAGCAAGGTGAGGAGGGGTCCTGGCAAAAGGTGGGGTGAGCGTCCCAACCAGCACCTTCAGAGAATGGCACGTTTCTGTGTTTGGAGATTGGGAGGAGGGTGGCAGGTGGATGCTCCATTTCTCAGACCAGGAATTCGAGGTAGAGATTCAGGAGTTTAGTCTGGGTGTTTTCCATCTTAGTGCTTATCTCCGTGTCTTCCTTCCCTGGCCTGCCCTGGGCCCCCAGACTTCTTATACTTGTCCCCCCTCACCCCTATTCCTTTTCCCTTTACTGTTCCCATCCAGACTTCGGTTTCCCATGCTGGACTCAGCTTCCTTCCACAAATCTGCCAGGTGAAGTTATTTCTTTTTCTCCTCCTTTCTGTCTTTTTCAGATCTCTCAGATCCATACACCTGCAGGTTCCAACACTATGACTCTTCAGGTTGAGAAAAAGTTCCGCTCCCCCCACCCCCCCAACTCCCAGTTATAAGCCTTATGCTGGAGAAAGAGGTGAGCTGGAGGATTTCTTAGCTCCCTTTGTTCTGCCTTGACTTAGAACTGATCCTATCGAAAGGTGCTGACTGAGGGCTTGGAAACCACCAGGTGTCCTGACTACAGAGGCATCACTTTCCTGGGCTGTGCATGTCCAGGGACCTGGAGGAAGAGCCTGAGGTGGTGGTGGAGGTGAGTGGGTGGGCAGAGAATGCCCCTGAGAGCAGACTTGAACTGGGGGCTTTCCCTGGGAAGGAGTGTGAGTCCTGGGCCCTCAATGACCAGCTACTAGGCACCAGTGAGTGAGAATGTGGTAATGGCATAGCAATCCCTCCTTTTCTCCCTTTTTCTTGTTCTCAGTCCTCTTACCTGGAAGAAAAGATAGACATTGATAATGGAGACCCAGGGAACCCCCCAGCCAGCTCTGAGACTGAAGAGGATCCTTGTGCAGCCCTTTGGCGATGACAACAAAAGAGTCCATGGCTGGGAATAATTCCTTTTCTCTTGGAAGTGATATTATTGGTGGTGGTTATGGGCTAAGAGCTGCCCCTTAAATTCCGTTCAACTCCTTATTTATCTTTGTATTCTGGAAAGTACTTTTGAATACTTACGTGCTAGGCAAGATGCTCTGGCCCTTATATACATTACCCATTTAATCCTCAAGACAAGCTTGTTGTAGGGACCATTATAATCTGTGCTTTAGAGATGGGTAAACTGAGGCCCAGAGCTCTGCTGTCTCCTGAGGGTTAACCAGCTGCTGAGAGCCAGAGGTGAGGTTCCTGCTTCTTGGTCCATGATCTGGAGCAGCTGTTAGGCTGGGCCACGGATAGTCTGGAAGCTGGGATTAAGGCTGAAGGTCAATTTTGATGGCGTTGACCCCATGTCCCCACTCCGTGGAGGGTCAGCTTTCCTGTGGGCCCCTGATTTCTCAGTTCATTTGGGAGGTGAGCACCTCTTCTTGGAGCCTTCTTGGGCCAGATTGCCTGCCTCCCCTAGTTTGGCTCTGTCCCTTCCTCTCCCCAGCTCATGCTGGCGAAACTGTGGTGATGTCAGCCACAAGCTGTGGATTGTGTCCTCAGATCCCCTGCGGGAATAGGACAAGTGGGAGAGGGTGGGACTTTATTTTTAAGGAAACAGGTGCAAAGCGTGCTATGCAGGCATTCTGCAGCTTGCTCGTCAGAAGCCTGTGAAACTCCAAAAAAGGAATGGGGGGATGCCTATGGCACTGGTGGCCATGTTCCCACTGGCAGCTCCAGAGCGTGCTCAGGACAAAGCAGAGAAGGGCCTTTTCCACATGCAGGTGGGGGAAGGCCTTGTGGGGAACGGTTTGTGTATTGGAGCTCCATGGTGCCAGCTTCAGAGGTCCTCACCTGAACCCTGTGTGGGATGCCCTGATCAAGGGCAAATCTGCCGAGTGAACTGGAGGTGGCAGCTTTCTGGTTCTCTGTGGTGCAATGCTGGCAGGGCCAGGATGGTGTGTGTGTGCTCATGTGCATGTGTGCACACACACCTACTGTCTGAGGGGGATAGCTAAAGCCGGTCACCTGACCAATGTCCGTGCCTGCAGGCTGTGAGCCCCTGGGTGTTTGCAGGTAGTACCCTGCATAGGGTGGCCTTGTAATACAGGCAGCGGCCCGCCAGGGTCAGGGCTCTGCAGTCTGTGTAATCCATTACAGCTTCCTGCTCTGTTGGTTTCCAGAACATCGTCTTCATTTTTGAAAGAATGGTTGTATCTCAAATTTCACCAATTTACAGAGAATGGGTGGCAAATTGGTTCAGTAATTATCTTTAAAAAAATACCTTCTGTCACCACAACACGTTTAATATTTACCTACAAGTCTTTGAACATTTTCATACCTGTAAACTTTTTTGCTTCTGCTTGAATGTTTGCTTCAACTTCACCCCAAAGGGTTAAAAGAACACGTCTTCCAAGCCAGGTGGTACTGCCCTTCTCCCCTTTGTGCCTCCCTATGGGATCTGGAGTGCCCACAACTTTCTCCTTGTGAAGTAATTAAGAATGCACTTTATAGCCAAGATTTCTTTTCTTGTCCCTCTGAGGGAAAAATGCTTTACGTACGTTAAGTTAAGAGGATAAAGACTTCAGCATCTGGTACAATGCAGAAACGTGGATCCTGATATGGGCAGTTTTCAGTCTAAACCAGATACTCCCAATAACAGGACCCAAAGTTGACTGCATTTGTGCTGGAACTAGATTCTCAAATGTTAATTGCCTATAAAAGTTCTGTCCCCAGTTGGCCATCTCCTTAGCTAATTTGGTGTACTTCCTGCCCATTGTAGCCATTTAGCAAATAAGAAAATCTCAAACTGAACCATTAGGCAGCAGTAACAACTTTCAAGAAACATAGAAATCATTTTTGGATTAAGTTCAGATTATCCAAGTTAGTGCTTCTTCATCACAGTTTATGAACATGTTTTTTTACTCGGGTGCATGGAACAAGTTCTGTTTTTGTTACTTTGTGGCCTCCTTAACTTAAGCCAGTCATCTGGTCTCACAGTCTAACTCTGACCGGTCATTTCCCAGGTAGGTGTGTTGACACCTGGGGCACCAGGGGAGGGTGACTGATTGGGTGGGTGCAGATCCAGTCCCTCTTCTGAAGGAGCAATTCAGCATCGGAAGATCATTCACAACCTTTCTGTATATTGGAGGGAATGATCCCTCCCTCCCTCCCTCCCTCCCTCCCTCCCTCCATCCATCTATCCATTCATCCATCCGCTCACTCACCCCTCCAGCAGACACCTGAGGGCCCCACAGGGAGCTGGGAATTCACAGTCTGGCAGAGGAGTCAACAGTCCCAGAGTGTTGAAGGAAGTTTATTTTGAGCAGATTGCTGGAGGCTTGGACGGTGTGGTTGGTTGGAGGGGAGGATATAATTTCAGTTAAATGACATCATGAATTTTAGAAGTTCTTTATTGAGGTTTAACTTTTATATACAGTAAAATGAAATCTTAAGCGGGAAGCTTGATGACTTTTTACAAGTGCGTACACCCATGTGATCCCCAGAACATTTCTATCATCCCAGAAAATACCCCTCCTTCCGGTCCTTCCTCTCCTTCTGGACCATACTCACTCCTGGACAGAACCACTGTTCTGACTTGGTACCAATTTCAGTTTTGCCTGATCTTGTACTTCATAGAAATGGTATCACACAGTGCGCACTTTTTGGGGTGTGACTTGTTCCACTCAACATAACGTCTGTGAGATTCATCCACGCTCGTGCGTCAGTGGCTTGTCCTATGTCACTGACCAGCAGTATTCCATCGGACGGATGTGCCACAGCTGCTTTATCCCTTCTCCTGTTGACTGGCACCTGGGCTGTTTCTGGTTGTGAGCTATTTAGAATAAAGCTGCAATGAACATTCCTGAGTCAGTCTTTTTGTGGACACCAGAACTCATTTAAAAATGGATGAGACATAGGGAGATGAAGTGAGTCATCAGATTTTCAGTTATTTGATGTGAAGAAACTTGTTGTGACAGAGAGAAATCCAAGGCTTCCTGGGTTTTGAGACAGGTTAAATGCGTCCCCTCTGAGACGGATGATCTCATCTGAAAGTGCTCATCAGATGAAGCTGTGTGGGGAAATAAATTAATCCTGGTGTGTGCAGCGCAGTCACAAGTTTCCCTGCAGAAAGGGAGGCTCCCATTGGACTCCAATTTTGATTTCTTGGGGAACCAGAGACTCCCTGGGAATAAAGTTAAGAGATCTCATCTTCTTTTTGAAGAGGGGGACCACAGGCCACCCACTCCTAGTGTGTCAGGGGCCGTGAATCTTCCTCTTGGTCCTGATTCCAGTTTCCAAGCAACGGAGAAGGCAGACAAGGGGGTGGTGTGCCTGGCTCCCAGTGGTTGGAGTTCGAGGTCCACGCCCAGTGGTTGGAGTTGGAAAATCTTTGCAAGTCAGCAGATTTTCCAGTGCCCCAGGCTCTCGTGTCCCTGGCTGTGTGCATGTAGCAACATGGAAGGCTAGTGCCTTGTGACAGACAGTTTAATCTTACCTGCCTGCTGTGAGGTACACTCACCATCCCAGAGAATTGCAAAGTATAAATTGTCTCTTAACATTGATAAACAGTAATGAGGAGGAAAAAGCTCTGACAAAATATTACAACTTAATTGTACTTCTCAGTGAGGCTTAGGAAATTTGCCTCCCAAGTCTCCCAGCCCCATAACAATGATTTCTTTAACCCTTGGTGGGACAGCACCTTACCCGGGGAAGGGACTGCACTGTCAGGGAAGCTTAATGAGGCCGTGCTCAGGTGCTTCTAGGTGCTCAGGTTGGGGAGGTTTGCCATCATCGGGTGCATGAATCACCTTGACTTCTGGCTTCCAGCTGGAAGGGGGGCAGGAGGGCAGGCTGCCCCTGAGAAGAGAGGCTGCAGGGGAGGTGCCCGGGGGTCAGGGGGTCGGCTCTCCACTGGCTTGGTTTTCTAGTGCACAGGTGTTTGCAATTCTAAATAAATATGCAGTGTCAGTACTCAGCGGCTTATCAGCTGAGACTTAAAATGACTCCGAGCAGGGAAATAAGATTGGCCTTCCCAGGGCACTTGTCATTATGTTGGATGGACTTAAATTGACACCCAGTTACAAAAAAATGATAGCCTGGAAGGACTGAGTTTGAGGGGGTGCAATAAACAAGGAGGGGGGGTGGCCCCTGTCTGAAATATTGTGTGCTCCAAAAATAGCCCTCCGTGGATTCTGGAAGCTCACTGCTGTGGTCATTGTTGCTTTTTCACTTTGAGAGGTGTCTCCGTGCTCTTTGGAAAGTTTAAAAAAAACACTGTGTGTTGAATTTCCATTCAGAAGAGGTCAGAAACCCAAGGTAGCATTTGTCTGTTTATTCGGTCATTCGTTCATTCACTGCTATCACAGACTTAAGACTAAACCCTAAGTGCTAATTGTACTGGGTTCAAAAGCGTCCTCCCAAAATCGATTTCCTTCACTGAAGCTCAGCATGTGGCCTTAGTTGGAAATAGGGTCATTGCACATGTAATTAGTAAGGTTAAGATGAGGTCAGACTGGAGTAGGGCGGGCCCTTCATCCGATATGAGTGATGCCTTCTAAGAAGAGGAGAAACTCGCAGGAAGACACATACAGAGGAAAGACATCCACGGGCAGACAGAGGCAGAGACTGGAGTGATGCAGCTACAAGCCAAAGAATGCCAGGAATGGCTGGCCACCCCTGGGAGCGAGGAGAGAGTCAAGAAACAGATTCTGCTTCTGAGCCCTCAAGAAGGAGCCACCCCTGCTGAACTTGAATCTTGGACTTCTGGCCTCCTGACCTACTGAGGAATCAATTTCTCCTGTTTTTAAGCCACTGAGTTGTTGGTGCTTTGTTGTGGTAGCTCTGGGAAACTAACACACGCATCGCAGCTGGCAAGGCTCCTGGCTCTTTCTCCAGCCTCATTTCTCACCCCTCTCCCCTCGGCTCCCCTGCCTCCCTGACTGCTTATCATGCAGGTTGAACACACTTGGTCCTCGGGGCCCTTGCACTTGCTGTCCCCTTTGCCTGGAGCATTCTTTCTAGATAGTCCCTTGCTCCACTACTTTACTCAGTTCTCTGCTCAAATGTTACCTCTTTAGAGAGACCCGCTCTGAATATCTTATCTAAAGCAGCATCTCCTCTGCCAGTCTCCGTCCCCTTACTCTGCTTTCATTCTCTTCCTAGCATCAGTGTATGCACGTGTATTTGTAAGCTCTGGGAGGGCAGGGACTTTGTCTTATTTGCTTATGTATTCCACAACAGTAGTTGGCAAATGGTAAGTGCTCCATAAATATTATTGTTAATGTTACCCTGTCCTAGGTAACCAAAACCAAAGCCAGTCCCTGGGTTCTGGGGCTCATATTCTAGTAACTAACTCAGAGACACAGAGAACACCTGAGTGCAGGTAAGTGGGATTTTTACCTGGTTTGGGAGGCAGGGAATTTCCTGAGCAAGGGATGCTTGAGATTTGATTGTGGAATTGGAGTTGCCAAGGCAGGGTGTGTGCAAAGGCCGTGTGGTAGGAGGGAGTAAAGTGAGAGGGCTGGAAGTAAAGTGAGAGTGAGGGGGAGAGTGACTGAGAGGTGGGGGAACCAGAACATCAGGGCCTTGTGGGCCCTGAGAGGACCCTGGTCCCTATATTGAGTGATGGGAAGACTTTGCAGGGGGTAGGCTTGGAGAGAGGTGGGAGGGTATGATAGGATCTGATTTACATTTTGCAAAGTTCATGGTGAATACCTTGGAGGCAATCAGTTAGGAAGCTGTTGTGATTGTCTGGATGGCTGTCTAGATATGGTCATAAGTGGTCAGACTAAGGTGCTATTCAGGATTCAAAATGGACAGGACTCAGAGGTCCTAGCCCCAGCTGAGCTCACACCTAAATGTGCAGCCACATAAGTGACAACAGCTACACCACCTGGAGCAGAGCCCCGTCTACCCACAGAATCATGATGAAGCACAGATTGTTGTTTTAAACCCCTGGATTTGGGTGCTTTGTGATGCAGCGTTCGACCCCTGACATACCTCTTCAGACAGATTAAAATGGGGGAATTGGGCTATTGCTGGGCTCTCCTGGGTGGAGTCTCCAGAACAGACATCTGTGAGGCCCCTCTGCCTACAAGATTTCTTTGGTCACCTCTTCCTTTATGTTGACTTCAGTTATGGCCTTGTGGAGGGCAGTCTTTCTTGGTGATGCAGGTGGGACCCAAGGGTCACTACTGGTGGGATGGCCTTCTTACTCCCTTTCTCTCTTCTGTCCAATTTTTTCCTTTATCATCCCTCCCATGGCCTGGATCTATGCCTGGTTTTCCTTGCTTCCCGATTCTTCCTCTTCTGTAGCTGTGGGGTGCCCCCAAGGCTACAGGAACTTCTGAAGCCTGGTTCAGAATATGCATCATTGCCCAGGCCCCTGTTCCTTTGTCCCCTAACGTAGCACTGGAGCAAAATTAGGTTTCCTTTGTCTTTTTTTAATGAACAGGTTTAGCCACTGTAAGCTGGCTATTATATTGGACTGAAAATGCTGTTTGTGGGCCATTGTCAATGGAGACCTGGGACCAACACTGACACCTCCTTAATTATGTGCCATTAATGATGTACATGCTGCAGTTAGGGGAACATTGTGGATCCATTTCCCACTTTAATTCTGTGCTGTGTTATATGAAATGCTAATGAGTCCAGAATTCTCAAAGGTCATAATCTGAATACATTTCCTTTTCTTCTTTTTAGGGGAATGGAGATAGGATTCAAAGCAATTAAAATGAAATTTACTTCATCATTTGGCTAACAATGTCCTCGACTCTACTAATTATACTGAGATATGTATTCATTTGCTGGTCATTTGGACAGGAGTGAGTGTGTCTGATTTCTTGTAAGGCCCCCATCTCTGAATTCTACACAAGTGTTTTTCTTTCTTTTTTTTTTCCTGCTCACCTCATTGATTATGAGGAATAACTGGGGGAAAAAAGTCTACCCAAACCCTTACAATATGGAAAGTGCAAATTTAGCACAACCAGCATTGAATTTTCCAGGGAGTCATTTATCATCCTTAGAAAGTTTTGGTTCTTTGCAAATAAAAAAGAGAAAGGAATGGTAATTGTTCTGCTCAGCTAATTGACAGAATTGTGTCAGAAAAAGGAGGCATTTCAACACTGCTTCCGATGATGACATTTGAAGGTTGTTCCTATCCTCTCTCACTGCTAAATTAGGTAATCATTATTTCCCTGGGAATCTTATTAATCGGATGCGTGCTTCCCCCCCACCCTCAGTTAGATTTGAGATTCAGACAGAAATGTGAAAATGAAATGCCGAAGGTCGCATAATAGTTTGGCCAGTTCAGGTTGTATTCTCTAGTTTTGTGGTTCAGTGCATAAGTGGGAAAGGACAAGAGGGAATCAGTTTAAATTGCAGTCAGGGGAATTCAAGCATCTGTTAAAAAGGACCTTTTCATTGTATGAATGGAAGCCAGAAGATCTGAAATCTCAGTGGGTGGGTTTTAAGACCTGATAGTTCACTGACGTGCTGAAGGAGCGGAAGTTGAGAAGCTAGAAGAGCCTGAGACAGCTCTTCTCAATCTGATTCTCTCTTCGGATGGCTTCAGTGGGGTAAAAGTCTCCACTGGGTACTTGAGGGTAATGACAATCTCCAGTTCTTTCTTTTTTGCTATAAAAATGTGTGCTCATCAGATGTATGACATGGCTTCTGATGAGACAATGAGATAATGGCTGGTTTAAAAAGTCATGCTTGGTTTTCATTAGATATTATAACCAAAATGCAGTTTATGATGGAAATATAATGTAGCCATTATGGTGGCAAAACCAGCAATTCCTCAGTGGGAAAGATGGATGGCAGTCCAGGATGACACTTGCAGGACAGCTGGACCCCTAGATGTGATGACAAAGGCAAAATGGGAAGGTAATTCCAACTGATGGAAGCATGTTGATTACAAATCTTACCCACCGCGGTCTCTGATTGGGTTTGGGCAACACCTCCACTGTCTGCCTTGCTGATCTTTCTGCTCCTGGGAATGTTCTCATGCCATCCCCACCTCACGTCCTTGTGTCCTCCCCTACCTCTCTGGTTGGTGCTCCTTACGGTGGCTAGCAGGAAAGGCAGGTGCCCCTGAGATGATGAAGCTGAAGGTACTTGGCAAATGCATTTGGACAATTTCTGCCAACCTATTCTTTCTAGCTACCTACATTCCACATAACAATTAGAAATAGAGTAGATGGTGAGTGAGTCTCTGTAGAATCAAAACAAATCTGGAAAATATTGTTTTAAAGTAAATTATCTGGATTGACCTTTGGGGTGTTCCAAATTCTTTCAACCAGCCATTCTGGAAACTCAGAATCTTCCTTTTAAGAGTCATGTAACTCAATTTAGTTATTAATATTTAATATTTTAAACAGAAGTCTTTTTAAATTATATTTTATTGATTATGCTATTACAATTGTCCTAATTTTCCCGCCTCTGCCCCCTCCACCAAGCACCCCAAATCAATCAGGCAATCCCCACACCATTGTTCGTGTCCATGGGTCATGTGTAGGTTCTTTGGCTACTCCATTTCCTATACTGTACTTTACATCACCATGGCTATTCGGTAACTGTCTATTTGTTCTTCTGAATCCCCTCACTTGTTCACCCTTCTCTTACATCCCTCTCCCATTTGGCAACCATCAAAAGGCTCTCTGTATCCATGATTCTGTCTCTATTCTTCTTGTTGGCTTAGTTTGATTTTTAAATTCAATTGTTGATAGATATGTATTTATTGCCATTTTATTGTTCGTAGTTTTGATCTTCTTAAATAAGTCCCTTTAACATTTCTTATTATAAAGGTTTGGTAATAATGAATTCCTTTAGTTTTTTCTTGTCTGGGAAGCTCTTTATTTGCCCTTCGATCTTAAATGATAGCTTTGCTGTGTAGAGCAATCTTGGCTATAGGTCCGTGCTTTTAGTGACTCTGAATACTTCTTGCCAATCCCTGCTAGCCTGCAAAGTTTCTTCTGAGAAATCAGCTGACAATCTTATGGGAACTCCTTTGTAGGTAACTAACTGCTTTTCTCTTGCTGCTTTTAAAACTCTGTCTATCTTTAACCTTTGGCATTTTAACTATGATGTGTCTTGGAGTGAGCCTCTTTGCATCCATCTTGTTTGGGATTCTCTGTGCTTCCTGGACTTGCATGTCTATTTCCTTCACCAAATTAGGGAAGATTTCTTTCATTACTTTTCAAATAGATTTACAGTTTCTTGCTCTTTCTCTTCTCCTTCTGGCACCCCTATGATATGAATGTTGGACCTCTTGACATTGTCCCAGAGGCTGCTTACACTATCCTCATTTTTTTGAATATTTGTTTCCTTCTTGTTTTAATTGGTTGTTTTTTCCTTCCTTATGTTCCAAATCATGGATTTGATTCTCAGCTTCATCCACTTTACTATTGTTTTCCTGTAAATTGTTCTTTATTTCAATTAATGTATCCTTTGTTTCTACTGGACCTTTTTATGCTGTTGAGGTTCTCACTAAGTTCCTTGAGCATCCTTATAACCAGTGTTTTGAACTCTGCATGTGATATATGGCACATGTCAATTTTATGTATTTCTTTTTTTTGGAATTTTGATCTGTTCTTTCACTTGGGCCATGTTTGTCTCCTCATTTTGGCAGCCTCCCTGTGTGTGTTTCTATGTATTAGGTAGAACTGCTGTGACTCCTTGTTTTGGTAGCATGGTCTAATGTAGTAGGTGTCCTGTAGGGTCCAGTGGCACAGACTCTCTATCACCCAAGCTGGGTACTCGAGGTGTACCCTTTGTGTGGGCTGAGTACACCCTCCTCTTGTAGTTGAGCCTTGGTTGTTGTTGGCAGATCAGTGAGAAGGATTTACCTCAAGTCAGCAGCAAGGACTGGCTGTGACCACTGACCACCAAGTTCTGCCCTCTGTGGAGGGTCAGCTGTGTGGGGGCAGGATGATGGTGCTCTAACGTGGTCTGTATCTGTCCACTGGGTGTGCAGGCCAAATTCAGTCCTCACCTGTGTTTTATCTGGGACCACTCTGCCTGAGCTATAAAGCAATCTGAGTTGGCTGCTACTTGTGTTGGGCTTGGAGGTTCCTGGGTGAAGTCAACCTATGACTCTAGGTTGGCTACTGCTAGTGCCAGGCCTGGGACCACTTAGCAAGAGGTATAGGGGCTGGAGGCTCATCAAGGTTGGCTGTTGCTTGTTTGAAAGATTTAGGAAGTTGTGAAGTATGAGCCAAGACCAGAGATTCATATGGAAAAGCAGCTTGAATGGGCCTGTGATTTGGGTTAGGTGGAGACTCTGGGGAACTCCAGGGCAGGGCAAACAGTGTTAGCCTGGTTGATGGAGACTCAGATATGGCACCAGCCTGCTGGTTCTGTGACTCTGTTATGGGAGGGCTCAGAAAAGGGACAATGGCCTCTGCCCACCTCTATCTGGGAGAAAGCTGTCTCCCAGGTATTGCCTTGATGCCAGACACTTCAGTTCCTTCCTGTATGCCACTGGTGCCTTTCATGCTGCTACCCTGGTCTTGGAGTTCAGATGGAGTGAGTCTAAGTAAGTTCGTGTGTGGGTTTTAAGAGGAATTGCTTGGGACTATAGTAGTTTCTTCCACTGACTCAATCCCCACTGCTTTTTGCAGCCAGAAATTATGGGGACTTATCTTCCTGGTACTGAAACCCTGGGCTGGGGGGCCTGGCATGGGGCTGGGACTTCTCCCTACTAAGATATCCCTCCTGAATTTTTATCTACCACACATGGGTGTGACCAGTCTGTTCTGTGTCTGTACCCCTCCTACCAGTGTTGATGGATTTGGTTTCTTTAATTCCATAGTTGTTAGGCTTCTATTCAATTTGATTTCTGATGCTTCTGAGTGATGGTTGTTCTGTATTTTAGTTGTAATTTTGATGTGGTTGTGTGACGTGGTGAGCCGTGTTTACCTATGCTGCCATCTTGACCAGAAGTTACAAAAGCCTTTATGGAAGAGAGTCTAGCCTTTTTCCTCCCTGGACTTAGAGAGAGAACTATTTCATGTTTTCATCTGGCGAGTCAGTCAAAATCACGTCCTGCATCAATAAATAGGTTTCAGGGCCTCTGGTCCCCACTTAAAGAGGAAGTGATCTATGATACTGTTCTTGTTCAGAAACAAGATAAAATGATTCATGTTTATATGAAACAATCTAGTAAATAGTATGGATGCTTTTTTAAATTTTGTTTTATGATATAAATAAGTCATTTTTCTCCCCTTCCTAAGACATTCCTTTTAGTAACTTTAATCTTCATGGAAAAGTTCAGTAAACAACATAAAAAAATGGTAGAAAATGCCATCATTTGAGGATGTTTATTAGTCAACCTATTGTTTCAAGAAAACATGCAGCTATATTTTTTTCTTTCTTTTCCCTTTTCTCTTTTTTCTGTCTAAAATTACCTTTGTGTTCCTTGGTGTAGGTTCAAAATTTGGTGAACCCTCATCACCTTCTAAAGGGATCACAGAATAAAAAGCCAGCAGGATGTGCAGGGTTGAGCAGTAGCGTGGTGGTGCCCGCTGCACTGTCCTTGGTTGAGAGGTGGTCCATCCTTTGTCATCTTTGTGGTGGGAAAACCTCACCTCAATGATCCTGTGCTAGTGGCAGAAGATGGAGGAAAACTTCTTGATTTCTGTTTCTATTCCCTTTGGCTTCCTTTTAGTTTAACTTTCACAGTGATGGACCATGGCTGCCAGGGACTTGGTATACATTAATCACATGGTGAGTCTCTTAGTGAGCACATCTGTACATGAGGCCACCATGAATGACAGGGATCAAGTTCCAGCTCTATGCCTGGTTTCAGTAGCATAGGACTCCCTTTCGTGGCCCAAGAACGACAACGTGGTAGTTAAATCAGTGAAGTAATATTTATAGGGTCATTTTGATCAAACCTATCATAATATTCTTTCCCGGCTAAGACTGTATGTCCTTTGTCACAGCTCTAATTACACTGCCAGCTTTTCACAGGGAATGTTAGGTTAGAGGTTATTCAAATATGAAACTGAAAGTTTGACATCAGCTAAGAGTGAATGATTTTTATTTCCTAACATATATTTTAATGTAACATAAACTTTCTGGCCTATTTTCCTCCCCGAATACTATCACTATTTTATTTCATTTTTATCATTTATGTTACTTACTGTGTCACTGAGGCAGCAGGAGAATTGTGCTAGTCTCCCTTCCTGCCCGCCGGGCAAGGAGCGGCCTGAAACAGCAGTCCTCAGTGAGGGTTTGAGCCGATGGCGGTGCGCTGTTCCCAGAGGTCTCCTTCACGAAGCCCTGCAGCTGCAGGTCACGAATTTAGCAGCTCTCCTCCAGTGACTTTCCTTTTGCCACATCACTCCAGGGATCTTTATTAACTTAATGCGCTAAAAATAACACTGCAGAACTGCTGAACGGGTGAGGGCAACCGTCAGGGCTGGGGGGAGACGAAATATTGCTCGCATTGATCAGAATCCGGGGCCCTGCTCCCAGGATGCTGGCTGTTTGACACCAAACTCATTAAGGCTGTGTTTGTGTGTCTGCGGGCTTGAGACAGGAGTGAGTTAGGCCTTAGGGCTTGAGGAAGTGAGGACGCTATTGCCAGCCACAGAGGTCATTTCATACCAGTCTAAGCTCCCTTTTTGTCTGAATTAATGCTGCTATTGTGTGAGCCTGGACTCGACCTATCTTCCCTCTTGGCATGAGTCTGCAGCTGAGAATAAAGACAACTTTTGCCTTGACTTTAATCCCAGCCACAGTGGTAGAATTTTTTTCTTGCACAAAGTGTAATGGTCTCATCAAGTAGTAGTAGATGGCAGTGCATTGTACTTACTTTGGGTTAAACAGCTGGTGGGAAAATTTAGGATCAGAAGTCTTTACTTCTACATTTGGGTCCTAGTTCTACTGCATGTTAGTGGTGCTGTATTGAACTAGTTATTGAATCTCTCCTAGACTCAGTTTCCTCATTTATAAAAGAAGAACATTAATTGAAATCAATATCTTTCTCACTGGGTAGCTGGAATTCAGATGAGATAGAACCGTGTATTTAGGGAGATGTAAAGACCCATTCTATTTCCCGACATTTCTGTAGTATATTAGTGATGGTTATGTGTCAACTGGTCTAAGTGATGCCCACATAGCTGGTGAACATTATTCCTGGGGGTGTCTGTGGGGGTGTTTCTGGCGGGGATTAGCATTTGAGTGGGGAGACTGAGTAAAGAAGGTCACCCTCACTGATGGTTCAAATAGAGCAAAAAGGTGGAGGTAGGGCGAATTCACTCTCTCTCCTGGAGCTGGGACATCTACCTCATCCTGCCCTTGGACATCGAAGCTCCTGGTTCTCAGGCCTTTAGACTAGGAGTGGGACTTACATCATTGAGTCACCTGTTTCTCAGGCCTTTGTGCTTGGACTGGAACTAAATCACTGGCTTTTTTGGGCCTCCAGCTTGCGGACAGTGGTTCATGGGACTTTTCAGCCTCCATAGTTATATGAGCCAATTTGTCATAGTAAATCTCTTTCTGTGAATCTCCTATTGGATCTGTTTCTCTGACATCATTAGGGTGAACCAAATGAAAATGCCACTAGTCAACCAATTTTGTCCTATACTGATGGGCATCTTGGGTAGTCCAACCTAAGATATTAACATGAGGTTTTGGAAGGTCTCTCTTCATGTCTCTAAATGGTCCCTGTGAGACAGAGAGATTATAAGCAGCCTTATTTAAGTGCCTAGGGAAATCTTGGTTTCAAAGTCCCCTTGTACCAAGTTGTAGAAAGACGCCTGCGTGGAGCCCGTTGTCCCATTACTCAGGCTGTGATTTCTTGATCTGCCCTGCTCTTGGAGGGTCTCAGCTGAACATGAAGAGCCAGGCATTGAACAGAGTGTTTCAGAGCGGTCACAGCCTCCACGTCAAATACCATTATGAGGAGTGGTCCTCACGTTAGGCACACTCTTTTGAGCTGATGCCAGCTCTCCCACCTACAATGATGACTTTTTCAGGGTCTTTGTGAACCTCTGCATGCTGGTTACTTATGTCTCTTGTCTGTCACATTCCCCAAAATGCACAGCTCAGGGCTGACCTGTAACCTGAGCACCTGAATCCCCAGGGAGGCGGCTTAGCTGGTCTGTATCAGAAATGTACCCACTCTGGGCTTACCTTTGGCTCAGGAGGGCTTTCTTAACATCAGCACCGTTCACATTTTGGGTCAGATTATTTGCTGGGGAGGGGTGTGTCCTTGCGTTTTAGATGTTGAGCAGCATCCTAGCCTCTACCCACTAGATGCCAGCAGCACACTCTCCGGCTGCAACAACACAAAGTGTCTCTAGACCTTGTCAATTGTCTCTGAAGGGGACAAAATCACCCCTGGTTGAGGACTACTGGGTGCAGAGAACTTCAGCATGGGAGTGAGGGGCTGGGCTGGGCAGTGCTGATGGTAATATATTTTAGGGCATTTGCCTAACTTGTCTGATGAGCTTCAGTATAGCTGAAGGAATTGTATTTCCCTTTCTCCCACTTCCTCATGAAAAGTGGAGATGAGTAGACAAGAGATGAGTCATGTTTGGGGATGTTGTTTTGGTTTTACATGAACAGGGTGAGAGGTACACATTTGCTTAGGGCCTTAGGTAGAAAGAAAAAGCAGTCAAACAGAAGACCAGGTTCTTTTGATGTCCTGATGAAAACATCTGTCTTCTTGTTTTTCTAGTTAATTATGGATTTTCATGAGCTCACTCAGCTAATCAAGTTTAATGACCTAGACCTAAATCACATTATTGTTATTTTCCAAGGCTGTGTTGGAATTGTGCTGCATTAACCTGCCAGCAGACTGGAGATGACGGCTGTCCCTCAAACATGGAAGAAGCAATGCTTTTTTTATTAGCAGTTTAACCAGCCCTTTGGTAACATGTCACCACTGAGATTATGAAGACGAAATAAAAGCAACACAACAAGGAAACTTTTCATAAAGAACACTTGAGGAGCTTTATTATAGGCAGAAACTTTTCTGCAAGATGGGTAAGGAGACATTTGTCCTACATTTGCTACTATTGCCAAAGAAACTTTTGGTTTGGAGAGACAAAGAAAGGATGAGTATGAAGCTGCTATTATGCCTTTATTTCCATGTTCTCTGAGGACAACGTGATCTATGGATTGCCCGGCGGGTTGACTGTGACCTACCTTTGATGTTGACACTGTTTGTAACTCTGTGTCTACCCTCTGTTCTTGTCCCCTGTGATTCCTTGTGAAGGAGGGACACAGATGCTAGTCTCTGCAGACAGTGTCTCCTGGTCCTAGCCTTGCCTTGCCTCAGAGGATTAAAAAATATTATATATTTGGCAAAAAGTTGGGTTCTTTTGCCTTAGGAGTTTACATTGCCTGGAGAAAAACTGATATTTGTCACATAGCATTTTTGTTTGGTCTGGATCACAAACTCACAGTTTATTATTTTTTTGGAAGGGGTATTTTAAAAAGTAATGAAAAAATTGTCTGGATTCTGCTGCTAAAGTGCCCTGTGTCAGGTCTTTGCATTAGCTTCAACGTATCAGATGGAGTGTTCACATTTCATAATCCAGTCCCTGACTTCTGATAGCAGTCTGTAATTCATTTCCAAGCCCGTCAAGTTGCTTTGTAGACTTGTACTTAATAAACTAAAGACAAATTGTTTTCTCTATAAGTGAGAGGCTAATAGTTTAATAACTACAACGTTAAATAGAGGCCCATGAAATTCCTGAATATTATTATTCAAAGGTTGGGTTATTTTGGATACCTGAAAGCATGGGGTTTGATGGCTTGAGTTTTGGAGTTAGGTTGCTCTAGATTTCAATCCTAGATCCTTTGTTTACTAGCTGTGTGACACTGCACAAGTTACTTTGCCTTATAAAACTTTAGTTTCCTTACCTGTAAAAGTGATGTAATAATGATCATTTTAAAGTAAAGTCTTTGTGAGGCTTGAATGAGGTAGTGCACGTAAAATCCAAAGCAGGATGCCCAGACACAGGAAGCACTCATTTGACATTGGGGAATGGGGGTGTAATTATTTCTAAGTTGGGATTAGTCCAATGACATTTGCCTAACTTAGTAAATGAAGCTGTCCTCTTCAATTAGTTTCTCTCTATAACTATCATAATCTCTCCTTCAAATCATAATTCTCAGGTCCCCTTGAATATATTTTAGGATATTTAATGGCCGGAAGACTTTCCTTAGTTATTCTGTTGCTCATCTTGTAGGGAAGGAAAAGAGGATTATAAATAACCAGCAGTAAAGACAGTAAGCATATTTCAGAAGTGAGAAAAATCTGTCCTGGGGGAAGTCATCTAAACTTTCCTGTAAAAAGATAGGAAAGAATCCATTGCAGGTGTGGGAATAATCATGGAGCTTAAAAAACCCATTGTCACTGCAGAACTATTGGAATTCATTATGGTGAAAATAGATTCCTGGTTGTATTTGCTTAAAGATGGTGAGCGGGAGCAAGGAGGAAGCAAGAGTATTTTTAATAAGGAGCCCAGTCTCTGAATTTCCTTGAAAACCAAACCAAACCAGAACAAAACACAATGAAACAAAAACATGACTGCAATGAATAGGTCTCACTCCTGCAGGGTGGCTTGACAATGGTGGCGCAAGGACCAAAGCAAGTTCATTAGGGAACTAAAGAATGGAGAGGACAGAGCAAGGATCTTTTAGGGAAATCCCTGGACCATCTTTTTTTTCACAGTCCTAGGTTGCCACATATTCTGTAACTGATGAGGTCATTGAGACATTCTGGGGTTTGGAAGGTTTCAGGTCTCGAGATGTTGTTTGGAGGCAGACAGACTGGAGAGGTGGTGGCTGGATAAAGGTTTTCTGGAGGTTTCTAGAAGGATTCTTTGCTGCCTTGGAGTGAGAATTTTGGGATGAGGTGGAGGTGTGTGCAGGTGAGGGAACAGAAGATGGAATGGGATTAAAAGAAGGTAAACGTTAAGTACCTACTGTGTTCTAAGGGCTTTCACATAGGCCACCTCATCTAATATCAGACTGTCCTGGAGGGATGATGGAGCTATCCCTGTGCTACAGGTGACATTAAGGCTTTGTGGGGTAAAGTAACTTACCAGATGTCAGCGAGCTAGTAGGTGGTAGGGCTGAGATTTGGACAAAGGTCTGTCTATCCAAAGCCCATGAAAAACAAAATTCTGGCAAGATATTTCCTCTTTCTTCAAGGAAAAATTAAGAAAAGAAATGGAGGAAATGAAATGAGTGAGTATATTAGAATGTCTAATCACTAAGCTTCATCCTGTTACATTATATGAAGAAGATGAAAAGGAAACTTGAACAGTGGGACAATGCTTCTCCTAAGAACAGCAACCAAAAACCAATAAAACAAAACAATACAAAACGAAACAACAACAGCAACAGCAACAACAAAACAAGAAAACATTGTCCTAGAGTCCTGTGGACACAGCGGAGGTGTGGAGTGGGTGTTGCGTGCATCTCCGGCCAGTTCCGGTTTCTCTGGGTCCAGCCCAACTCCTGCGATCTTTACGGAAGCAGTTATGAAATGGAGAAGGTGCTGGAAGATGCACTCATGATCGATGTAATGAGTTTGTGAAAAATGAGAAGGGTGCTGAGACCTGAAAATGAATATCAGTTGGAATAGATTTTAATTTCTTTGTAAAATAATGGAGCAAATGCCAGGAGGAAAGAAATCTGTAGTCATGTAGAGGATAATAGAATCATCAGCAGTTCAGGCCTGTAAACAATTATGTCCCAAAAACCTGGTAGATTCTCACTGATGGAATTATGAAATTAGTGAAGAGGGAAAAATAAACTTTAATACATTTGAATTTTTCATAACACATAAGAGACACGTGGAGAAAAGATAAATTGAATAAAACATTTTGGCAAATTATTGGGCACTTGGTCAAATCCTAGAATTGATTTTTTTTTTTCGAAGTTTCTTTAGTTAGACTAGATTTTCCTAGAGTTGCTGTGACAAGCTTACTGGTGTCTGTTCCAACAATTTTGGATACAATAAAGGATCATGCTATTGAAAAAGAGCAAGACAAAAAACTACTTTGGGATTACCACAAACAAAAAAGAAAATATTCCCCTTTTGGTTTAAAGCCTCAATGTATTGTTTCCTGCTTAAAAGTGGTCATGTGTAAGCCATCTTTATCTTCAAACTCCCGTAAGGATGTGGTAATGCCTCTCTTGTTCCCATTTTCTGGGAAACACTCAAGGATCCTGCTGGTCTTCCAGGAAACCTCCTATAGAAAGAGGTTCATAGGCACCTTGGACAGTGCACTGAGAACTCAGACTGCAGTGCTGAAACAAAATGGGGACAGATGGGGACAAATGGGGACAGATGGGTTTTCTATTATATAGAGTATCACCGAATTTTAATGCAAGAAGGGGTGAGAGACATAAATGAGTTAAATGGAAAACAGTTGTACTGTTTGCTATCATAAACCAGAACGAAGAGTTAGTACATTGGTTGGGGATATATAATCTTTGTTGAGTACTTAATATGTGATTGGCGCTTACAGAATTTTAGGGAAGCATACTCATTTATGATGCTTTTGTCTGTCATGGGAGAAGACTTCAGAGGGCTGAAGTCCAGTCCCAAGAAACACACTTAAAAATATTTTTTAAAGGGGAAGTATTTTTTTTCCACTTAGATGTAAGACAAACATATTAGTTTTAGGTATATAACAATGATTTGATACTTGTATACATTGCGAAATGATCATCACCATAAATCTGGCAATACCCATCACCATACATAGTTACAAAATTTTTTTTTCTTGTGATGAAGGATTTCCTGCATTTGTGTTTTCTGGGTACAGCAAAGGATAAAGCCTGTGTATTTGGAGCAGTTCCTGGGTTGTAGGTCTGGGAAACCTAAGCTGAGTTTACCTTTGGACAGGAGTGGCACTAGTCAAGGAAAATCTTGTGCACACTTAAAAAAATTTTTTATTGTTATTCTATTACAGTTGTCCCAATTTTTCCCCCTTTGCCCTCCTCCACCCAGCCCACCCCTACTCCCACAGTCATTCCCCACACTGTTGTCCATGTCCATGGGCTGTTCATTGCCTGTTCTTTGATTAATCCCACCCCTTCTTTCTACCATTATTACCCTTCCCTCTTCCCTCTGGTCACTGTCGGTCTGTTCCATGTTTCCATTGCCTCTGGTCCTATTTTGCTCATTAGTTTATTTTGTTAATTCGTTTCCTCTTATAGGTGAGATCATATGGTATTTGTCTTTCACTGACTGGCTTATTTCACTTAACATAATATTTTCCAGTTCCATCCATACTGTCGTAAAAGGTAGGAGTTTTTTCTTTCTGCTGTGTAGTATTCAGTTGTGTAAATGTACCACAGTTTTTTGATCCACTCATTTACTGATGGGCACTTAGGCTGTTTCCAGCACTTGGCTGTTGTAAATAGCGTTGTTATGAACATAAGGGAGTGTAAGTTCTTTTGAATTGGTGATTTGGGATTGTTAAGGTATTCCCACAAGTGCTGCTGAGGATGTGGAGAAAAGGGAACCCCAGTGCACTGTTGGTGGGAATGCAGACTGGTACAGCCACTGTGGAAAACAGCATGGAATTTCCTCAGAAAACAAAAAAGTGGAACTGCCTTTTGACCCAGCATTTCCACTGGACACTTTTCATATATTTTTATTGTCGTAAAATATACCTAACATAAAATTTACCATTTAAAACATTTCAAATGTACAATTCAGTGGCATTAAGCCCATCCTTGTTGTTGTGTGACCATCGCCACCACCCATTTCTGGAACTTTTCCATGGTCCCACACTGAAGCTGTGTAACCATTTAATGATTACTCCCTACTCTATTCTCCCTCCCAGTCCTGATGACCACTATTCTACTTTATGTCTTTTATGAATTTGACTATTTTATATATCTTACAAGAGTGGCATTCCATGATGTTTGTTCTTTTGGTTTATTTTACTTAGCAGTATAATGTTTTCAGGGTCCATCCATGTTGTAGCATATGTGAGAATATCATTCCTTTTTTTTTTAGTTGTGGTAAAATATACACAACATGAAATTTACCATTTTAACTATTTTTAAGGGCATGGTTCAGTAGTGTCAAGTCCATTCACATGGTTGTGCAACCGATCTCCCTCTCCCTGCCCCTGGCAACCATCATTGTACTTTCTGTCTCTGAATTTGACCACTTTAGGGACCTCATGTACATGGAATCATACAGTATATGTCTTTTTGTGATGGGTTTATTTCACGTGGCACAGTGTTTGTAAGGTACATTCATGTTGTATCATATGTCAGAATTTCATTCTTTATTAAGGCTAATATTTCATTGTATGTATAGGCCTCATTTTATTTATTCATTCTTTGATGGACATTTATGTTCTTTCCACTTTTGACTATTGTGAATAATGCTGCTTTGAACATTGGTGTGCAAATATCTATTTGAGTCCCTACTTTGAATTTTTTTGGGTAAATATCTGGAAGTGGAATTGCTGGATCATATAGTAATTCTATGTTTAATTTTTGGAGAAACTGTCACACTGTTTTTCACAGTGGCTGACCAGCAATGCACAAGGGTTCCAACTTTTCTACATCCTCATTAACAACTGTTGTGTTTTGTCATTTATTTATTATTATTTTATAATAGCCATTCTAATGGGTTTGAAGTAGTATCTCATGATGGTTTTGGTTTGCATTTCCCTAATAATTCGTGATGTTGAAAAACATTTCATGTGCTTATTGGCCATTTGTATATCTTCTTTGGAGAAATGTCTATTCAATTCTTTTGCCTTAAAGTTTTTTTTTTTTTAGTTGTAGAAGTTCTTTATATAATCTAGATATTATTCCCTTATAAAATATATAATTTGCAAGAATTTCCATCCAATCTGTGAGTTGCCTTTTTTACTCTGTTGATAGTGCATTTTAAAGCATGTTTTTAATTTTCATAAAGTCCAACTTCTCTAATTTTTCTTTTTTTTTCCTGTGCTTTTGGTGTCATATCCAAGAAATCACTGCCAAATCCAGTGTCATGAAGATTTTCCCCAATGCTTTCCTCTAACAGTTTTAGCTATATATTTTTAGGTTTTTGATCAATTTTGAGTTAATTTGTTTATGGTCTAAGGGTCCAATTTCATTCATTTACATGTGCATATCCAGTTTTCCCAGCACCATTTGTTGAAAAGAGTCTATTCCCCACTGACTACACTTGACACCCTTGTTGAAAATCATTTGACCATATATCTGAGTTTATTTCTGGGTTCTCTATTCTATTCTGTTTGTCTATATATGCCCATCTTTATGCCAAGACCACATCATTTTGATTACTATAGCTTTGTGGTAAGCTTTGAAATTAGGATATGTGAGACCTCCAACTTGTTCTTCCTCCTCTTCCTCCTTCTTTTTTATAGTGTAAAAAACATTTAATATGACATCTACCCTCTTAACAAGTTTTAAGTGTTTAGCACATTATGGTATAGGTACAATATTGTATAGCAGATCCCTAGAGCTTATTCACCTTAATGTTCTTTTTCAAGATTGTCTCGGCTATTCAGCTTCCCATGAAGTTCCTTGTGAATTTTAGGATTATGTTTTCTGGTTCTGAAAAAGAAGTGCCATTGGAATTTTGATAGGGATTGCATTGAATCTGCAGATTGCTTTGGGCAGTATTGACATTTTAACAATATTTGATCTTCTAATTCATGAACATGGGATATTTTTTCATTTATTTATGTCTTTAATTTCAGTAATGTTTTATATTTTTAGGTGTACAGGTCTTTTGCTTCCTTGGTTAAAATATTCCTAAATACTTCATTCTTTCTGATGCTATTATAGATAAAATTGTTTTCTTAATTTTCATTTTTGATTATTAGTATATAAAAACACAAGTGATTTTTGTGTATTAGGGAGCACATTTTACCCAGGGCATCTCTCCATTATTTTTTTCGGTTTGTTCTCCACTCACTTTACCCCCTACCAGCACAAAAACTCAGCTCTCAATATGGGTGATAGGGCTGCTGGGAGGAATGAGACTACAAAAGCATATCAAGAGATATTATTTTTGTAGGTGTCATTGGTGATCATATCTTCATGGTGTGAGCTCCTGGCAGATTGCAGTCCATAGCTCTGAATTACAATGGCTGCCTATAACTGTGAGTTGCAATGATTTTAGCTGGTGGATTCCTTTGCTTGGATATGTTCAATTAGAGACTGGATAACCACTTATTAGAGGAACTGAGGAAAAGATTGTTTGCTGGATAGAGAGCTATGTGCAATGGAGTTTAGGGCTTTATCAACCCTTCCAAAATTCAGGGTCTTTAACTTATCATACAACTTTGGGGAAAAACAAAACAAAACATTGAGTCTGGGAAGGCTGGTATTGAGTGATCAGTCTTTATGGGGCATTCAGAACAAAGGGTCCCTAAACCAGTCCCTTGGTGACCATTGATGAGCAGTTACTATGGACAAAGCGTTGTGCCAGGCATGTGAGAAACACAGAATTGAATGACATAGACCTGGTTTTTAAGGATCTTTTCTCTACGTTAGACAAAGATGAGCTCAATGTATTCAATATGTCTTACAAAGCCTAACACCGGCAGTGATAACTTTTCTGCACTCAGAACAAGTGACTTGATAGTGTTTACTTTGGTCATCTTCACATCTGCAGATGGAGGCTACAAAGGCAGGGACAGATGTTTTCACGTAGCTTGTCAGTCCAGCCTTACATCTTTTATTGCCTCTCATCACGCTCATCCAGAGCCGTCTTATTCCGGCTTGTGAGAACTGACCATGTGCATCTCTTCTCACTTCTTGTTTGGGGACATCACATGGGTAGTTTGTCCTTGGCCATAATGAAAGTGTTTATACCATGGTAGTCAGCAAGCACTGCGTATCAGAGGGTTTTTTTCTCTTCTCCTGGCCTGGCTTACTAGCACAACACTGATTGAGCATCACTGTAAGAGTTAAACGAAACTGAAGGCTCAGTAGTTGGTTCCTCAGTGAAAGGGAGTTGTAATTCTTGGTTTCTCAAAGATGGCGCCATGGCATTAGAACACCTCAGATGGCTTCCCAGATTGCTCAGTGGAAGTTGTTCTTATTTTTCAGGGAAACTCTTTCATTAATGTCATCACTTCATTTGTCCCTTCTCCAATGCCTCCAGCCACCCCAGTGATCAGGGAGTCTGATTCTCTATAAACAATGATAAACTTTGCTCACATTCTGGCAAATATTAGACTCTGTTGGATTTTCTACATCACACATACACAAGAACTTGTATAAAGATTATGTGGGAATTTACCAGAGCTATTTAAAATGTGCAGAATGACTCTTATAATGAACTTCTTAGTAGACAAGTGCAGTACTGTAGCAGGAAGAGTTGGGTGGACAAATATGTAAATAACAACTGTCCCTCCTCCTCCTCACTAAGCTAAAATTTTCCTTCATCATTACTATCATTAACTTCTATGCATTTATAGTTTGGATAATATGAAATTTTCTCTGGAGGGCTGCCTAATAGGAGGTGGTCTGGTTAGGTAACTGTTTCTGTAGCCTCTTTTACACGCACGTGCGCACACACACACCCCCCCCCCCCCCCACAAGTGTGGGTGGTGGCAGAGGCAATGTAGTGGGTCCCAGAGGCAGCATTACCTTAGTAGTTTTCTGGAAACACTCAGCTCACAGACACGGAACTGCAGTTTACAGGAAGCTATCCATCTTCCTCAAAACAGTTCAGAAAAAGAATCCATTTTCTTTAATATAAATCCTCTTTGTCTTGTGATGTATAAATCATCCCTTCGAAGGAAGCCCTTTGAGGTATCAATTCAAGGCATCCTCTCAAAATACCATCCCTCAGCACAGCCCTGCAGTGGAAGCTAATCCTCTGTGGCTGCCCAAAGGTGAAATTCATCCCCCTTCTCAGTGCATTTCCCATCTGTAGCTCTCTGCTGTCATCCTTGCAATTAGAGTGGAATATCAGGGTCAGAATGGCCTTAGCCAGGTGTAGCTATGTGGATACAAAGAACATCTGAGAGGAGAGTCCATCTGATACAGAGATTTCAAATCAGTGACCGTTAATAAGGAGCCTACTCATTGAGGATCAATTTATAGGAGGTGAAGCTGTGGCACCCTTAACCCATGGTTGGGTCACTCACCCCGATGTGCCTCTGGAGGTGAAGGGTAATATTCAGGCTGCTCTGTGTGTACTCTGGTTTTCAGGACAGAGCAGACAATGACGGTATCCTCGCTATGTTCCCTGGGTTCCATGTTGCCAGTTGGGTTTGCCTATTTCCGGCTGCTATGGGGGTTTCTGCTAATGGCCCACAGTGGCAGTCTTCTCCTGAGGATTGCTCTTGTATGACTAGAGCCACCTCACCTGGAGATGCTTTGGAATCACATGCCCCTTCCTTATGCCAGAGCAGCATGTAATAACGGCTGGACTCAAAGCAGGGCAGACTCCAAGGTACAATTCATGTTCCAGAGCTCTCTGTGGGACTGAGTTCAGGCTACGCTTCGTTGAAAATCTTTCTTGCTTAGTTTCTGCCTCATCTCCATCCTGCTCTCTTACTCTCTTACAGATGTCTTCTGAGAGCACTCCCTCAATAAATCACTTGGACATTAATCCTTGTCTCAGTCTCTGCATTTAGGAAACCCAACTTGACCAGGTTCACCCCAAGCTGATTCCAAGATCTTGCAGGGGAGGTATTCTCAGAGTGAAGGGGCTGTGGTTTATTCCATGCGGTCCTCAAGTTCAGTTTAAATGTATACTTGAGGATAATTACAACCTGTCTGGTCTTGATGATTGTTAATTTTGTGCATAATATACTTAATGGAAACTTTGGTCTAAATATTATGGTTGTCTGAATTAAATGTGAATTGACTATTTCCAAGGAGCTATACCTCCCATGGGTCCCCCACACTGCAACCCACTGTCTCTGTTCCCTGGATGGCTTTCTCAGTCATAAGAAGGCATCTTGCACCCAAGGAGCCTGCCATCTAATTAGGCAATGGGACAAACTCACTGATACGAGGTAGTTCACAGAAACTACCTGATGAAAGTGCCCACAGCATATACACTGGGTTTAGAGTCTTGAAAATCACTTAGGGGTAAGTGTAGCAAAAAAGAAGTTTTGGTGAGTGGATTTCAATTTGGCTTAGGAGACTAAGTGGAGGACTTCAGATAAGAAGAGACTATTGGTTTAAGGCTGGAAAAGACTTTGGACCCTTCTGCCAGTAGCATTTGCTACTGCTCATGGGAATTACAAGGTGAAATTCAGTAACACCCCCTTCATTGCAGAGGAGCCACAGAGAATGGCACGTGGTGAAACTCAACTTTCCCATTCTTTTGAAGTTGGCTTAGCCATGTGACTTGTTTTGGCCAGTGAAATGTGAGGTGACATATCACTGGCAGGCACACATTTTCAGAGCTGGTGACTCTCCATCTTCCTTCCTCTTCACTATCGTGGACATGCACATGGAGATGGACCCTCAGTTTGAAGCATGCCCCTCTTTTCACGAAATACTTTGCAAGAAAATGTGTATTATTTCTGCTATGTCATGTGGCCTGTGACTTACAAAATGATGATGTGATGATATAATTACAAAATGATGAAAATTAGGTTGCAACTCTCAGATTTTTTTTAGCCTCTTTGATTCTTTGATGAAGGGCCCACTATCAGGTTTAGTGCTATTCTCGTCTCTTCTTGGAAACACAAAGCTATGGGGGAGCCCAGGTGTCTTCCACTGAAAACCAGAAGTTCCTTGTAACATCGACAGACCAAAAGCACCAATCAGAAATAGGAAAAATAAAGCTAAATGTCCTTCCCTTCTGTTGCGAATCTCTGAAAGTTAGACCCCGAGCTCACAGAAATGTGTTTTCTCCCCCCAAACAGACATGAATGTTCCCTAGGAACTGTGAAAAGTGTTCGTTAATGAGCATGTTTGCAGCTCAGATGAGTGTTTCAGGAGTCAGGGTCTTGTTCAGCGCAGTGGACGGGGTTGTGCGTTAGGGATCATGTGAAGTTCAATTTCTGTGTTTTGTTTATTGTGCAGGGAACGTCTGTTGTTCAGACTTAGTTCTTTAGGGTTGTTGTGCACGTGCTTCTCCACGCCTGTTTTGCTTCCTGTCATGTCAAAGCCAGCCATAAGTCCCTTTCTACTCTGTTTTGGGCATCATGAGAAGCCATTTTGCGTGTGGTGGTGCTACTTGTGTGTGGAGCTCTTGTTGCTTGTATGCTGTATTTGTTGTCTCCTTCTCAGCCCACCAGGAAATTACCTTCTGTTCAAATGATCCCCTTCCCTTCCTTTGCAACACCGTCATTTTATTATAATTTTCTCTTTCCAGATGATCTGACGGAGTCCTTATGCTCTCTGTTCATGGCAGAGTCTCATGTCCTCATAGAAGCAGAATTCTCATCGAGAGTTAACGAAAGGGATTGTAAGCTTTCTGAAATCATCTGTTATTTAATTATAGAGAACAGGCTTCTGTTACTCAATTTATACCCAGGTTTTATAGAATTTACACTTCTGTTAACAGAGTGTTAAAATAGGACTCTTTCTTTTTTAGTTTCTGTAGAGGCTGCAAAAATCTTATCACAAAATAATAGATGTTACATTTACTTTCTAAAAGGAGGTGCTAGACCGCCTACGCAGGGCCGAGAAGGAGAAAATTGGGAACCAGTGTTGTGATCCTTAATCAGCCCCCAGTCTGAGGATAAACCATGATTGGGTTTGAAAAAGAGAGAGTGAGAGGGTATCTTGGAACAAATGTGATGGAGTGCTCTGACATTTTTCTCCTACCTCCCCATGGGGGAAAGGGAGAGGATGGTTATGTCTAGTGATAGGTAATTTAAGGACTCTGCTTGCAGTCTTGATATGTGTTCCTGCAAGTTTAGGGCTGACTCATGCCTGAAGGGTCGGCAGAAGAGAGGTTGATGGAGCAGCCTACCTGTCACTAAAGTGAAAAAAAGTTGGTGGTGTTGGGAAATAGGAACCTTTTCACCAATGTCAATGATGATCAAAGGTGCCTTGACTTGGGAGTTGAGTTGATTTCGCTCAAGAAGGCGAAGGGGTTCACAGACGGGCTATGGACTCATGGGTAGAGTATGGATGGGCTTCCTGGTGCTCAGCGGTGAAGGATGTCAGAGCAACTGGGAGCAGAGGTGCATTGCCTGCACCAAGGGAGGTGACCTGATGGGGTCCTTATGCTCTCAAGTAATGAAAGGGGGCAATTTTCTTGAAATCTATAAATGAGCCCCAAGTGAGGAAGAGTTGTTCCTGAACACCAGCCAGTCACTACCTTTCCCTCTGCATTAGAGGAACAACTTACACTATGTGACTTTAAAGGGAGACAAGGGGGAAAGAAGGAGTTGCTTTCCACTTGCGTATCAAGTCTGGTTAGGTCAACGTAATGGTATTGCTTCATTTGAGAGTTTTCCCGTATATTATTGATACACCTATTATCATAAATTATTGGTCAGAGTTCGTTGTCTTTTAGAATACCTGTTTTTTCTTTGAATATTATTATTCAAATAACAAATAAAAATTTAGTATCAGCTATGTGTTAGTAATTATATTATAGATTGGAAAACAAATATGAAAAAGAAAAACTTTGGATCTCAAGTCCTTCACATTTCAGTGAGTGAAATGTAAAAGGTTTCTATAATATGCAGTAATGGTGTAATACAGGATCTGGCACAAATAATGCCCCTATTTTATTACAAAATCTTTTATTACAAAATCATAAGCATGTAATTCAGTAACATAATGATATCACTCTGAATTGTACCATATGTCATTTTAGGTGAAATGTTCAGATTAGAACTATAACTTATTGCACCCATATTATTACTCTACCAACCACACTCAAGCAGGCCTTACTTTTGCCGGACCCTGTGTGTAAATATAATTCAGATGTGAGTGAAGCCATTCTGCCTTTTGATAGATTCAGTCATGGCTATAAATCTATCTGTACCTATTGCTTTAGTGACAAACAATTAATTTGCAGAAGAATAAAATTGGACCCCTATCTTACACCACTTACAAAAATTACCTTGAGATGGATTAAAGATTTAAACATAAGACCCGAAACCACATAAATCATAGAAGAAAGCATGGGGGATATAAAGCTCCTTGACATTGGTCTTGGCAATGATTTTTTTTGGATATGACACAAAAGCAGAGGCAACAAAAGCAAAAATAAACAAGTGGGACTACATTGAACTAAAAAAGCTTCTGTACAATGAAAGAAATAATCAAGAGAATGTAGTGGCAATCTACAAAATGAGAGAAAATATTGGCAAATGATTTATCTGATAAGGAGTTAATATCCAAAATACAAGGGTGTGTAAAAGTAGGTTTACAGTTGTCATACAAATAACTAATACAATAATTGATGAGTAATAATACAAGAACTGTGTTTTATGTACTCACAGCTATAATCCTATTTTTGCCCATGCTTGTATATAAGGAACCCATACTACTCAATAGCAAAAACTTAAACAATATGATTATAAAATGGTCAGAGGATCTGAATAGAAATTTTTCCAAAGATGGCATAAATGGCCAACAAATACATGAAAAGATACTCAACATAACTAATCATCAAGGAAATGTAAATCAAAACAACAAGGAGATATTATCTCACATGTGTTCAGATTGCTGTTATAAAAGAGAAAAGAGATAGTAAGTGTTGGTGAGGCTGTGGAGAAAAAGGAACCCTTGTATATTGTTGGTGTGGATGTCAATTGGTAGAGCCACTATGGAAAACAGTATGGAAGTTTCTCAAAAAGTTAAAAGTAAAACTGTCATGTGACCCAACAATCCCTCTTCTAGGTATATATCCAAGAAAATGAAAGCAGGCTCTTAGAGAGATATCTGTACTCCCAGTTCATCGCAGCATTGTTGTAGTAGCCAAGGTGTGATAACGATGTAAGTGACTTCGAGGGATGAATGAAGACGATGTGGTAGGTATACATACACAATGGACTATGATGCGACCATGAGAAAGAAGAACATCCTGCCATTTGCAACAACGTGGATGATGAACCTGTGGGCGTTATGCTAAGTGAAATAAGCCAGGCCGAGAAAGACAAATACCCACAATATCACTTATATGTGCAATCTGAAGCCGGGCTTCCCAGACTATGTGAAGCGCAGCTCCGCAGCTTTGATGCTTACAGGAGACTTCACCTGAGTCTGAGCAGAGGCAAGCTTCCTATTGCCCTAGTGTTTTGTTCCTCTTCCCACTGTGCCTGAAGCATTTCGAGGATCTTGGGTCTTCAGAGTCTCTGTCCCAACTCCGTGCCTTGCACAGACCTTGTCTGCCCTCTCCTGGGACATATGAAAAAGTTTAGATCCCTATTTTCCACTTGAGTGACTTATGACATTCTCCCACTTTATCTTTTGGTAAAAAATTCTCAAAACCTCCCAGGGTTGACTTTAATGATTTCTTTGTATTTTTACCCGAATTCATACAACTATAAAACCAGGCTTTGTGTCATGGTATTTATAGGTCTTATGCAACTAGGAAACCAAAGCAAATTTATAAATTGTATTTAAGTAAAACTGCAAAGTAAACTGAAAGTAAAATAAAAAAATGAACTCAATGTGTCAGATCAGGTTGTTTTGGGAAGCAAAATTGCCGCTCTCAATGTGACAAGACACTGCCTGGGAAATTAAAATAGCACCACCTGGGGCTCAGGGGTCGGCAGTGAATACAGATGTGGGCACTGAGATTTCAGGATGGTGCTTGGTTTTAAAGTGGAAATCTAGTCCATCCAAATATAATTATGTTTAAGAATTTTAAATATCATTGAAATGAAAAGAAGAAAAACATTCTAATAGAGATTTTGAAGTCCTGCCTTAATATGTCTGAAGATATTCACAGTCTTCAGATGGGGACTCCAGTGTTTCTCCAAAGACGATTCAGGTGTTTAGGGTACTTCACATGACAAACTGGAAGATCACCAGGGGAGGGGAACAGACCGAAGGCAGAGAGGAGTGTGAGACAAGGCATCCTCAACACCAACAGTGACTACTGTCAGGTCGGTGGGGATGGATGGGGGATATTTCTGTGGATGCTGTGTGCTCCGTGCAGATCCCCTGTCTAGGCCAGTGTAGCTGCTGGGAAATTCTGGTGTTCGTGGCTTTCAGCTGTGTCCTCTGGGATTACCCTTAGTGACAGGGAACTACTTTGCCTAGGGTTACACCCCTTCCTAGGGATCCACGCGTGGCTAGTGACTATCTGATGCAAGAATACAAACACCTCAGTTTGGGACTGAAGGGCCACTGAAGGGCCATTTGAGCTCCAGAGCTCCATGTAGGGCCAGCTGAGGTCTTGGCTGCACTGGATTGTGGGCGAGCTTCTCCTCTGCTCAATCTTGTGAATTGTCCCTCCTTTCTGGTGGGTCTCCTGAGAGTTCTCCCTAATGAACCTTCCACATAGAATTTTTTATCTAAGGACCTCATTTTAGACTGCACAATCAGAGACAGATATCAATGGGACCTGTGGGCAGGACAGAGGGGAGTGTTGAGCACAGTGCCTGGCATGTAACAGGTGATCGGTAAATACTTGTTGAGTGAAAGTGATGGATTTGAAGTCAAGGATAACTACTTCAGTTCTGGTTTTGGATATTGATTAGGTGATGGGTCATTGAGAGGAAGATGATGAATTTAGATTTTGCAAGTTCTCTGATTTATGTTGATTGCCGGTTCTATGCTTTCTTCTTAGTCCTGATTCCATGCCTCATCCTCCTCCTCTGTTACACATTGGACCCCCCCCTCCTGCTGTAACCTCCAACCAAGTTCACATTGTATGGTTATCTTGAGGTGGCTAGTGTTTCAGGGAGTTTCAAATGAATTATGAGACAGTGGCAGTGGGAATGAGATCTGCTGACCACTCCTGACATGCCAATCTAATAACCTATAGTTGAGATTCTAGGTCTTTTGTCTTCCTGCAGGTGTCTTTGAAGTATGGCACACACTCAGGAGAGATGAGTCAGATTTAATGGGCCTCATTGCACATCAATACATCAAATGACAATAATTAGATGGGATGAGGGGAGGAAATGCTTGGTTCTCTGATTGTTCCAAATTTCATTTCTGGAGGCGTCCAGGGAGTGCTTTCATGGTGGAGACAGGAGCATTACCATTTTAACGAGCCCAGTCTCCCTGTAGTTTATGACTTCCTTCCACTCACAGCAAATCTGATGGGCAATTGCTTTCCCTCTCTCTTAAGGTGGACTTTCTGGGATCCAAGATGAGGTCAGACACTCCTCCTCACTGTCAGGCAGCCTCATAAAGCTCTTTCCTTTAATTGGAATTCCAGGTCATTAAGTAGTGGCTTAATTTGCTGCCGTGGACTGTTTCTTATACTACTTTGCCAAAGATAAGAAGTAAACTAGATTTGGGTATGGGTCTTCTCCTTTGCTATATTCCTTAAAGGACCAGATTTACATTCCTAGAAGAGAGAATCGTTGAATATACTTTGAGGGGGAGGAGCATAAGGAGTGGAGGCGGAGACATGGAATGTTTTTCCAAAATGTTATGGAAACATGGAGGTGGCTGAGCCCATATAGGGAATCAGGTAGCCCCTGCTCAGTGCTTCACACACTATAATCCAGGGAGGTGGGTTGCTAAGCTAAAGTTACAGAGGTGATTTAGGGCAGACAGGTGGCAGAACCTGGGCCAGCTGGGGTTACCTTATAGGAAGGCTTTGTTTGTAGTTATGAGGTTTTCTGAATCATTACATGCAGGACAGCCTGTTTCCTTTGGCTGCAGAACAGTTGGCCACGGGACCAGGGGGGAATTCTGCTACTGGTTCAGGTTCCCTAGTTCTGATTATGGGTCACTTGACCAAGATTGTCACCTTTCCCATACTCAGAGATGCCAGTGGATTGCATCTGCCAAAAAAATCTTAACCAGGAAATAAACTTCCCAGCTTATAGGACTAGTTTGAGAAATGTCTTGGGCCAGTGGAACTGGAGTTTCTGATCAAATTCTGGATGAATGCTGAGCTTTCCAAATGTAAGGGGCTCACAGAGGACCCAGCTGACTCTAATCAGTGATTGTGGTCATTACTGATGTTCAGGCTGCCCGCTGCAGGTTTCTCCCTGGAGCCAGCTTTTAAGATAGCGAGAGCTCTGGATGGCATTTGGTACCAGCCACTGCCTGCAAACTGTCACTCTGTGTAAATCCCTCAGTCCTGCTAGATCTCAGGAACAAAGCTAATCTGCCATCTGACACCTGGGCTTGTCACCTTTAATTCCAGACTTCTGAGCTGCCGTCTCCAGGGAAATAAAAGGAAGGATTTCTCTTCTGCCCTCACGTACTCTTGACATCTATTATTTGACTCAGGGGCTTCTACCCCAAGGGGCACAGAGCTGCACCTCCCTTCTCTTCTGTTTATCAGTGTAAAGCCATTTCTGCCCATTTTGCAGTTTTAATTTTGGGGGAGGGCAGAGGATCCCTGTGGCAACAAATCAGCTCCTTTTTGAAGCTGTTTCTGTTAGAAGGTTTATGAACAAAGAGAGACTTTGAAATAGAATCTGTTTTCTAATATAGGAACTTCAAGTATTATGAGGGCTTCACAAGCAGTATTTTAAGGCAGAAAACTTATTTCCAAGGTGCCCTCAATCTCTATCATCACCCCACATAACTAGCCAGGAGAGGGTGGATTTGCTCTACCCTTCCCTCAACCTTCCCATGATTGGGCAGTTGGGTTATCTGGGTGATTGAGCCAGCTAACACAGGGGGAATAGTGTTGCTGTTGCATGATGGGGCAGGGCAGAACGTATCTGTAAATTAGGGGTTACTTGAAGCCCTTGTGGTTCTTTGGCCTAGAGGTTAACCAATCAATGCATTAAAATATGTACATAATAGAGAAAGGAAAAGATGTATAACTGTAATATACATACTCTAGGATATGTATATACATGTATTATATATACATGCACACACACATGCCCGGGGGCAAAAGAAGATTTACAGTTGTCCATGTAGAAAATAATATAATTCTTAATAAATAATATAAGAATAAACTCTGTGTTTCACATACAACTGTAAGCCTTTTGTCCCACCCTGTATTTTTCTTGTATTTATGTGTATTCATGTGTGTGTGTGTGTGTAAAATATGCATAGATATAGCTATTGGTATTGATCTTAATAGAGCAATCTCACCAGATAAAGTGTAAAGCAACTGGTGCTGGTTGAAAGTTAAGGTGACATGAAGAGTAGTATGGGAAAGAAGTTCAAAGCCATTTCTGGCCTCATGACCAGTTGCAGAAACAAGAATTATAGCAACTTCTCCCATTTTCTTTCTTGCTTTGTTATGTATATATGTTTATGTATCAACTAATTTTCTTTTAACCTCTTTCTTTCCTTTGCTGTTTTATGATGTCTTGTTGGTGGTTATCTGGCCAGTGAACTGCCAAGATTCCAGGATACCACGGTGGGAGTGTGATAGAGTAGGAGGAACATGCAGATCCCTCAGTGACACATGGGACTTTGGATCTCCCCTTTTGGGGAGAGGCGAAATGCTTCTGTTGGTATGCACCAGATAGTCACTGATGTTCAGCATTGTTGCTGTTGGTGCTCAGAAGATTAAAGTTGTGTTGAAGGCTATATTTGGACAATGAGTGCTAAAGAGGTAGACTGTGGTAGGTATGGTGAATTGATACTCTCAACCACCATTGTATTTTCTTTCCAGATGTAGAGGTTGGAAAGCTAATACACTATATCCCTAACACTCCTTTGCAGGCAGTGTTCTGTGAATAAAGTAGGTTCTGCCAATTAGATGCACTCATATGACACTGGAAGGTAGAAGTGATTCCAAGTCTTACTGCTATTGCTTCTGACAAGCAAGGTCCTGAAAATGCTCATGCTTAAACGCATTTATGGAAGCTGGACTCAGAAGCCCAGTCTCTAGTCATCAGGTTCAAGGATACTTCAAGGAAATTATGGCAGGAGAGAGAGAGAGAGAGAGAGTGAGCGAGCACGATTGGTTAGCAGCAGCTTCGTGACGTCTGGGTCACAGCTTCAGTGATATGTTATTGAATGCAATGGTCTGGGATATGCTTGTACCTTCTTCTCCAGCCATTCCGGTGTTTGGTGAGGACCTAATACTTAATGTATTAAACACCTTTTCATCTGAAATACCCAGAGTGATTTCTGTTTCTTGTTTTGTGCTCCAGCTTTTAGGCATAGCTTGGAAAGTCCTTTCTATGGAGGAATGGAGGATCAGGATATTTTACCAATCTTCATCTTTATAGTCTGAGGTCAAAGATTCTGCTTCCTTCTCAAAATTTACTTCAGCAATCCCAGGACCCTTCATTGTACATATTCCCAGTACATGCATGCATTTGTTTTGGTAGGGTACCCTGCAAACAGCATTAAAAGTGGAGTCAGAGAAACTAGGTTCATAGGCAAAGATGATTCAGGGAAAGCCTGTCAAAGCCACTTGAGCTCACCAAAAATTTCCATATCCTGAGATATATCCCAGAGTCAGTAATGGGAAAAGGCACTCTATTTTTAGGCACATAAATAATTTAGGTCAAAATATTCCAGGTAGCATTGCATTATAGCTGAAAACAAACCTCAATTTAGATGGTTATAAAATGATTTCAATAAACATCATTGCTAAAAGCATAAGCATTTTAATTAGCTCATCTGTAACTCTGCAGGGCCTGCTGAGATATAAATATACATATATATTCATAATATAGATTATTGGAATATATTTCTTATTATTTGCATCTTTCTCTCCTCCTTTCTCATTACTGTCTTGTCACAAAATGACTTCTATCTTTTGAGTGAAAAGAGAGTTCTATTTACTTATATTCTGAGATCATAGAAAATAAACACAATTATTTATTTTTTTTTTCTGGAAAGGGGAGAGGGTCTAGGATGGCTAACATTATCTCAATTCACAGAGGAACTTCAAGTATTTCATCTAGAATTTAAACTCCCTTGTTCCCCGGTTCTCGTGAGGAACAGATGAGTTGACTGAATCTCGCCATGGGAGGGAGGGAGGCTAGAATACTGGGAAGTGCATGACAGATGAGCAGCTAGAAGGGGAGAAGAGGAAGGGGAGAAAGGGACTGCAAGACATTTGGGAGTTCTTTCATACTCAGAAACTCCCATAATTTTGGAGGCAGTGGTGGAAAGAACTCAAGTTCTCTAAAACAGACACACATTGGTTTGAGGCCCATTTCTGAATCACAGCTGAAAAAGTTGTATAGCCTGAGAAATGGTCCTACTCCAGATTTGGGTTTGACCTTTGTTCTACTTATCCATTGCTATACATTTCACCACCCCAAACCTTAGTGGTTAACAACAACCACAACTTATTTCTTATGATTCTGTGGACTGACTAGACAGTTTTCTTTCTTCATGTGGTATCAGCTAGAGTACTGAAATAACCAGTAGGTCCAAAATAGCATCACTCACATGCTGGAGAATTGGTGCTGGCTACTGGCTGAAAGCTCAACCAGTGTTGTTGGCTGGGAGTCTCAGTTCTTCTGTATGTGGGCCTCTCCACGTGGCTGCTTGGGCTTCCTCACAGCATGGTAGCTGAGTTCTAAAAAGGAGTGTCCAGACTTCAATGTGCTAGTACTTATCAAGCCTTCACTTGCATCATGTTTGCTAATGTCCCATTGGACGAAAGTAATCACATGGCCAAGTTCAGAGACAATGTGGTAGGGGCTGCGCAAAGACAGAAATATTGGGAGGTGTGGTTAATTGGGGGGTGCCAAAATCATAGTAACGGTCTACTGTCATCTCTAAGAATCTGATTGGTAACTATAGCACACAAAATAATGTTCATGGCTCATCCTCTGGCTCAAGTTCATGCCCCACCACAATTTTCTTTTTCTTTTTTTAATTGAATTTATTGGGATGACATTGGTTCATAAAATTATATAGGTTTCAGCAGAACTTTCTTGTCAAACTCTGCTAGAATGTTCCTCCTGATACTGAGTCATAATTGGCCTACTAGTTAAAAGGCGAAAGATTTATATGATCTGAACAGAACCCAGAGTATAGGCCTACCAGTGCTACCCAGTGGCCTTAGCTCACTGAGTACAGGACACTCCAGGCATTATGAACAACACAGAAAAAAATATGAGTCTTTTTTCTGTCTTAAGAAGTCAGCTGGCCAAATGGTGAAATAAAGCTAGCACACATGAGAATGAGCAAGAACATCTTGCAAGGGAGGGGCAGAAATTCAGAGAAGGAAGAGATAAGTGACAACCAGAATAGGAGAGGTTGCTTGTCTCCCTTTCATCTTCCACCCCTATTTTCCCCCTTTTAGTTTTCTACTCTCATTTACCCAGCCTCTTCTTATCCTCTACTCACCTTCGGCTGGGCTCTTCCTAAAGTGGGTGTGAACCAGGCTCATATACTGCATTAGTTATCTCTTGCTGTGTCACAAACTATCCTAAAACTTCGTAGCCTAAAACACTTATAATCTTTCATGATGGAATTGTGGCCAAGCTGGGCAGTTCTGGGTCAGGGTCTCTCATGAAGTAGCCATCAAAGATGACATGTGGGGCTGAGGTCATCTAAAGGCTTGACTGGGGCTGGAGGATCCACGTCCAAGGTGGATCACTCCCGTGGCTCGCCAGTTGGTGCCGGCTGGTGGTTGGAGGCCACAACCTCCCCAGGAGAACCCCTGCACAGGCTGCTGAGTGTCCTCATGACTTGGCCTTTGGCTCCTGCCAGAGCAAGGACACCGCGAAAGTAGGAGCCAGGTACAAGTCACCCTTTTCAGGACCCACCCTCAGAAGTCACATTGCAGCACTTCTCCATTTTGCTTGTTAGAAGTAAAATCCCAACTGGAGCCTGCTTTCACATACAGGGAGAATTAGCCTTCAGCTTTGCAAGGGAGTAGCGTCAAAGAATTTGCAGACACTTTAAAGCTAGCATGTCTGTCTTTCAAAGGTTCCTGCTGAGGTCACATAGCACATTCTCTCCTTCTGCGGTAATTTCTGAGACACGGACAGTCCCCACCATTGTGATAAATAGCTCCAGGGAATACAGCAGACAAGTGGTTTCTTAGTAACCAAGCCCTGTTCCCTCTGTAAGGAAGTTCTTTCACACAGGCTACAGCCGATGCTAACCCTAGCAAGAATGAAGGACGGGTCTCGAAAGCCAAATTCCTTTGAAAAGACAAAGAAGATTTGAGTGCAGAAAATGGCCAGGAGAGGCCACTGCCAGTCAGGCCAGTCATGACGGCCAGTGGTCCCCTTTGTCCATTCAGGAAACCAGGCCTTTTCTGAGGTGAACTTTCTATGACTCTCCCTTTGCTTCCCTCAAAATAAAATGTAATTAGACTGTGCTTATTTTTGCTTCCCCTCATGCACTCTCTGTGGAATTCATTATCTTTGATTTAGTAAACTGCATTACACACCCAAGGAGTCAGTTTAACTAATTCCAGCTTATCTGCTAACATCAATCACCCTTTTCTCCAACTACTTCCCTTGGAAGAATCTGCAAAGATTAGATTTGACCTGCTGCTGTGCAAAATACTAAAAGGAGAAAGGTGAAAACTGGAGTAAGGGGCCCTCAGGTTTTAGAAGGAATTGTCAGGGATATTGAGGGAACAAGTTTTGCCTTTTTTAGGTTATCATCACTTTCTCTGTTCAGATTTTCCACTGGGATTCTTCTCAGGGCTGGTCTTGCATAGGCTGGGTTCTGCCTGACCAGCTCAGTTGTACGGCATGAGAGACTTGAGCTCAGAGTCTTGGCTGGAATCTAGTTGTAGCACTAGACACAGCACTAGGCACACAAGAGGCATCCCATAGGTCTATGGGATGGGTAGGTGGGAGAGAGTTTAGGAAGCAGAATGAGGCTGGCTCTGGATCTGTTGCTAAGTCCTAGCTCTGGATGTGTTGCTAAGGTCTAGCTCTGAATCTGTTGCTAAGCACCCATCACTTTACTCCTGAGGTTCTGATGGTCTTTCCTGTGACATGAGAAGGGTAGAGGTGGTTTGTGGACACTAGGCATTCTGTGGCTCTGGGATATTGTAATGTTTTGGAGGAATTAGAAATGTAGTCACCAGATATGGCAATAACTAGAGAGATGCTTTAGCTTAAGACCAGTTCTATGCTGGTGTGATGGAACAGACTGGAGATAGATGCCACGCGTGTTTCTAGGGGCAGGACTGTGACCCTCTCTGGACCACCCTTGACCCACCTCTAGAATGAAGAGGAGGTGGCTGTTCTGGCTCTAGTTCTTCTGCTTCCAAGGGTTTCCTCCATGAGCAGCTGTACTGAGTGACAGTCCTCTGGGATGACTTGGGCAGTGCCAAACATTGGTGATAGAACACACTCAGCACGGTTCTGGGCATTCTTGGGGACTCTTGTTTTCTGAAGTGGGCCATTAAGATGATGAGATAGAGCCTCTTCCTTTTCAGTCATGAACTTTGTAAGACTCTCCTGCAGTTTGCGAATGAGCTGAATCTGGGTATTCAAGGGGCTGTTGATTCAGAGTCTTTTAGAAATGGAGGCAATTTTATAGATAATCGAGCACAACTCCTTCATTCTTCTCATGAGCCCTAGAGAGGTGAAATGAACAACAATTTAGCAAATTAATGGTTAGGCTCAGACTCTGATCACTTTTAATTGAGAGTTTTCTCTTACATTAGGCCTCCTTATACCTTCAAGGAAAAAAAGCAAATCAAAGTTCTATTGACTTCCAATGCCAGTATTAAGTAGGAGGTTGCCTGGAGCCCAGCACAATGCCCATCACATAGTAGGTACTCAAAAAATACTTGTCAAAAAATGAATGTGTGAAGTTCAATGAGATAACTGTCATAGGCTCTTTTAATAGTAAGGTCTAGAATTTGTCTTGTGAATTATTTTTCCACACCAAATTCCCTGTCCCCTATCCCCTCTCCTTTGAACCTGACTTTTTCGGTGAATGTTTTAGAGATAGTTTTCATTTACTTATTTTGTAGACCATATTCTTATCACAGTCGCTCTGTCTTATGATGACAAGACCTAGATACATAGATATGATGGCTCTTGTGCAAAAAATGTGTCACTTTCAAACTGATTTATGAGACTAGTCCAAGGGCAGGTATATGTAAAATCTTGATTCAGGATTTAAAAAGAGGTGTGCAAATAAAAACTGATATATCTTTATTGATTTAGGAAACTGTAATGTCAAAAGTTATTTATAAAAGTCTGACTCCTTTCGTATTCCTAAAATCTCATTTTCACTGTTATTAATTCACTACTTGTGTCCTCAATAAGGATATTACAAACCTAATTGATTTTGAACTCACTGATTTTGAAGTTAATGAAAATGTTTATTTCAGTAACTTCACTTTCGTTTCTTTTCTTCGCCATTAAACTTGGTGATATAAATCCCAAACTGATCTGCCTAACAGCAGAAGGGGCTAAAAATAAGACACCTCAGTTCTCTGGAAGTTTTCCAATTCTATATGCTGGATATTATACCAGTTCAAGAATGCATTCTGGCTCCTTCTCTTGAAAGACTTTATAAAAAGGACTCCATATATGTCTTGTTGTTTTAAAAAATTGGATTCCTACTTTGCTTAAAGAACGTTTGATGATGTCTCATTGCTCCAAGGAGAAGCCTCCAACATTTAACATGGGATTGTCAGCTTTTGATTATCTGGCTGCCTACAGACCTCCGTTCCATACCCCTTAGTGTTCCTGTCACACGCTCTTTGTTCCTTGTCCCTCAAGTATACCACACATGTTAATAATAATAGTAATATAATGTATTAGTTATCTTTTGCTGTGGTAACAAGTTACCCCAAAGCTTGAGGTATTATTCCATAGTTCTTGTGGGCCAGGAATCTGAGCAGAATTTAGGTGGGTCTTCTGATTCAGGGTTCCTCTTCTCGTAAGGCTGTGATCAAGGTTTCGGTCGGGGTTGCAATTATCTCAGGGTTCAGCTGGACTGGGATCTACTTCCAAGCTCACTTATGTGTTTCAGGCAGGATTCAATTCCTCTTGGGCTCAGGTCTTTGCAGGCTATTGGTCTGAGATCACCTTCAGTTCTTTGCCAAGTGGTCTTCTCATCAAAGACAGCAAGCAATAGGAGAGAAAGAGAGAGAGCAAACCAATAAGGAGGAAGTCACAGTCTTTTGTGACCTAATCACAGAAGTAAATCCTATCTCATTTTTGCTGTTTCTGTTGGTTAGAAGCAACTGACTAGGACCAGCACATCCCAAATCAGGCAGAGGGTATGCAAGGACATGACCAGGGGGGTGGGGATCATTGGGAGCCATGTCGAAAGCTGCTGACCACAAACAGGACTTACAGTTAACATGCAGTATGTTACTATGTGACAGGCATCCTGCTAGGACCTCCCCCATGCGATGCTCATAAAGATTCTTTTGAGTAGATGAGGTTTTCATTTCCATTCTAGGGCTCAGAAAGGATAAGTAACTAGAGGCTCAGAAAGGTTCAATAAATAGGAAGTGACAATGGCAGGCTATGAGCCCTGGTTTTCAGGCTCCAAAGCCTTGTGTCAGGAGCCAACTGCCTTGTTTCTCCATTTTTAGAGCTCAGCACAGGCTCTGTGACGTAGGAGCTTAGTAGGTATTGAGTAGCTGCTAAATGAACAAATGAGTAAAGGCAGACCTGTGTTACACAACAGCTTCTTTTGTCCAAACTCTGGTCTTAGGCCTTGATCCAATCTAAATAACAAGTAAAAAGGTTCAATAAAACTGAATTATATTTAACGTTGAGGAGAGCTCTGAATTTCAGGTGCAGGATCCAAGAGAGGAGACAGAGGTTTATAAACTGTTCTCGTGTGGTACAAAGCAGACTTCATTACTACTGAGAGAACTTCAAAAGGGTATCCAAGAAATTAGAATGCCAGAACCTAGGAATAGAGATTATAGAGTTGTAAGAGAGACTGCCATGAATTTTGGAAGAGTATTAGAATAGTATTTGGAAGGTGGATTAGGTAACAAATTGTTGGCAGGGTTTTTAATCAGACTTGCTTTTCTTAAAGATGAATGGGATTAGAGTGGGCAGGCACAGGACTAGCTGAACCAGAGGTAAACAGATGCTGTGTCTGTGCCAGAATGGATTGAGAGAGCATACATAGGCACACCAGCACTGAGGACAAAGAGGTGGCTCGCCCTGCATCCAGCAGATCTTGACTCAACAAGTCCTTTTAGCATTTCTGCACTTTCAGGATTCGTTGAGGGGCTTGGGCTCCTATGGGAACAGGTCAGATGGACCCAGATGTGATGGATGATAGATTATCCTGGCCCAGTGAAACTCACTGGGGAAACTCACAGCATTTGAGGATGCTCATGCAGGACCTAGCACTGGGAGGTTCATAAAGTGCTTTCTCATGGGGTCTTCTTTGTGCCCTATAGTGAACCTCTGAAATGAACTTGTCAAGACGACTGGGGAAACCACATGGTAATCAGTTCACTGTAAGTTTTCCTGATGAGAATGGACCACAGTTCCAGTGTTTAATGGCATCGGGATAATAGTTGGGCAGCCACTAGGCTGCAGGTCTCCTAGGGCCAGGGTCTCCCCTTCTTGGGTCGTGAGTGCTCAACTGTATCCTCTGTGAGTCCCACTTTTCTGCATTCCAAGTGGAGTTCCTTTCCCCTTTCTGATGGACACTTACTTCTTTTGTTGATGTTATTGTTGTTGCTCTGAATTAATACCATGGATGCAAATGAAGCTCATTTGTTTCTCCCCGTTCAGCTGGCACAGGAAACATTTTGTCTCTGTGGTACCATTTGCACAACTGACCTCATGTATTATTTATTGATTTTATAATGTAGCCCAGTCTTTCAGATGCCTGCAGGATGTCACCTGCTCAGGGGCATCATTCTCTCCAGTTTATAAATAAAGGAACTAGGCTTAGAGAAGTTGGCATGGGGGATTTTCCTGGGTGGCACAGCCACCATCAATGGGAGACTAATGCAAGTTTTCTGACTCCAGACTCTGAGTTCTTTCCAGTCCCACTCCCACCTGCATGCTAGTTCCCCACAGAGTTGCAATCGGGGGACCCCCATTACTCTGCCCCTTTTATTGTACCTGGGAGGTGCAGTGTCATTTGGTGAGGTTGGTCCCTGATTGAAAGAGGTAGTTTAAGAGAAGCCAAATAATCAAGAGGTAAACTTGAAGAAAGAGGGAGCAAAACAAAACAGGAGTATGGAGGTATCGTGTCCCTCGTCCCATGTTGGGGGGGGGGCCAGAAAGCAACACAGGCACAAAAGTGGTGGCTGCCATGACCAGTCACGTTCTCTGGCTTCATTCCCTGGCTAGGTCAGCCATAGTTTTGTCCACCATCTCTTCTGTGCTGGAGCATCTCTCTCGCTAATGAATGGCTGCTTGGCTGGGCGACAGAGGTGGTTGTTCTGCCATCAACAGTACTTAGAGGTGGGGGGCTTGGCAGGAGGCAGCTGCTGTCCCTGGAGGTCTGAAATGTAAATAGGAGCAGCATTCAATATGGCATGCACCCTGATTCATTGTCAATCTAGAAATAAAGTTTGATCAAATTAAAATGTAATTAGGAAGAGTATATGCCATCCAGAAGAACATCCTCTGGCATACTCTCTATTGTCTCTTTCTACCACTGCTCAGGCTTCAGGGCCTTTTTGGAGTTCCCAACCCCCTACGGATAGCCTCTTTGGACCCTGAAAGCCTTGCTGTACTGGGATGTCCGTCGTTGTCTGCCTTGGCCTGGGCAGCTTCTCCTCTTCTCCCATTAGCAGGAGAGTGAGTGAATTGGTGAGTGTCTCAGATCACACCTCACCTCTAAGGAGCAGGGAGAGATAGGAATCATCTCACATCTGCTCTGGGCCTGGCTGGCACATTCCTGCTGTGCAACGCATTCAAAACAACCTCCACAACAGGTGAAATGAACTCCACAAAACCAACTGAGATTTACAACGGACATTCGGCAGATCTTCACTGAGCCTATACCATGGTCTGGCTCTTTGGCTGGGCCGGCACCATTAGGAATAAAAGCCTGAAGGCAAGCACCCAAGCCTTCAATAGGCTTCAAATGGGGCCAGCTCCTTCCCTCCCTCCCGGATTCTGAGGGAAAGTCATGGATGCAGGTCCTTGCGGTGATGAGGCAATGGGCAAGTGGTCATGTTCCTGGCATAGGTGCTGGGAAAGGAATGGTCCAGGCTCCCTGGGGCAGTGTGGGCGACAGAGCAACGACCATGCAGCCCACTGAACTTCACGACAGCCTTCGGAACCCAGACTTTGTTCTGCTTTTCTCTAGAAGATGTGCCTATGTTGGAGCTTTCCACGGAAGCTGTAATTCCACAGCACAGGCCCATTAATATTTCTGTGTCCCAGCACGTCCGGTTCTACCATGGTGCCACATTTATAGCAGTGCTGTGAATGTTCCCAAGGACCCCCGCAGAGTCACTGAGAGAGTCTGTCCACAACGAGGAGGCCATTCAAGCCTCTGTCTCCCAGGATCTTACTGTGTTCTGCTGGCTTGTTGATTTAGGAAAGCTGCAGGCTTCTGACTTACCCTCTGGTGGGAGAAAGTGTTGCTAGGGGGACTGGCTTGAGTCAGCATGACAAGAGGACCCATGAAGACAGATGAGCCAACAGCTTCCTTCAGACTCTCAGGTGCTCACCCAAAAATTGAGATGGGACCTACGATTAAGGAACCTGGCAAGTCAAAATCTTTCTAAGGAGATTCTGAATAATATCTCTTTATAGATTATGCTATAGAAAAAAATACCCAGGGAGAAATGACTCATTATTTCTTATTAAATTTAAAGGACTCTTTCTGGGGTTATAAATAAATTCTTCATCACTCACTTAAGGTAATGAAGCTTGTAAATCTTCTGCTCTGAAGTTTTGTGTTCCAGCTTGCCTTTTCCTGCCATCCAGCTTGTGCCAACTTTATGTTACCCACCACCAGTTGGTGTATGTATTAAGAATGAAAAATAATTTTAATATTTGCCAAGGTAAAATATAATTAGGTTGGCAAATCTGCTCTTTAAAAGGGCATGTACAAAAATCCCCACAGTAAATAGAAATTATTTCTGGATTGTCTCCTGCTTTCAATTATTTCTATTATCTATCTCTTCTATTAGGATGGATAATCAGAAGTTGACCATATTTTCAAAAAACAAAGTCAAAACAGAGCAAACAGAAAACCATAACGATGGGACAAAGTAAGAGAAAACTCCAAATGAACCGTATAGGTGTTTTGCAATCATCATTCTCTCCATGCATCCATCCATGCATCCATCCATCCATCCATCCATCCATGCATCCATGCTTCCATCCATCCATCCATCCATCCATCCATCCATCCATCCATCCAGTATTTAGCGTGCCTACCCATGCAGGGCATGCTTCTGGGAGCTGCCTGTCAGAGTAGAAATCTCACAAGCTTTAGAGTCACATTGGCCTAACTTACAGTCCTAGTTACATGCCATCCAGTAAAACTATTTTTCTTTGTCCTTGCTGCTTCATCCACTGACTGCTCCATCTTTCTTTCTCATTAATCCACGTTGATGACTCATTCAACACCATGACCTCTTGGTTCCCGATCTTATTTTCATTCACCTTTTAGTTTTCCAAATAAATGACGGTACACTGATTACTTGCCAGGCACTATGTCAGATCCAAAGGCTCCAGGAGTAAGGGGGTAGACATGATCTCTGCCCTCATGGAATTTATAAGGGTGGAAAGGGGCAAAACAATAAGGAAGCAAACAAGAAACTCTTGTCTTGACAGTTGCTCTTAAATGGAATAAATGGGCTACTCTGGATAGGAAACAATAGGGTTGAAGGCTGGAGTTTGTATAGAAGGGTGAAAGAAGTCCCTCTTGGAGATGATGAAATGTTGAATGGAGACTTGAAAGATGAAAAAGGGTTGACCATGCAAAGAGCCAGGGGAGAAGCAATTCAGAAAGGAGAAACCAGAAGTCCAAAAAGGCTACGGGGTGGTAATGAGCATGGGATGTTCAAGGAATGGAAAGTTAGCATGAGTGGCTTGTACAGTGAGTGGGTGTGGTGGTCCTGGATCACATGAATTTGTGACATGCATCAGTGTGCCTTTGTTGATTTGATTGTTTGAATCTCATGTGCACAAAATTGAATCGATCTTCTCTTCATTTTATTCTATTTTTGCTAGTCTGTGGCTGCTCTGTGAAAAAATTTTAAGTATATTATTTTCCCATTTTACCTCCAATTTCCAATTAAATTGTGGTACCTAGAATATACTTCCATTTTTGTGTATTTATCTTTTGTGTATATTCTTCCATTCTATTTTCCGTACATGTACTTACAAACATACATCCATGTTGTGGTCTTTTAAAGTACTAGAATTAATGGTATTGTACAATAGATCCTGCTCTGGTCTTTAAATTTTGTCACTCAACTTACATTTTGAGATCTCTGTATATTGCTATATGAATCTAGTTCATTTTTTCTTGCTGCATAATATTCCATCACATGTACCTACCTACCCCTTTCAGTTATTCATTTCTTAGTTCATGACTACCTGAGGTCTTTGAAGTTATTCACCACCATGGACAATACTGAACTTGTGTTCCCATGCATGGGAATGTTGGATCACAAAACATAAGCATTGTTTAATTTCACTAAATACAGCTAGTTTGATTTCCCAAATTCTACACCAGTGTACATTCTCATTAGCAATGTGTTGTTTTCTATGTATTTATCACTGATTCAACTTAAAAGTCTCTGATGGTTATGTAACTTCATTCTCAGAATGCTCAGCCACATTAGGCATTCTATCAATTTTCTGGACCCAGGAAAAGGATAAGCCGTGTGGGGAGGGTCATCCCTCTCTTGCTAAATCCAGCCTTGTTCAAAGAAGCAGGCCCTCAGACATGCGCGTGGGCCATTAGTTGTCACTAAGACCCTTCTGGGGGATGCTCAAGATAAAACTGTTGTCATAATGGCAAGACATCATTTGCTTGTTTTACTCCCATTTTCCCATGAACGTACAGTACAGTGAGGTTTTCCAGAGGTCATGTGATGTGTGATGTTGGAAGAGGTTGAATGCAGAAGCAGATAGAAGACAAAATGCCTTATATTAAGTCAGATATTAAAGAGATTAGAAAAATGTAAAATACTATACTACCCTTCTTACTCATTTTTAAATTTAAATAATATAGTTATTTTTTATAAAATGTATTATAAAATGTATTATTATTAATTTTTTATTATTAAAAACACAGTTATTTAAAAGTGAATAAATAGATTATTTTTAAATGACTCAGTTTTAATTCCTCACATGATAAAGATCAATATATGTAATTCTCATCGTTCTTTTTGGGATCCTCAGTAATTTCAAATTCTATCCCAAGACTAAACAGTTGAGAATTGTTGCTGTCGAGAATGGCCAGGTAAAACTGGGGAGAGATCTGAGGATTCTGACTCCTTTTGAACATAAAATTTACTTGCTCTTCTTCTCTCTTTTCCCTCTTTTTCAGAGGTTCCTGTACCATCAACAGCAAAGCAGAGGCAGAGCCTGTGTTCCTGCAGACGATGTGCTGATGAATCAACCGGCCCTGAAGGCTGCAGCCTGGCTCTGGAAATGCTTCCTGTTATGCGAGATAATAATTTTCTTTGATTTTTGGTGGTTGTTAATTGCGACTGAAAATGTAAGGGGAGCTGAGAGAGGAGAGTGTTTCAAGAATCCAGGAGCAACTGTCTCTTAGATGATGAGCACTGAAGATTGTCCTAGAACTTGGCTGCCCAGAGGCCACAGGTGACCTTGACAGGTGGTTGCAGTGGAGTGCTGGTGGCATTTGTGACTGGTGGCAGATTAACGTGACTTCTGGCATAACCACTCTCCAGCTGCTGTTCCTTTGTCTTTTTCTTTGTCTTCTTCATCTTCCTTCTCTACCAGACCACAAAATGCTGGGATTATTCTCTTTATCTTCGTTTTCTTGATGCCATTCTTTCCCAGAGGTCTGAATGTCATTTTATGTTGGTGTTGCCCCAGATTTGCACCATATTTTGCCATGTATAATGCACACATTTTTGCCCAAATTTTTGAGGGAATAATAAGGATGTGCATTATACATGGATAGTAGTAATTCCATAACTATATAGATGTTTTTAATTCTCTTATTTATGCTTATGAGTTGAAAGTATAAGTCTAAAAAGCAATAGCAATATCTGTATGCAAAATAATACCCTGAAATATGATAATTGGTTTTGTTTCTAAACATAAATAAATAAAAAATGGAATTAAAAAATTGAAATGAAAGGTTTTTTGTCTTGAAAGTTTGGGCCAAAAACCGAGGTGCACATTATATGTGGCAAAATATGGTATTTCCAGCCCAGGTCTCTCTCTGTCTTCCAGATTCACATATCCAACTGCTAACCTGCTATCTCCAGCTGAATATTTCCTGGACACATTAAATTTAAACTGCCCAAAGCCGGTGTCCTGGTCTCCACCACCCCGCCTGCCCTGGTCCCTTCCCTCGGCTGTCACTATCTCAGTTCACAGAACCCCATGCACTTACCTGTTTGAGTCCGAAACCGAAGGGTCACTGTTGATTCCCCATGTTCCCTCATGCCCTGGTTCTAATCCATTAGGAAGCTTCATTGATTCCACCTGCAATATGTAACTGGGGTTGTCCTCTCTCCTTGTCTACTACCACCTTCTTGACCCACATCATTAGCACCGCTTGCCTGCATTATTACTAAAGCTCCCAGCTGGCCCTCCTCCGTTCTTGCTCTATTTCCATTCTTGCTCTCCTCCACCCAGAGGACAGCTCTTCTAAAAAAAAAAGAAAGAAAGAAAAATCAATGTAGATCATGTTGTTCTTCCTGCTTTAAACCCTTCAACTGCTTTCATCTCCATTATCAAATCCAGACTCCTTCCCATGACCCGTAGGGCCCTGCCTGCTCCGGCCCTGCCATTTCCATCGGCCTTATTATATCCACCTCTTGTCCTTGCTGACCTCAATCTGGCTTGTACTGATCTTTTAGTTTCTTGAACGATCTGCTTATTCTACTTGGGATGCTGTTCTCACCCCTCACTGCTTGGAGAGCTGCTTCTATTCCTTTGAATCCCAGCTGAATGTCATTTCTTTAGGAAGGCAAGTTTACCAAGTGATAGCTCCTACTCAGGTTCTTTGTTTCATTTGATTTTTAAATTTTTTTTTTGTTTCTTAGCATATATAACAATTCAGAGTCACTGTATAAAACTATTTCTAAACATTCTATGTTTGGCCACACAGTAGAAACGGTCTCACAGTTGCTAAGTGCTCTCAGGTGAAAGGTGGTTCCCATGATGGTCCTGGTTCCCTCATAAAGGGCCAAGACTTGTGCCTTAGAAGAGTTCAGTAATTCTTGGCAACTCAAGGAAAAAAGTAACCAGGGGAAAACACCCGACACTGTACTGACTCTTGGAACTCCAGAATCATTATTTTTGAACCTTCCCACCTGAACCCATAGGAGGTTTATTTAACAGTGTTAGATCCCTTCAAGGATTCAGTCTTTTGTTGCAGATTTCTTGGGCATGTTACTGAACCAAATGTCTTGTGACTCCCCATTCTGATTTTTAATAACAGTGAATCGATGACCTGGTGCCCATTTTTTGAAGTCTGCAGCTCAAGTATATGTGATAGGTCCCCAGAGGGAGGGGAGAGAAACAGGGACTCAATCCTGGGATTTCTGGTTCAAGTGGCAACTGTTGCTGGACGCTGTCAAGGTCAATGGTGGTGATGCTGAGCTGATATCTAGACAGTCAGATGATCACAGACTCAGAGTGCATTTGGGCCCTGAGTGTTTGCCTTCTCTTCTGGCATCTTAGCAGAACAGAGTTTTGGAGGATGTAACTTTAGGGGAATCTCTATTTTGGGATGTCATGGAAAGCAAAGTTGTTTTCCTTCCTCTCTGTAGCAAAATTTTGATAATTTTCATGTGGAAGAAGAGGGAAAGGTCCTTGGAGGTGCCAATCCAGGAAAAGGGGACGGAAAGTGACTATAGCATAATATTCTGTGCAGCTTTCGTGGCAGCATTTTGTACCCCGTCACCCTTGGCCGCAGGCTGTACTTGGGGGGCAAGCTAAGGAGTCAGTTTCCTGTACAAGGCAGGTCCTTTGGCTCAGCACAACACTTAAGAGGAGGGGCAGCTGTGAGCAGTTAATGGACAATATTCACAGCAGCCGAGGCACCTAAACAGCAAACAGGGGTCTGGGTGGGGCACCAACACATCTAGGATAGCCCCTGTCCCTGCAGGATTGCTCCTCAAAGCCAGTTCCACCTTCTTGTTTGAAGATCCATCTGGGCCATCAAGCCTGAGATGGCCACTTTCCCCTCCTTAGTCCCTTGGCCATTCCATACTCATCCCAATGTCATTGCCTCTTTACTCACTGCCTGTCTTCTCCACCAAGTAGAGTTCTTTTAGGTGGGAACTTGGGTTTAACCCCTGTTGTCCCTCTTATCCCCAGAGTCTGGCACCATCCTTGGCACAGAGGAGGTAAGTGCCTTGTTCCCTGGGGTCCTAGGTCCCCTGCCTCAGTGACCCTTCCTTTCTGTGTCCTCATGACTGCCCTCTGTTCACTCCACAGACTCAAGTCAAGGTCATTGACTAAATCATGATCTTGGGAGACTTGGATGAGCCACATGTGAAAACTGGGCAATAGTCAATGGAATTGAGAGTCTTCAGCCTTGTTTTTTGGTTATATATGCCTTTAAAAGGTTTATTTAAAACAAATTGTATGTTAAATTTATTCTCCCTACCTCCCAAATGGCACAGTAGAAGACAATTTGGCTGGGCCCCTTTTGGAGAGAGAAAAAACTTAGGAGATCTTAAAGTGGAGTAATTATTTCCATCAGCAGGAAATCAGTACCCGGTGTCTGAACTGAACAAGCACTGGGAGAGCCTGACTGTTTAATTTTGTGTAAATGTCATTTGCATGTATTCAGTGCTGAGAGGATCACTTTGGGAATTTGGAAAGAAAGAGAAGTCAGTGGAGAGAAAGGAAAGAAGTGACAGAGACTCAGAAGGCTGGGGAATGGGTGACATTTGAGAGATTTCTGTGTTTATTAACAACTGTTTGGGCACCTGGGGACATGCTCAGCCTGACACCTTGGCACTCCCTACCAGGCTCCCGAGCCATGGAGAAGCCAGCAAGACACAGGATATGTCAGGCTTTTGGGGACATGCTGTGATCATTCTCTGGAACGAGTGGTGGTTGAGTCACAGCCTCCCCAGGTGAACATCTCTCCTTGTCTTTAAGAACATCAACTTGGGGAAGGAACTGAGTAAACTTTTCCTGGCTGCCTCTGGGGCTCTGCAGCTGCAAGGTGGTGAGTGAGTGAGTGTGGCCGTTCCACAGCCAAATGAGGGTCTGGGGACTCTAAAGGGGCCACAGGCCATTCATCTGGTGCAACTGGCACTTCGGGAGAACTAAGGAGGAGGTAAAATGAGCTTTCCAGGGCCTTTTAGACTCCCCTTGTGTTCTTTCCCCTGTGTCAATGTCCACACTCAATCCCTCCATCTGGAGATTGTTTTTACAGTAGGATTGCATTTTAAAATGAAATTCAAATGTGTTAAGTACTTCTGTGGGTGAGGTTTTATAGGGGGGACAGACCTGCTAATAGATGTTGGCACGAAACACATGGTATTAGGGAGGAAGGGACCCTTTGCTGCATCAGGGTTGTGGGGAGAGTCTGGAATGTCTGGGGAGCTTGACTGGCAAGCTTTCTAGGCAGAGAGAACAGCCTCTGTGAAGGCTTGGAAGTCTACACAACACCAGTGTTCAGCGCTGGCCGAGCAGTTTGATGCATTGGAGAAGGAAGTCAGGGTGTACGGACTTGGCTTGGAGTGAGGATGTGGCCCAAGAGCTTGGCAGAGACCCTGTCATAAAAGGCATTACGAAGATCATTCACATGAAGGGGTGAAGGTGCATTGGGATTTCAGTGTGATGCTTCTCAGTTGTAATTGTAATTGCCAGGAGAGGGGATGACCCTGAATTAAAATCTCCCATTGGTGGGATATTTGGGGTCAAAGTGCTGGTAGGTGAATATTTTCTTGGGCAGAGAAGTTTCACTCACTCCTATTTTAGGCAGCTTCTGAACTAGCTCTGGAATAGACCCACTTTGACTAGTCACCATGTATTTACTGAGCCACTTACTACATGCTCAGAATATTATATGTGGCTGAGAAATACCAACGTGTCCCAGGTCATGGGTTCCTGTGGCTCCACTGTGACAGAGCTTCTCGGTGCTCTGCTCACTGCCAGGACTCGCTCCCCGACACGCCTGGCTTGATGTGGCTGCCTGAAATCTCTAGTGCTTCACTGTGTCCATGGCACATGCTCAACAAAGGTTTGATGATTGAATGACTAATACACACAAAATCATTTATCAGTATAGGTTGTGGGAAAGTCATCTGTGGGTTGAACATTCCTAACTGTATCTTCTGGAATTTGGGGATGTGAGGGCTGATCTAGGCTGAGCAAAATCAATCTGATCTTGCTTCTTTCCTGAATTGTTTTGTGGTTGAAATAAGCCTCTTTCCAGCATCTGTAAGATAAGAGATTTGAATCAGCACTTCCTTAATGTCCCTTCCAGTTCAAATGTGCTAATATTTTACGTCTATAAACAGGAAGCTCTGAGAACTCTGGATTCAAAGACATAAAAAACTGAGCCCTGAGGGTTGTGGCGAGATGCACAAGACCCCAGACGAGTCCCTGGAGCTGGGAATCCATGTCTACCTTGCTGAGGAAGTGCTTGCTTTTATCCCTTGTAAAATATAGACCAAAAAGCCTACTGTCTACTCTGGGGTGCTATGGCAATTAATTAGTTAATGTTTGCGAGGGACGGAAGGAACAAAAAGTGCTGCGTGTAAAAAGCCATATAAATGCTAAGTGTTATTGTTTTCCATCTGACGCTCCCCGTTTGATTTCGGTTGCATATCGGAGTAGTCATAACAGCATCAGTTGGGGCTCCTCTGGCTAATTATGCTGCCAATAAAAGGGGAAAAAATTCCCTTTTAAATTTCCATTTTCATTCTCTCTGTTTACGACCCCCCCTTCTTTCTTTTCTCCAGTGTGTTATTTAGAGTTGCTAACTGCTCAGGGGTCAGTAAAAGTTAGCACCTTCTGTTTTTTCTCCCTACTAACTGCAGTCTGCCAGAGACCGACATTCATCAGGGTTTATTAGCAAATGGTGCTTCAGTGCTTACCTGGCAAAAGTGATGGAGGATACACAAATAATTAGGCCAGGTGGATCTCTACTGTACCTTCCCGGGATTCCTATTCATGTGGGAAGAGTAGAGACCAGGCCCCTCTTCTGCTACAGGTGACCACTGTTCAAGGCATAGTGTGACAAGTTCAGTGAGGGCAAGGCGGCGGTGGTGGTCTTGATGAGCCACGTGATATACTGTGGGATAATGGATACAAAGGCAGATTCCTCTGTGTATTAGTTATCTATTGCCATGATGATGCCAGGTAATAAACCAACATAAAACTGAGTGGCTTAAAACAGTAAGTCTTTATTTAGATTAAGGGGCTGCAGGTAGATGATTCAGACCTGGCTCAGCTGGGTGTATTCTCATGCCTGAGGGTTAGCTGGTTATGGCCCATGTGGGCTATCGTCGGAGGGGCTGGCTGGAGGGATTTAGCTCTGTCCTGCTATCTCTCATTCTTCAATTGGCTGGCCTGAGTATGGCATTTTGTGGATGCTGCAGGAGTGCAAAAGAGAGAGGACAATCTTCATGGCCTGCCAAAGTAGGTGGTGGGTTACAGACTGCTTTTTTGGTGGGAAGGATGGCACAATTGCACTGCAAAGGGCAGGATGCAGGGAGGGGTAAGAAATCAAGGCTGTTAATGCAACCAGCGTACCTCGATGTGCCTTAGCTCTAGACATTGTAAGTCTCTGGGGACCAGGACATTTGTGTTTCTAACCAGGATATATATTCTCATGCTCAGTGAAATTCGAAAGCAACTGAACCTAAGTGAAGAGCAGCAAAACATGAGATTTTGGCTCCCTTTGCGGGCCTCGCCCCCAGTGCTGCTCACCCTGCCTGCTCCTCCTTTCGTCACAGCCAGGAGATCCAGCTCAATAAAGTGTGTGTACTGTGACGCATGTGTAGGGGTGGGGTTGGGGGAAGGATCCATGTGACTGGGACCTCCACAAAGGTCCCATGAGCTTGGATGGTAGCCCTGGCAGGCTGGGTGAGACTTCAGGAGTAGGAGGCTGGGGAGCTAAGGGGATGTGGAGTATCATGTGGTCTGGCTGAAGGAAGGTGTACAGGAGAGAGGACTGCAAGAGCGAACCAGCAGCTGGGATGTGGGGAAGTCGGTCGTTAGCTGCTGTACGGTCCTACTTGGGGAAAGATAATGAAATCAGTGTGGAGGCTGGAAAAATAGTGCCGTGGACTAAAATAGGGCTTCCATTTCCAAAGTTAGGCTTTATGGCCGCAAGGGTCTTTCCTGCAAATTGTTGTTGAACCAGTGTACCTTGTGGGATAGAATCGTAAAGAAATTCAACATAATTTTTTGTCCCTCGTTGTTTTGTTAAATATAGTTGGCACAACTAGTTCTTGGTCGATGATCCAGGTGTAATCCATGACTGCTGTGGTCACTCTTGGCTAGTATTTCATTTCCTATGGCAGAGTCAAAACTTTGAAGCTGGTTTAATGTGATGCATTTGCCATGCAGTGAGCCGCGGGCTGCCAAGGACAAGAAAGCCTGAGGTCTTCTTCCCATGACTTCAGTGTCTACTCTCACTGCCCCAGCCTGGTAATGACCCTTTCCTCAGGTCTAGGGTGCAGGGGGAGGAGAGTGCAGGGGCACAGGAGCATGTTACTTGGCTGGTACTGGGGTGGACTGGCTGGTGTTCTTTCTGACTCTTCCTCTTGGGGTTCTGCAGAGACACCCTGTCTTAGGTTGGGTGCAAAGTAGTGAGGTGAAGCTGGATGGGGAAGGAGAGGGAGCCAAGGAAAGGTGTGACTTCAGACCAAATCCCAAAGTCAGTCAGGTAGGTTGATCATGAAGGGGCACTGTGGAGTGTGAACTACACCTCGGTTTGTCCTGACTCAAGGGAGCTGGGCCTTTATACTTCTCTACCTTGCAAAGATTGGCGAGGGACCATCATGGCAGGGGCTGTGCAGGGACAGAATCTCCCAGGCACTTGCAGCAAAGCAGCTCCAGGAGCTCCAGGGCAGTCCTCCAAAGAGAGTGGCAGGTGCAGGCTATTAGAAGCAAAAACACACAGAAGCTCGGCACTGGGCTTCAAGTGGTAAAAGGGACCCCAGGACTATGGCAATGACAGGATCTCCTGCATCTTCTTTCCCAGAAGACCTCTCACTTGCAAGTGCCTTGATGTGGGCGCCTGACACTCACGCAGCTCTCAGCATTCTCCTTCCTTAGCCCCCAGGCATCTGACAAAATCTCCAGTTTCTCTCTGCTGAGGCGTCTCTCTTGGACAGGATCAGGTGGCTCTGTGCCTGCTTTCTTTCTTGTCAGGTTCCCATTGGTCCCCAGGAAACACTGACTGATGGCTTTTCTGCCCTGGCACCTCTGGGAGTGCAGGTCACCCTACCCAGTGCCCTCTTCTTTGGCGTGGCCATCAGCTGCAAGGCAGCTGATTCCCTGGTCTTGGGATTATTCAAGGGGGAGTCAGACTGGGACCCCAGACTGTAGAGGGCCCACCTCAGGAAGCCCCAGCACAGCTCTCTCTGAAGGAATCCTCAAAAACTCTTCTGATAGTTGGCTCCTAGCCATTTTGTATGAAATTTTCGTGTTGCTTTTGGCCACCTCTATAAATTCTGCAGATATTCTACCTCCTCCTCAGGAATGAACCTGGGGGGAAAACCTCCATTTCTTCCATTCTGTCACATTTATTTTGTGGGACCTTCTGGAGGAAGGATGTTCAGCTGAGCCCGTGAGCAGGCATGGAAGCACTGGCTGTGTGCTGGGCCGTGGGGAAGCTGGCAGAGTCTGACCTGGCGCCTGCTGCTTTGAGGGGTCCCCCGCACGGCACTGGAAACATCGCTTCCTCTCAGTCAGCCACCTGTGACAAGCCCATCTGGCAGGAAGCTCTTTGAACACATGACAGAGCTTCAGATTTCTGTATTTCCCCCTTTGTTTGAAGGAGAGGTGGGTTGAGCGCCCCCTCCCAAAGCCTTCTGAGTGGTGAATGTAGAAGCTGGGACTCCTGGCTTTGAAATGAGTTATTTTTCATTCCTTGAGGTAAGATATTGAAAGGAGGAAGTCCCAGGTCCCTCATGGAGCAGTCTTGGAGGAGTCTCAGAGATGCTTCTGCAGCTGTCATTTCTGGTGGACCATGGTGTTCCTACGATTCATCAGAAAGGAAGTGGGAGGAGCTGTCAGCACAACCCTGACGTCCTTCCAGGCTCATCCAAGCTGAGGATGGCAGAGGCAGGAAAGCAAGACACCAAAGTGGTATTTAAAAGAGGGATAGACCCTGGGCTGGTGTGGCTCAGTGGATTGAGTGCTGGCTTGTGAATCAAAGGGTCACTGGTTCGATTCCCAGTCAGGGCACATGCCTGGGTTGCAGGCCAGGTCCCCAGTGGGCAGTGCGTGAGGAGCAAGCACTTATTGATGTTTCTCTCCCTCTCTTTCTCCCTCCCTTCCCTCCTCTAAAAAGAAATAAAGTTTAAAAATCGATTTAAAAAAGAGGGGTAGGAGGCAGGTTTGTGGGGGCTCTGACAAGTACACAATCCATTGGCTAAGGGACCCTAAGAGTTTGAAATATCTGACCCTTAGTGAGCACCACTGGTAGCCACTGGTTCTGTCCCTGTCTGAGCCCCAACTTTAGGGTTCTGTGCTGCACCCCATAACTACAGAGAGGGGATGCTGTAGTCACTGTGGGACCTGAGAGTGCTTGGTTCCATGCGGGCTCTGCCACTTTCAAGTTCTGTGTTTCTGGATGTGTCTGTTAGCCTCTCTGAATCTCATTTTCCTTGTTGGTAAGATGGGGGCAGCCTGTAGGATTCTGGTAAAGATTAAATGAGATATCACATGGGTCAAGTCCCCAGGCATGGTTCAGGCTCCATAAATGTCCATTGCTTTCTTTTCCTGCTGGTGAAATGCTCTGGATTTTGGGAAGAGAGGCAAGAACCACCCACTTTCCTTCTGGAGAAGCCACAACCTGCAATCTGGGGCCAGGCACACTCCGTTGTGGAAGAGCTGCTCTCGTTTTGCGGTTTGCAGGGGTCCTAGGCGCCTGAGTTCTGCCCACTCTGGCCAACAGCGGCTGAACAGATGGGGTAAACGGGACCAGAGAGCCGAAATAACTCACCTAGGACCTCACAGCTGACACCTCATGGGTGTTGGAGCTGGGAGTTGATCCCTTGTCCTATGTCCTTGGCTCAGCTGCCGCATGTTAGGAGAGCAGAACCTGTGCTTTTGAACTAAGTCCTGGCTCCAGGGGGGTACAGTTCACCCCCCACCAAGTCTTCTGTTACACGGGGGAAAGTGGCCAGTTTCCAAGCCAGATAGCTCAACATGCCTCTTAAAGCCAACTTAGGGGGCTGGGCTCTCTTGGGATCCCTGTGCAGGACTCATGTGGTTATATTCCTGCTCCCTGCCCCAGACAATGAAGGCAGGTCTTGGACCTTCTTGTTTCTTGTTGTATGTCCAGGGTCTTCTGTCCATCCTGACACAGAGTAGACCTTGGTGACTGTCTGGGTGAATGACTAGGCCAGCTGGCTCCATTCTGCTCTTGCGTCCCTCCTGGTGCTGGCGCTCCAGCTTAAGCGTGACTACGTGGGGACCCTCCTTCACCCCAGGGGACTTCTAGCCTCTTGGGGAGGCACTGGTCTGGGCACTGGTAATAGGAGCTCTAATGGCCTTTGGCCCAAGTTAGTGGGCTCTCAGAGCTTCTCTGATCTGGCCCCTTTTTCTTCTGAGACTTGGAGAATGAGCTGAGTGAATATAAAATGTACTCACCAGGACAGAGAGCTCAGTATCTAGAATGACAAGTCTACTTGAATCCTTCCAAGTTCCTAGTAGTGTCCCTCTCTGGGTGGCTTCACCCTGATCTCAACTCAGCACCTGGGCCATGAACACCCGCTGTGTGCTGGGCCCTGTGGCTGGATCTCTGTGCAGTGAGGGAGACGGGCTAACTGTTTAGAGCTGGGCAAGCATCAGTTATTTCAGGCATGGGGGAGGGTCTCAGGGGGATGGTGACTCACTTAGAACAGGCTTCATTGCACAAGGTGCCCTTTCCCTGGGCTCAGCAGAGCAGGGCGCTTTAGCTGGATCACTGCATCTTCCCTCAGGAGCAGCTAGCAAAGATGGCAGGTGAGTGACAAGGAGGAGCTGCAGTGATCCTATACAAGTGGCAAGGAGAGACAGCTCCAAGGTACACTGGGAGAGGAAGAAGTACAGACATCCCTAGACTTGTTGGGATGGGGTTAGAAGAAGGCAGAGGACAGAGAGGGATTAAGATGCAACCCTGGGGAGGGTCAGAGATGTAGAGATATAGTTTTCAAAGCCCAAATAACATGCAAATAACTTTGTGGCTTTTTCTTGAAACCACATTTTATTTGCAACTCATAAACCTCGCCTTCTAATGGTTTTATTGGTTGTATTTGTTCTTCCAGAGAAAGTTCTCAAATGAGGCTAAATTCTCCACTAATTATATTTCCCAGTTGCTGTGATCACATATATATATATCCCACCCAGGGTAACAGATGAGCAGGTTCCTGAGAGTCAGGGCGGCTGTTGGGCTTCCCCGAAGCTGAGAAGTTCAAGAGTGAGAGTGAGTGACTCCAACTAACCGTTATTGCTGTGCATGGGAGGGCAGTGCTTGTTTCTTTGTCTGAGTGCCTTTATTCTTCCTTCCTGCGCCCTTTCTCATATTGCCATCAAACATTTATTGAGCATCTACTATGCACCAGCTGGGATACTCAGATACACAGGACAGATGTAGTCCATATCTGTGCAATATGGTTATGATAGGAACTGAGAAGCTGCATTTATTCATGTATTTGTTCAGTGAACATTCATGATCTTCTATTCTCTCTGTTCCAGGCATTGGGAATACAAGGGTGAATAAGAGAGATACTGCCTTTGACTTCATACAGGGCATCATCTGGGTGGGGAGAGATGTCAATAAAAGAAGCTTGTAAGACAAACGTATAATGACACAGTTTGAAGGATACGTAGTGATCTAGTCCGCATGGATATCTTCTCTCCTTGGCTTAGGTTTCATGAATATGTTCACCTTGACCTATGGAAATGCACATTTATGCATTAAAATAATTGTGGATGTGTGTGTAACAAGGAGAGTGTGTACTCCCTTCTTTGTTCATTCGCAGGAGGGAGCAGCTTTCTGTGGGAAACACAAATATCAAGTTAATGTTTTGCATCTTTGTTGGTCACTCCTCCTTATCCCCAAGAAAAGCCCAGGGGTCAATGGTACAGGGCGGAGAGCAGGTTTAGTGTGTTGTGGAAATGGGGCCCTTCAAGGATGTGTTGTTGGAAAACTGAACTTGGGGGGCCGTGAATTGCAGCCACAGTTGGGGCCCGCACTCTCACTGGGGTCATCGGTCTTGTTAGGCACATTCTCAGTGGCTCCTGTCCTTACCTAGAAGCCCAAGACCTACGTCTGCTGGGATAGGTTCTGACATTTTATGTCAGAAGTCAGGTAGGAAGAGCCACAAACAGTATTCATTCTTCCTGTCTGTGGCACGGTCATTTAGCTGCCTGTGTAGGAGGCTGACATCCACAGCTTTTCCCAAACACCTGGTAGTAACAAATGGAAGGACTCTAAGACAACCCCCTGATGCCTACTTCCCACAGTCCCATCACATCAAAGGGAGCCCGCTCAGTGCTCCAAAGACCTTGGACACTTACACTTCCTGGCTATAGGTCTTTAGACAAGCCTCTTCTTTCTTTTTCCGTATACAATGATGATCTCACAGGGTTTTATGAGCATTTAATGATACATGCCTCATAAAAATTATTTTGTAATCAGTAAGCTGCTGAACTTACTGTTGTTCTTGGTTACAGAAGTAATGAGGTCTTTGGTTCTCAGTTCTGCAAAAATAGAATGCTTCGGGATTTGTGGACGTGTCTTCCAAAGATGCCAAGCACTGTCTCCCTTGTACTTCCTCAGTAGGATGTCCCTACCCCCACCACCCGCCCCAGGGAGTGCGGCGTGTTGCTTCACCTCCTTGGCTCTGGTTGACCCATGACTGCTTTGACCAACGACTATGCAGAGTGACCCTGTGTCAGTTCTGGGTGTAGCCCTTCGCCAGCCTGGCAGTTTCTGCCTCCTGCCTCTTGGATCCAGTTGCCATGTAAGGAGTATAAGTGTCCTGACACTGCCAGATGGTGGCCCCATGGAGAGAGAGAAAGGCCAAGGAGCAGAAAGATGTATCAGGTGTCATGTGAAGAAGCCACGTTGGAAGTGGCCTTTCCAGCCCCAGATTCCTGAATTCCCAACCCATTCAATGACAAGAAAGAAATGGTTGTGTTCAGATACTCAGCTTCAGGGGTAGTTGGTAACCCAGCAATACAAAACTAAACCGTCTTCTGTTTCTCTTCCAGGTTTCTGTGTCTTCCCCTCAAGGCCTTGCTCATTGTGTCAAACTGAGACAAACACAAGGTTTTCTAGCCCAGATGGTCTTACATGTGAATCTTGACTCAGGCACCTAATATCTGTGTGTTCAGGTAACACTTTGAACTTCTGCTTTCTTACCAGGGCCTTATCAGACCCACCAGGGCTGTGGTGAGGCTTCAGTGAGCCAATCCAATTGGAAGTGGCCTGCAGTGTGTTTGGTCCCTAGTACACCAGCAGGCCTGACTTGGGAATCAAAGAGTCCTTGACCAGAGCCTGCTGGTCAACCCTGTTGCCCTGGGGAGGCATGTTCCCTGTAGAACTGGGGGATAATAGGTTCTGGGGCCTGCTTTGGAGATGGGATGGGCTGCCTGGTGCAGAGGCTTTTAACATGGCTCATAGCTGCTGTGTACCTGTTACAAGTGCCAGCCTCCCTATAACCTCTATGTTATCTCCTTTAATATAACTTCCTTAATACATATTTTCATTTTATAGATGGGGAAACTGAGGCTCAGACGCTGATGTGGCTTGCCTAAGGACCCATGCCAGTAATGGTGGCGTAAAGGTGAGAATCAGGTTCCTGGATAAAAGTTCAATATGATTGGAGGCAGTCACGGAGGATTTTTGATATCAACACAAGGCGGAGCATATAAAAGAGTATCCAAGAGGCAAATAATTTTAATTTTAAAGCATTGCAACTTGTGGCTCTTTGAATGACATAATAATATTGAATTCCTTTAAGGCTGCAAACACCAGACGTTTACTCCTTCCCATTGATCGTTCCTGGCAAACAGGCTGAAGTGGCAACTCTTCCTTCCGTTTCCAGTTGGAGGTTCTCTTTTGAGCATGTGTGGCCCTCTGTTCTGGAAGTTTTTCTTGGTAGAAGCAGAGAGGTTTTTGACAAACAACTTTAATATTCTTTGTGTCTGTGTGGTTGGCTCTAATAATCCTGTAAGCTTACAAGGTCACTGTTAAGATTAAATCTGAGTCATCAGAGGCAGATGTTGACACATCATTATTTAAATCCTGAGCTGCTGAAGGACTCTCATCCCCATGAGCTGTGATTCAGCATCCAAATGAACACCCCAAATTCCACCCAGCCTGCTGAGCAGGGACTCTGGGCTCTGTTGGGGAAACAAGCTTGCCTTGTTCTGTGTGATAACACAGCCCTACTTTCTGCTGTGAGAGTGTGGTCTCTGCAGGGAATGGGTATGTTTCAGAAGCTCCTTTCTATCTTTACCACTGGCTATGGGCTTGATCTTTTCACCTGTTCCTTAGAGCCTTTCCTATAATTTGTGCTTACATGTTTATTTGTTTATCTAGTAAAGTGTATTATCGTAGTGTCTAGCTTAATGAAATTTTGCATATACTCCAGATCCACAGATGGGACATCTTCACCACTCTAGAAGGCCCCTTTTGGTCCCTTCTCAATCAATAACCCCTCAGTTAATTGCTATTCTGCCTTCAGACATCATGGATTAGTTTGGTCTGTTCTAAAATTTCATGCAAAACGAATCAAATGGCATGTGCTCCTTCGTAGCTGGCTCTTTTGCTGAGCTAAATGCTAGTGAGATTTATTCATGGTGTTATGTATCAGAAATTTGTTCATTTTCATTGCTGAGTAGTATTCCATCATATGGCTCAGCCACAATTTGTTTATTCATTCTTTTATTCAAGGACACCTGGACGGATCCCAGCTTTGGCTATTATGAATACGGTTGCTATAGCCATTCTTGAATACATCTTTTTGTAAACTTACATTTTAATTTCTCTTGAGTGAATACTTAGAAACGGAATTGGTGAGTTAGAGGGTAGGTATATCTTCAACTGTATCAGAAAATACGCAACAGTTCTGACACTTAATATTTTCAATGTTCTTAAATTGTAGCCTTCCTGAAGGGTGCATAATGGCATCTCAGTGTACTTTTAAGTTGCATTTTCCTAATGAATAATAATGCCGGGCACTTTTACTTATGCTTATTGAGCATTCACATGTCTTTTCTTTTCGGGAACTGTCTGTCTAAATATTTTGCCCATTTAAAACTTTTGATTTTATGGGTAGAGTGGATTAGTAAAAATATTTTCTGGGGAAGGAGTTGCGTAACTCAGAGAACAAAAGTTCTGTGTAAGAGAGAGTCGTCAAGGACAGTGGTGAAAACAATGGGGACAATGTCACCTTCTTCTCAGCCCAACCCCTGACTGGAGAATGGACTAAGGATGCGATGAAAAAACGTGTTCCTGTAGCACCGTATGTATAGCTCTGTCAGAGCAGTTTATTGGGGAAAATGCATAGACAGAGAGGTGGAACGCAAGCAATCCTCTGAATCCTCATTTTCCTGCTGTTTGGGCCAGGTCTAGAGCTACGCAGCCCCATGGCCAGGTCCAGGAGAAAGGAGCTCCACCTCCAGAAGGGTCCTTATACTGAGAGGTTTTGGGGAAGGAGAATGTCTGTGCAGCTACATGGCAAGGAGGGCTTCGTGGTGTTATTAAGAAAGAGCCTGGGAACTGGGCTGGTAGTGCCTTGCTCTTCACTTGAGATAGCTCGATCTGGCTGACCTTGCATTTCCCACTGGAAATGGGGGACAGATGAGCCTTTAGGGCTGTCCAGAGTCATCTCTCACCAGGAGAGTTCTTTCATCTCTTTGAGTCTCTGTTTCCCCATCTGTAAAATGGGGAGAATAATACCTATTCTGAAGAACAGTCGTGAACATTGGAAGTAATCATGTAAAATACCAGCAGTGCCTAGGATCCAGTAAGAGCCCAGCAGATATCAATTTTCTTCATTTCAGAGGAAGAACATAAAATACTTGTAACCAATGTGAAGCCTTAATGCCTCTAAAGCTCATGGGGCCTAATTTGTGGAGGTGTACATTATGAAACATCAGGTTTTTGTGATGGAAAAATACAAGTATTAAAGGAAAACATCAAAAGCTCCCTTTTTACAATTCTCTTAGTAAAAGCTGGTAGTTTATTATGGGCTATGGGTTGCTATGGTGACACGGGGTGCCCAATTTGAAGAGAGTTGAAGTAGACATTCTGATATGGACAGGCATAGCTTGTATACACTTAGAAAAAACACCGTGCCTTAGAAACAGGCTGGAGATGTTGTATAGAGTGTTTTATGGTGTCAGCAAAACTTCCCGCGTTCCTGTGTCAACTGGCCTCTGTTTTCGAGGTCACCCATTTAATCCCCCATTGCGTTTTATTTACTCGTTTGTTCATCAGTGAATAACTCTTGATAACATCTGTTGTTGTTTTGTTTTTCATTTTTCTTTTATTCTCAGGAATGTGTGGTGACATTTTGAGGGACAGTCAAAGCAATAAAATGTGGTCTTCCAGGGTATTTCCTGAGAGCAGCAGCACATCTCCGTTGCCAGCTGACCTGCCCCTTGGAACTGGCAGGTCAACTTCATTCAACCACTGTACTCAGTGATCTCAACAATGGGGAAGCTTAATATAAAGAATTGCTAAGTACAAGAAGAGAGTATGTGTAAAGATGGAAAGAGAACTCTAAACGTTACCCATGGAAAGACAGATGTGAAAGAGGGTGTTCAGACCTCACTGAAGAAAGTCTGCTTGCAGCACCCCGGGTTTTGTGTGCTGGGTTGTGGGAGCCAGAGCTAGTCCACAGTAACCGTGCAAATAGCAACAGCCCTATGGGGTGCAAGTGGGCTGAGGCTGGGAGTTCGGAGTACAGAGGAAGGTGGGAGGTGCTGCTGTGGGGTAGAGGCTGGGAGTGCACAGTGCCTGCCACCAGAAAGCTGCAGCAAGGTCTCCGGCCTGGGCACAGGCTGTGAGGTTGCTTGGGAACTGCCTACTTTGGGAACGCATCTAGAGTGGAGTGCCATTGGATGCTGCCACCCACGTGCCACAGTGCAGGTGGAACCCTTTCTTCCTGTGATGTCACACCAGTGCCCTCTACTGACAGACCTTAACCCTGAGCTCACTGTGAAGAAGAAATGCTTCAAGATCCCATCCAGTCCATCATCACAGAGCAGGAATTGAAGGGTGACTTTAGAACTGAGAGGCAATAAATCAGTAAGTGGCCCACCATCTTGGTTGTGGTTAATCTTTTTAAATCATTGAAAATACAGGGTCAGGCACAGATATGGTCCCTTTTTTTTATTACAAATTCATAAGCATATCATTCTGTAACATAACAATATCACACTCAAGCACACCATATGGCATTTTAAGTGAAATGTTCAAATGAAAACTATAAACTATTACACCCATATTATAACCCTACCAACCACACCCAAACAGTTGTTACTTCCACTGGACCCTGTATTTGACTATCATAATCAGCCCCAAAGAGGCTTCGTGGGCTACAAAACTGGCAGGTTGCATGGAGAGCTCCAGGGAGCACCTCCTTCAGAGAGGACGACTCCCAGGTTGGCCCTCCCAGAAGAGGAAGTCTTGGGGTGCAACCCTGGGCTGGTAACAATCATGTGGACCCAGTTTTTCCTCTGATGTAGTTTACATTCATTTGGTTTACAAATCACAAGGACATGACATTGAGCCCTGGTTCTGCCACTAACCAGCTAGCTGCATGACTTTGGACACTCTTCAGTGATGTCCTTGGTTGTTCAGATACCAGCATGTGCCTCATGGTGCTCCAGGACTGGCCTCCAAAGTTACAGCTTTCCCAGCTGTACCATGGACTCGGCCACCACTGCTTACAGCAGAGGTCAACACGCTTTCTTTGGAATGGGCGTAGTAGTAAATATTTCAGGCTCTGCAGGCCATAGGGTCTCTGCTGTCTTTATCTGACTTCCTGTTTGTAGTGCAAAAGCATCCATAGGCGTGGGCACATGAATGGGTTTCTCTGTGGGGAGGTGTGTCCAGGGTTGAGTCTACTTGCTGGGACAGGTGTGTCCCTAGGAACACTTTGCCTCTTATGCTAGACTGGCCTCAGGCCTTATTGACTTGTCCTGCTGCGGGTCTTGCTTGGAGCCCCTGAAGACATCCTAATGCATTGTCTTCTCTTTGCATCTGGAGCAGCAGGGGTTGGAGTTTGGGTTGCTTCCTACCTGGAATGCCCGAGGCTTCTTATTTAAACTTGATCTCTAGGGTCCAGCTCTGCAACCCCAGTGAAGTGGCAGCTTTTGCTAAGTTACTCAGAAAATAAGATGTTGTTAGACAGCCCTTACAGTGTTGCACTGTGGGACAGAGAAGATCCACTTCCTGATAAGGAGCAGCAATGACAACATGACATCAGCAAGCCATCCCAGGCTCTGTTGTTTTATTGTTGCTGTGGCGACTGAAAGTAAAAGTCGTCACTCTAGGCAACAGATCATGTTAGTGTCAACTGTGATTTTTTGTGGCAGAGAAGATACGGCAAGTTTGACTCTATCAGGTCATGAATTTAAGGAAAGTAGGGGTCAATAGAGCGAAACATCAAACTAATTGCCTTAGTGGTGGTGTTGGGGGAAGTGAGGCTCTCCAGACAGACACCCACCAACATGCCTCTACGTTGGGCTGGTCTGGGAGCCTATTGGCTGTTCACCCTGCCCACCGCTTTTATGATAAGGTAGCCACTGCACCCTGGCATTTTCCTGTGCCTTTAACAACAAAAAAAAAAAGTTCTATTACATTCTGGGGCAGAAGGATTGATGCCGAGATATTTATGCCCTCTCGGTAAGTGCTAGCTGCTTCTGTGACAGACAAATTCTAATTAAACTGTGTGATAAGTTGCAGAAACACAACGGTTCTCAGTGCTTTTCCTGTGGCATGTCACGTCTGAGAAAGCCACATCCTGTAACTTGCAGACACATTTATAGGAGCTGTCTTCGTGAAGTCCTACTGGCTGTTTCTGTAGAGACGTTGCTTAGGCTAACACCTTCTCCTTTTCTTTTCTTAGTGAAGACTATTTTTAGGCAGCAGATTAATTGTAGGGAAGTTCAGGTCAAAGAGATTTGTATTTGCAGCAAATTCTGCCCTTCGCTTAGGAATGTTACAAGAGCCAATTAAATAGCTGAGTTGGGATTCGAACCTTTTTATTTCTGTCACCATCCATTCCGGGAAGTAAAAGGAAAATGAAAAACAACAATAAAACAACCACCACAACAAGAAAAACAAACCAAGGTGCTTGATTCTGGATATAAGATTTGAGTTGGACTTGAGGATGGCAGGGTCATTACAGTGGACATACTCGGTAAACGGTTGGAAATGTGGACCTGGAACTTGGGTGACAAGTGCAGAGTACAGATTTAATTTTGAGAGTCTCCTATTTGGGGCTTCTTTTTTTTAACCAACACAATTTGTTTAACCTCATTAAAAGGCATTTTTTTTTTATAGGTTTCAGCAGAAAGAGCACTAAAGGGGAGTCAAGACAAGGCTTTTATACTGGTGTTGCCTGGATAGTTGCTCTGTGCCTTTGGGTGAGTCCCTTAACCCCCCTGACTCTGAAATTGGTGGGAGTGGCAGGCATTCAGGCTAACCCAGGCTTGTTCGCATGCAGTTGTGGGGTTCCAAGACAGCTAGCTAGTGGAAGCAGCCAGGTCTCAATGTCTCTTCTGTCACTTTCTATTGGTCAAAGCAAGTCACAAGGTCAGCCCAATGGGAGGAGCTGCAGAATCACATTATGAAGAGGTAAAAAAAAAAAAAAAAAAACAAATGAAAGAAAGAAAGAAAGAATTCTCCTAAGCAGTCTACGCTGGATTAGTTTTTATTCCAGGATCTTTGTGGAAAATAAGTGGTTAATATAATGCAGTGATTTGGGCATGTGGTCTACTTGTGTGTGGTGTTAGGCAACAGGAAGGGCAGGTGGAACCAGTTGAGGGAACACTGGACAAGGAAGCAAGACTTTCTGGCTGTGTGGCTTTGAACAAAATACTTGTTGGAACCTCAGTTCTTTATCCTGAGGCTTCCAAAACTTTTATTAAGCCTATTCTTTTCAAGGCAGTGGAGCCAAAGATGGGGGGGGAAGAGGCGATCCTTGTGAATTTCTGTAGTTGTGTGATTTGGGCAGTGAGGAATGGTAGTGCTGGCATCGTTTGTCAATAAAGGGCCGTGTTGTTTAAAACACACTGGGCCCTCTCTGGCTGCCGAGGTTCGCTTGGAGCCTGGAACGATGTTGCCTGAAGGAGCTCTGAGTAACTGCAGACAACAGTTTCCTGCAGGCACGTCCCCATGGGAAATCTTCCCTGGTTAGCTCAGCTTGTGAACTGCTTGACCCTGTGGCGGACGTGGGCTGGTGAGGGCTGCAAGTGCATCTATATGTCACTCAGTGGTTCTGGTTGATTCTCAGCTTTGTTTTCCATTTGTAAAAAACATATGTACGGATGGCAGTAATTGGGAATTTAATAATTTTTGGATGTTTCTTGTGGGGCTCGGGAACTCTGCTGAGAATGATGTATATTTTTTCAGTGTTTCCCCATTCTGTGCTAAAACTATACATGAATTTGATTTTCTCCTTTTCTTGGAAGACAAACCAAGCTCACTTTGAAGTCGAGTTTCTCTTTTACAGGGTGTGTGTATAGTTTCCTTATCTTCTCCTTTTGTTTTTATTGCTATAGTGTTCTTTATTACTTTTTCCCAAGTTACTTCAGAAATAAAAAAGAGGTGGGAATAAAACCCCCAGAGTCAGAGATGCAAACAATTCCAGTGTTGTCTCCACATGAAAATTGTTTTTGTGGCTGCAGCGGAATGCTAGTGTTTTTTTTTTGTTGTTGTTGTTATTTTCTATTTTTTTTTACCTGATGTTATTTAATTACTGGGTCATCGAAACTTATCAACCCTATTGCATTGACTCCCCAAAGCTTGAGAATAACAGAAAAATTGCCAGTAGTGATGTTTTCATGTCACATGAGCTCCAACTTCACGTTCGAAGGAAGCAGTGAAAAGGTGTGGAAAGTTCTTGGAAGCAACGTAAAGACTCCTGGATACCAGGTTCGTTCAGTTCTATAACGAAGGGGCTGGGTGGCCTTGGAAAACCTGCTTCACCTCTCTGGGCCTTGCCTTCTTCACCTTATGATGAAGGTGAAAAAATGTTTGCATTTTAGACCTGAAAGCACATCTCTCGTTACTTGGGTCCTGGATCTTAGGTTAAGAGTTACTCGGGTGTCTGTGTGGTCTTTTCATAAATGAATACTATTTGTAGTAAGATTGTGAAACAGTTGAAAATAACCCGTGACTTCATCCCAATGAAGCCCAATTCTTCTTTTCATGACCCTTGTGGTGCTGGGATCCCAGACTGAGGACCACCCTCACCCACTGCGGTTTTCAGTTACAAAGCTCGACTGATGATCTCGAGAATCCCGGCTTAGAGAAGGAGCAGGAGATCTGGGCGCAGGGAAATAAGAAAGCAGAGGTCAAAGTTGTCTTTCAGTCTTGACAGGCTTTAAACTCTCATCTTTACTCTTCAGGTGAGTTTGTTGGTGTGGTAATAAGTCGATTCCTTTTCAGGTCTGAATTCTCTGACTTGCATATCGGTGATACTAGTGTCATCACCCCATTTAGGGGTGCTCTCTGTGAGCTTTGGGGGAAGACAACTCATCGCTACTCCTCAGTCTACTTCTTTTTTTGCTATGGTTCAAAACATAAGTGACAAATGGAAGCTAAGAGGTGTGGAACCGGGGAAGTGGCAATTAACGATAGTTCCTTTTAGTTGCCTGGAGAGGGAAGAACACCGTTAGTGTGCCTCCTGGGAGAACACCAAAGGGGATTGTGGTCAGGACATATGCTGTGTACCTCACACCCTCTTTATGTCACTGATGCTTGGGTTGTCTTGGTTCATCCACAGATTACTCTTATGGAGAGAGATCAGAACTGGTGCCAAAAAGGGCACGAGACATAATGTCATATGCTCATATGACTGATGACCGTCACCGCTATAGTCATGCCTATTACTGTTAATCGGCATTTACTAAGTACTTACTAGGTGCCAGGCAATGTGTATCAACATATATTATCTTACTTAATGTTGAAGATGACCCTTGGCAGTAGGTAGTATAACCTTCCTTTGGCCAATGTGGAGCTGAGGCCAAAGGCTTTTTGTTTTCTTCCTTATCTGGCTGGTTTGTGGTGGAAGTGTCACTTGAGGTGAGCCAGCTAGCCTCTGGAGTCTTTCTTTCTCTTAAGACTGTGCTGTGCTGTCTCTCTAGACACACACAGCTGTCTGTGGCCTATCTCTGAGATGCCGGAGATTAAAATGCTCCCAGCTAGTTCATATTCCTGCACTGGTCTAAGCCCCTTTCAGGCAGCTTTGCTCAGAGCTGCAGACGTGCCAGGTCCTGAGCGCGGCAGGAGCTTTGTGAGCAGACCCTTCAAAGGGCCCATCGAGAGTCTGGTGTTGGAGCATGTCTGTTGCAGTTTTCCTTCCTGTCACCCTTAAGACCTCCACGTCCTGCCCCTGTCTGATCCCCACTTTAATGTCTTAACAGCCTTTCCTTGTACTCAAAACTTCTGCAATGTCCAAACACTGGTGGTGACCTGGATCCACCTTGCTCTCCTGCTGCCCGGGGTGCTGGCCTCCTTTGCTGTCCTCCATGTGGTGACGTTTTCTGGTCCTCCAGGTCGACCAGATGCCTGCCTGGGCATTCTCTTCACATTCTTCTAGGCTTTTCTTGGTTCCATGAAAATCCTTACTCTCAGGCTCAAGCGACACACATTGGGCATCTACCATCGCAAAGCAAATGATTTTGTCCATGTGTTTCCTAAACTTTTCTAGAATGAGGACTGGATACTGTTCACCTAGGCACTCCAGAGTCCGGCAGGGAGACATTTGATATGTGTTTGGCATGTTGCCAGTCCCAAACAAACTTGTATAATGCACTCTTTTCTCAATGAATAGTTAGCTTTTGTTGCTTTTTTTATTAGATTGAGTAATGTGAAATTGCTGTTTTTATGTCAAAATTGCTTGAATACCAGTATTTCATATGCATATTTTTCTATTCCCAGGAGCATTTTTATTCTGCTCCTCTCCTGGGTTCTTCCCCTTCTGCTTGTACCTGCTCAGCAAAACCCTACCCATTTTAAACACATTTTTTTCTTTATTCTGACACTACTTTCCCTTGAGTCCTAAACTTCTGAAGAGAGTTGTTTACATTGACTGTTTCCATGTCCACACCACCCACTCATGCTTCAGTATTAAGCCGTCTGACTCTCCCTCTCTCTACTTTCCTGAGGCTGCTTTGGTTACTATTAAGCAGTCCTGGAATTGCATCAGCCAGAGGCTGTTCCTGTTCGTCGTCTTCACTGTCGTGACCCTCCATTTGAAACGCTCACCTTGCTTGACTTCCAGGACAGAAAACTCTCCTGTCTCTGCCTCTCCCGGTCCCATAATGCACTCTTCTTCCCGACCCTGCCTTTAAATATTCATAAGCTGCTAAGTCCCGCCCATGGATATCCTCTCCTCTCCTCCCGTTTGGGAACCTCACGCACTTCCACGGCTTCATCCACCATTGGCGGATAGACAAGTCTCACGTCTGTGTATTCAGCTCTGACATGTATCCAGGCTCAGAGTTTCATCGTCATTGGTGAACCTGACTTAATCATTTCTTGTGTTCCCCACAGTGGCTAACCCTGTGCCCATATTAAGCAGGTTTAGAGTACATATATGTTGAATCAAAAGAAATTAATCTTTTAAATTACAGGTATAATTTAACTACATTGTCTCAATTTTAGAAAATGGAAAGAAAAAAAAATTACTCCTAAACCTCCCACCTTAGCACAGTGTTCCAGTGCCTTTAGTATATTCTCTCAGTAGTTTCCCTACTCCTGTTTTTATGTGTGATTTACAAAGTTGCCATTGTTACTCCAGGAGTCTACCCAGAACACAGAGTTTCTCAGCAGTGACGCAAAGGGCTATATCGTGGCCATTAATGTCGCTCACCAAATATTTCCAGCTCTCTACCTTCCTGCCAGGATTGCACTTCCTAGATCCCTGTGGTTAAGCGAGGACATGTGCCTAATTCTGGCTCATGATCAACTGTTAATCCCTCAGAGCTCTGTTTCCATGGCTATTCCATCAACCTTGGTCCTTGAGTGAGCTAATGACACAGAGGGGCCCCCTGAGGACCCATGAGGAACATGAAGTGGGAGTGAGGAAAAAAGCTAAGCCTTAGCTCAACCTGAAAT
>PVIA01000983.1:86486-118274 GCA_004024845.1 Tonatia bakeri
CCCCCCCCCCCCCCCCCACTGTTCAGCAGCCTTTAGGCCAGCCTTGCATGGTGCTGTCCTGCTTTTCCTTCTGCTTTGTGGTCATATTTCTGCTGCAGAGTGTGTTGGACCAGGCTGTCCCTGGGGTCTGGGTCACTGGCCTGCTCCAATTTTATACCTTGACAGGTCATTTGAGAAAGCCCGGGGGCCCACTTTTGGAGCCCTCCACAAAATGCTGCACACAGGCGCCCAGGCCAGCACTATAGCAACGGGAAGAATTCTCCCTTGCACAGATGATAGCCTCGAGTTCTGTGCAAGGGCCTCTCTGTACCAGGGGAAGTTCAACAATTCTACTTTGAAAGTGTCTGATGGTGACGAAATTCTCAGATCCTCCGATTCAAAGGTATGAGGATAATTAGGACTCTTGTTAATCATTCTGTACCCCCCCCCCCCAGCAATGAGATTCATACAGATTAATTACTGCCTGCTATAAATAAACGCAGAGAAAAGCAATCTGCCTAGGAGAGGCAGAGGGTAACTGTCATTTAATATATCACAGCTTTCCGCACACCTGTTCTCCCTTCACTGTTACCATGGAAACCACACTTTATAAGAGAAGCTATGCACAATTAGCATGGATGGAGGTCTATATCAATCAGAATAATTTGGAAGAATACGAAAAACCCAAAGGAGCAGGCAAAACTACTTGTCTCAGTGGGAAGGAATCAGATCTCCACTGTGTGGTAAATGAGGAAGCAGTTACAGTAGGAAATCAGCAAAATTAGCAATTCTGGGTCAGCTGAAAAACAGGGAGACAGCCTCACTCCACTAGAGAGAAAGGAAACTTTGTCATCGAGTTTGACTTTTTCTTTTAAGTGCTATTTAGAGTTGCACAAAGGAAATGCAGAGGCAAACACACACAAATTAATTCAGAGGCAATGGGGCTTGGAGCAAAGGCTCTCCACACCTGAGGAGCGCCTGCTGCGAGGTGAGGCAGTGATGCCCGGCTCCAGGACGACAGCTGTGGGAGGGGCAGGTGGGGGGTTCCTCCAGGGAACAGGGAGCAGCTTGCAATCAGAGTATGGGATTTTATGAGTGGGTGGAATCACCAAATTTATTTTTAGTGATGGAAGGGACTTCTGAAATAAGCTCATTCAAATGCCCTAGTTTTCGAAGGAGGAGTGGGATTCACGGGAAGGAACAACTTGCGGGAGCTTTCAAAGCCAGCTGGTGGTTGACTTGGAACTGGACTCAGCTCGTAGGTTCTTGTTTAGTGCTGTTTGCGGGGGAGGCCACTGATCAGACCAGCACTGGGTGGGTCACCCTGCCCATTCTTAAGTTCTTTATTGCTGTGGGGATGAAACTGAGCACCTGGCACAAGAAGGCATTTGGATTTGGGTTTTTCAGTAATTGACAAATTCCCTTCATTTATAAATATTCATTAAGTAAAACAGAGTAATATTAAGTTCTTTTGAAACACACACAAAACTGCCTGTAAACTCTAAATTTACAGAGCTCTAACTGGGTCACTGTCTATACTAACATTCATTCATTCCACATTTATGTGTAGAGTACCTTTATCGTGGGTGCTGGATTGCACCCATCATTCGGGCATGAAGCTCTCCACCCTCACAGAACTTGCATTCTAGTGGGAAGAGACAGGCCCTAAGTATGGAAATAAATAAAATAATTATATATAGTGATAAGGTCATTGAAGAGAGTAGAACAGGGTGATGGGCCAGGGTTATAAGTTTGCATTTTATTCTAATTGCAATGAACAGTAATTAGGGGGTATGAAGCAGGGGAGTGGAGTGAGCTGAATAATCAGTACTTTCCCTTGTTCCCCAAACAGGCTTTGAGGTCACTGCTCTTGGGCTAGCAGGGACCCCTGGGTCTGTGCCCAGAAACTTTTATTGCTCTTAGTACAGGCCTTGGGGACAATGATAAAAAGGGGCCAAAACCTGGGTGTGTGACTTTCCCTTATTTCACCTTTTCTTAGTTTCTCAGTCTATGCTTTATCTCATCATGGTCCTACTAATGATTAAAATAATAAAAATGAGAATAATAACAGCAATGCAAAAGCAATAATAGCCAACTTTTACAAAATGAACCATTACCCTATGCCTGACATTGTGCAAATCACTGTGTGGTATTTAGCTCATTAAATCTCCAATATGTGGAAACTATCATTATGTTGATTTTATAGACAAGACAACTAAGGGTAGAGATTAAGTAGTTTTTTCAAGGTCAAATACCTGATTTAATGTTGCTGCTAGGATTTGAAACCAAAACCTGTCTGTCTTCAGGGTCTATGCTGTTAACCTCTAAGCTAATTTGGTAAATCAGCAGTGCTAATATGTTAACGGAGAAGGCTTGAATCCTACTGCTCCCACATTAAGGGAAGTGGGAAGAAGGAAGGTGTGTACACAGCGTGTCTGTTATGTGCAGAGGAGATGGGTATTGTGTAGCCCATCACCAGAATTAAGAAATGGAGATTCAGAGATGCTCAATCACTTGACCAGGGGTGGCCAGGATTTGGCCTTTGCCTTTTGTGAAGGTCATCACAGCAGAGGCTTAGGACAGGCCTACCTGGGGATTGAGTGTACCCCAAAGAGTGTCAAGAGAATGCCCTTGAGATAGCCAGGCAGAGAGTCTGGACTGATTTCAGCCCCTGGGTGGGTTGTCTTTGGTCATTAGTAGTCTCATCTAGGGGCCTTTAAGGGTCCTGAGGGTTAGAGCATAGTAGCATCTGCTGGTATACCCCCTGATCTCTGCAGAGGCTCAGTCATCATGAATGAGGTTACAGGGTGCCCCTCCCCGTGGTGGACGAAGTGCTCAGGGAATTGCCAAAGACTTTGAGTTCTGGGTGCCCAGAGGGCAATGGTTCACAGTCCAAGTGTGTCCTGCCATGGGTGGCTATAGCTACAGGCAGGGTCCTCTGCCTCCTCAGGTCCAAGCTGCCAGAAGGCTCTTCTGGCAATGTGAGTGGATAGTGCAAGGAGGCACTTTATGGCTGACATGAATATGTTTAACTGGATGTGGAATCTATTTGCATTGTCACAAGAAACTTCAACATTACATTTGTCAATGGAAGAAAAAGAAGTGATCTTAGACTCCAAAATCAATTTCAATTATGTAATTTTTTGAATAACTGTAGGAAATAGTTTTACATCTTTTCCCCCCTTTTTATTGAATTTATTGGGGTGACACTAATTAACAAAATTATACAGTTTTCAGGTGCACAATTCTACAATAAATCATCTGTTACACTGTATTGGGTGTTCACCCCCCACCAAGTCAAATCTTCATCTCTCACCATTTGTCCCCCCTCCACTCTCCTCCACCTCCCTGCACCTCCCTGTACCTCCCTGCACCTCCTTCCACCTCCCTGCACCTCCCTCCACCTCCCTGCACCTCCCTGCACCTCCCTCCATCCCTCCCTTAGTTTTGTATCTTTCTTCGTCACTTCTATGAACTTGTATGAATCCTTGTATGAATAAGATTTTTATCATTGTTGGTCTTCAATGCCTTGATCAGGAATTGAGTCTTATTTATGGAAACAACCTCCAATTTCTTGTTAAAATTTATAAAGATACTTTATTTGAAAGTTTTATATACATTCATACTTAGTATCTTCCATGACATTTTATATTTTAATTTTCTTAAATTTATACAATACATCTATGTAATGATTTTTCCTTAAGTCCAAGGCAGATGTACCCCATCCACTAAACTCCTCACGCTTACTCCAGTGCCAAGTGTTTTCATTGTCCATTGGCGGCGGCATGGCATGAAAGAAGTTGGGCGGTGTTGTGGGTCAATATGCACAGGAGCTTCCAGTGGGAGTCATTATGGCTGGATTGATTAGGATGAAGGTATCAGCTCAGGGTCAAGGGTACTAAGTCAGCCACCAAGGAGAACAATCAGAAATCAAGGTCAAGAGACTTGAAAATAAAGAACAAACTGATAGTGACCAGAGGGGAGTGGGGAGGGGATAATAGGGGAAAGAAGGGGAAGGGGCAAGCAAAGGAATATGAACAGAAGACTGATGGGCATGAATAATGGGGGGGATTGATTGTGGGAGTCAGGGGAATGAGGTAGGGGTGAGCAATGGGGAAAAAGGCGAGACAACTGCAACTGAACAACAATACATGAAAGAAAGAAATAACAATAGTTACAATAAAAAAAGAAATCAAGGTCAATTTAGGGTCAGGTAGATGGAGCTTGGGGGTGGGGAAAGGGGACTTAGTAAATAGGACTCAATTCAGGCAGGCTCTTAATTGGGCAAGGACAACAACTTGAAGTCCATGGTAAAAGAGGATGTTGACCTTGAGTTCTTGGTTGAACTATTTTCCTGTTTTAATTGACTTCTGATTGTGGGAGCATTGGGCCTTGTATGGGAGGACAGCCTGCAAATACCACTATTCTCTCTACTTCCTCTGGGCCAGTTTCTTCCTTCTAGAATGCATTCTGTTAATACTGCTTGTGTTCAGAAGCCAGCCACTTCTCTTAAGCAGACTTCATATCTTCCATATTTAAAATTTATATGTTGTCTTTTTCTTTTATAGTGCATAGAAATATTTCTCAAAATTAAACTGTTGTGACCCAGGATGAGTCAGGGGAAAGAGTTTTCTCTGGAATGTGTACATGGACGTGGTGTTGGACTTGCAAATCTTCATGTTTAGGCATAGTCTCTTTGGAAAAATGATTACTCCAGCCTGGAAATGGGAGTAGATATTTTATTACACATGCCAACTTTAATGGTACTTTTATAGCAACAAAGCATATCTTGAACTCAAGCATTCCTCTTTGTTCCAGAATCTTATCAATAATTATTTTGGCCAAGGTTTAGTACAAAAGATTGATTTTCTGTTTATTCCTTTGACTTTTATATGATTATATATTTGTATTGTACTGAATATGGTTACTTATATATATATGTACATGAATAAAACATGTTTAATAAGCATGCATAAAATATATGAACTTGAAAACTGTTCCTAGGCGGAACATTATAGTCTTGGTTGAAATATACAAGTGACTTCCAAAAGAAATCATTAGTTCCACTCCGGTGTGTTTTGTTCCTGCACCAGAGGTCACACTACACTCAACAGTGACTCCTAATTTGTTGTTGTTGTTGTTGTTGAGCTACAAGTCCCCTGAGAATTCTAGTTATTCTTATGTATGGGACAAAACAAATTAAACAAACAAACTATTGAGGTGATTTCTACAGGGCAGTCAAACCTTTGATTTGATTATTTCATGAAGACCTTTAAAATGAAGACATATGGTATTCTGGTAGATGGCAAATGTGCTCCCTATTACCAACCCCTCTCTGTGCTTGTCCCCTGCACAAAATGACTTTGTAACTCTCCTCATTAAGAGATGAAGTGTATTTCCCCACCTCTGAATCAGGGCTGACCTTGTGATTTGCTTTGCCGATAGAATTTGGTAGAAATGACTGTTGCTGGTTTTGAACATTGACCTCTAAAAATCTTTTGCACTCACCTACTTGGCATTCCATCCTCTACCAGTGTTATCGAACCCAAGCCTGCCTGATGGAAAATGAGAAGTATTCTGAACCAGAACCGAGTGAGTCTGGATTTCTCAGACAAGATCACCAAGTATGGATTTTTGGCGATTTTAACTTTGGATGAAATGATTGCTCTCAGACAGGACAAGCACACTGAAACACCAATGGGAAAAAGTTACTTGGTGGTATTCCCTCTGCCATAGAACAATATTCCTCACTTATCATTTATACATTCATTCTGTTTCCTACTCATTCACTCAGTCATTACTACGGAGCATCCATAACCTACCAGGTACTTGGCTGGCATGTTGTGTTGATAATTGTTTCACAACCAGCTTTCCTAATTATACACTCCCGATTTTGAGTGTTTGCCTATTTCTGGGGCATAAATATTCCCATCAGGGTTGATTTCAAGCTATCGACATTGTGACACTGAGTGTGGAGTTAGGAAGAGGTGCAAGCTCACAGGAGACTGCTCCAACACAGTCCTGTATCCCAGGCACTGTAGATAATCAGTGACCAAGACACAAAGTCCGAGACAAGATATGACATTTGAGTAGGAGGTAGCTGGGCAAACGTAGGGGTGGAATGTTGGTGAAGGGGGGAGGACTTTTAGGCAGAGAGCATAGAGGAACCCTGTGGCTGCAACACAGGCAGCAAGGCAAGAGGTCACCTGACTTTAAGTGGAATGTTTCTCTACAGGGTTCTAGGAGCTTGGGGAAGGAGTGCCTGCTGGGTACCCTCTACAACCAGAAGGAATAGGTAGGTTTCTAATTGGCTTGCTCTGACTTAGTTTTACTGGTGGTTCTTAAACTTTAGGGTGCATTACAATCACCTCAAGGGCTTGTTAAGGCATAGATTGCTGGAGCTAACCCAGTAGGTCTGGGGTGTGACCAGGCGATGCTGCTCCTGCTGCCCCGGGACCACACTTTCAGAACCACTGGAGCATTTGGCGTCACCAAAGCCTGGACTGGTTGGCCCCAGAGACCGTGCTCTTATTATTTGTTTGCTTTTCAGGGACTTTTTGTTTGGAGGGACTAGATCTGCTGGTGTGAATAAAAGTCTTTGCTGCATATTCTGTGTCCTATGAAAGACGGTATTCCAGAAATGAGACTAATACCAGAAAGTTGAATATCAATAAGCAAATATCAAGTCAAATTTGAGAGTCATATGTTGAATGATAAAGTATTTTGGACAAGCTCAAGTGAGTATACTTTGAAGTAAATATAGATCTTTTCCCTTTTGGGTGAGGAGAGTCCTCACAAATACCCCAAAGTTCATGTTCCAAGACAGAACAGTCTTGCGGCACCATCTAGCATGTAATGGTCATCCTCAGTTTCTGGGAAAGGACTGTTAGTTTGGAGACTTCTTACCCACTACTTATAAATTCTGTTCTTGACCATCTGTGAAGGAAATCAATCAGTCAGTTTATCAACCATCTATAATTTATTAAACTCCTATGATGTGCTGTGATCTTGGCAACCTCTTTTTAATTTGTTACTTTCCTTCTCCTCTGATATCCTGGCCGGAGCTGAGCTCTCACTTCTGCCTTTGACTGGGAGACCTGACTAGCTGAAAATGATTTTTTTCTGCTGTGTGAAAATCCCATTTCTAGTTTCACCTGGTTGCTTTGAGCCAGCTCTTGGAAGCCATGTACTTCTTTGGGTATTAGGGATTTGGCCAACATTGTGTTTGAGGGTCCTCACCGACAACTCATCTTATAGAAGTTCTCTTGGTCACTGTTATCTATCCCTGTTGATGCATTCTGGTTCACAATAATAGCCACTTTATTCCAGAGGTCATCAAATGGCTTAACATAAAAATGTATCATGTTTCTTTATCAATCTCCAACAAAACACTTGATAAATTTTTCAGATTCACTGTCCTCTATGTCTGGAGCAACTGCATATGCATTCATTGTTTTATTTCATATTCCTAAATAAGAAAGAAGAGGGGTGAGGGCCAGACTAGAAATAGACTATTTCATTTGACATTGACCACCAGCTGTCTGCATTGTTACTTGTCCAAGATGCTGATAGTATGTTGAGAAAGCAGTGAGTCAGTCTGTCTGAAGAGAGAAGGCATGCGCATATGGCCCAGCTCATTGACAGTGCGAGATGGCATAAAGCAAAGAGAAGATGAGTGATTGTAGGCACTAAACATCCCCAGAGTTCACAGGACAGGTTGACCAGGAAGGCACAGAGTGGACAGCAGCCTCATGGATAAGGTAGACAGGTTTCTTGGATGTTGGGCTCTGTCCCTGCTCTTACCCCCCCCCCCCATAATCCTTGTGTTGGTGGAAGCGGGCACCCTGTTAAAGAGTAAGGGACTTCATGAGGGGCAGAGGGGTGATGGTGGGCAGGTGGGGTAAGGTGGGCCCATATATTGGAGTCACTTCAGTGCCAAGCTAAGGTCTTTGAAATTGAACCTATAAGTTCAAATGACTTTGAACTCAAACCTACAAGTTAATGGGTATGGCTGGAGGGATTTAGAGGCCTGGTGCCAGGTGAGAACCTTGTGTTTTAGTTAGGCTGGTTGTGTGCCAGTGTGCAGGGACTGGATTTGGGCGAGGCAGAGAGAGGAGTATGGAGACTTAGGTATTTCAAGTGGGGGTGAGATGGACGGGGTGATGGATTTTTCAAAGGAAGCTATGAAAGGGACCAGGAGGCTGGATCACAGGGCTGAATAAGATGTAAGAGCTCAACTGGCCTTCTTGTTATGCATGAACATGGGAAGATGGTACCATTACTGAGAATGGGCCAGATAGGAGGGCTCCAGTCTGACTAGGACGGGGGAGCTGCCTTCAGTGTGGAGTCTCTTGTCTGTGCGCTGAGAACTGACTATCCTCAGGAGATCTGGTCAGTGGGTGGCCCGCAGTGGAGGGTTGGGATCTAGCTGAGAGTGGGACTGGTGGGGGCTACCAGGCAGTGGTTGACAGAGGCGCTTGAACTGACATCTCCATTGTCTGTCACTAGAACCAGAGTGACAAGAGTCAGTATACAATTAAAAAGGGTATGGGCAGTGTTTATTTGCAAACCTTTTGTTCATTGCTTATTATGCGTCAGACATGGTGCTGAATACTTTGCGTGCATTATTTTGCTTTATCTTCATGCAAATCACCACCCTACAGTGCAGCACAGCGAAACATGAAGAAGAATGGTTGAAGAGACAGAAAGATTCAAAGTGGAGAGTCATCGTTTGGGGATGGGGTTGAATGGTTGAGAGGACTAGCTGGGTTACCTGGGGCAACTAACTTAATCTCTTAGAGCAGAGGTGGCAAACACCAGGCCTGAGGGCCGAGTCCGGCCCTCCACCTTGTTTTATCCAGTCCAGCACCTTATTTCTACCTGGTGTCAGTGCCAAACTCTTGGTTAACTGTTAAGGTATAGTTATATTTATACAGTCTTAAAACTACATTAGACTCTTTGAAGGCAACCGCGAGGCTGACGTGGCCCCTGGTGGAAATGAGTTTGATACCTCTGTCTTAGAGGCTTCATTTTCTCAGCTATAAAATAAGGGTGATATTTATATGTTATGTTATCTATTGGTGCATGACAAACCACTCACAACTTGAAAGACTAATACTCATTTGTTGTATTTGTGAATCAGTCATTTGGGCTGGGTCAGGTTAGGACGAGTTGTCTCTGCTCCGGGAGGGCTGGGGCCTGCCTTGCGGTGGCTTGAAGGGCCGGGGCTGGCCCTGCAGATGGAGGAAGTCTGAGGGCCTCCCCATGTGCTCTCTCCCTCCTGGCAGCTCAGAGATCCAAGAGCAGGTGTTGCAGGAGACAGAGAGTAGCAGCTGCCAGTCTACGAACGCCTGAGTTCTGGGGGCTGGCACAGCTGTACCTCTGCTGTATTCAGTTGGTCAAAGCAGCTCTAAATTCAAGGAAAGGACACAGACCCCACCTCTCAGCAGAGTCTTTAACTGCCGTTTCACAGCACTGTTGAAGATTAAAGAAGGTAATGCATGTGAAAGGCTTAGCATGCCACCTGAATCATCTTAAAAGCTTGATAAATGGTAGCTATTGTCATTGTGAGAGGTAGTATCAGAATTATCAGAGATATTAGAGATTGAGTAAAGCTGCTGTGATTTAATGACTGAGAGGCCACTGGTGACTGTATAGACAGCAGTGGCCTTGTTTTTGCAGCTGCGGTGGAGGTGGGTCCGGGGGGAAGTGGGTGTGTGGCGACTCCAGGAAGCCAGCACATGGACTTGAGAAGTCCAGCTTCAGGAGGACAGAGAGACAGTGGAGAGTGGCTTCGAGTGGGCAGGGAGAGGGCAGAGGGGAGCTGTCCCGGGGGGACGGCTCAGGCGAGGGGCGGCATGGAAGCGGGGAGAATGCACGCGTGAAGGACAGGGCAGAGGGAAGCGTATTTGGAGGGAAGAGGTGCCGAGGCAGACAGTCTGGGAGCAACTGTGTGGGTGTGTATTTAAAGGCCAGATTTATGCTAGGCGGGCTGTTTATTTAAGATTTGCATGCGAATGAAAACAACCAGGATATAAACTCCTTAGAGGAGGATGGCCTTGGAGAAGGCGAAGGGTTTACAGTCCTCATTTCAGTTTTGGTGGGCTTGCCAACACCCACGCACGCCAGATTCAGGGCAAAGCTTAAGCAGGGATGGGGTCTGGATGGGTGGAAAGGGAAGTTACCGGTGTCGGTGTTGGGGACGCCAACTGTGCAGTTAAGAGCTGGTAGTGACACACAGCTAGAGTAGGGCCACATCAAGAGTCATCTTGGAGGCCCCAAGAATGAAAATGTTTGTGGTTCTCCCCTTACCCCTATGTAATTGAAGAAAAAGGAAAAATTTAAATGACAAAATTAATGTTCTTAAGCAAGGTTCTCATTTTCCCTAGGATGGTTTGATGCTTTCTTTGACAGCTAGTGGAGGTTGGGGGGAGGTTCTGGGATGACGGGATCAAGCAGAAAGGAAAAAGGACACATGGACAACAGTGTGGTGACTGCTGGGGATGGGGAGGGGTGGGTAAAAGGGGACTAAAAGTTACTGTAAAAAAATGCAATGAAGATTAAATTTTAAAAAGTTAAAAAAAAAGAAATAGAAATTGCAAATGTTTTCAAAAGTAAAGTTTTGGTGCCTTTGCTTGGTGGGGTTAAGTCTGGGCTTGGCTGCCCTGGAAGGCGGCCTGGCACCGTGTGCAAGGCCCTCTGTCCTGACCCTGTCCCCGGGAAGCCCCCGGACCTGCAGTTCCTTCCCTTGCAGACTCAGCTTTTTGGGTAAGGATTCCTCCTCACTCCCTGGGCCAGAGCGGCTTGCCCAGCTACTTGCTGTGCTGTTAGAATATTGCTGCTGATTTATCCCTGGAAATTTCCCTTTGTTTCTGACTTGAGTTTTATCAGGGCGGGAAAGGTTTTGCTTTGTTTGTTCTTTGGCATTTGATCATTGTAGCATGAATGTAAGAACAAAGGGGGCGCCATCAGGGAGACAGGGGTGGAAGGGGAGAGCCGAGAGCGAGCCTTGGCCTTCTCCAACATTAGTAAATGGCTCTGTGGGGAAAGACTGAGTTGTTCAGATAATAGACGGTCGATTCCTGCAAAAAATGGTTTCCACATCCCAGGGATAAAACTTGGGGGAAAAGAAGGATTAGTGTCATGGATTCTGGGTAGATTGTTTTCTTCTTTCTCACAGAAACTGACAAATTTATATTCCTATTTGAAATGCAGAGTGAAACTGTGTACAGGCCTTTAAAAAAGTGGAATGCATTTGCTTAGGCACAGGCCATATGGGACTTGGGAGTGGGTGTTCGTGGTACCAAAATAAACTCCCTGGGTTCGCAGCCATGCGCAGCAGTAAGTCTGGAGCAAAGTTTCTCTTTCACCTTAAAAAACTTGAGTTTATTTACAACAATGTAAAACAGAGCGGGCTTTTCCCATATAAAACCAGCACAGGTTGATTATAGAACATTGGGAAAGCACAGGCAAGGCAAAGCCTTGTTCAGTGAACTTTGTAGAGCAAGAGGCAGGGTGCTGGTGATGGCCGTAGGGGGGCTCTGGAGATGGAAGGAGACCAGAGCCCTCGGACATTTCCAGGGTGATCTTGAGAGGTGTGGTATGGCGGGCCGCCTCTATCTTTTGAAACCCTAATTTGAGGTCCTAATTTGAGCCGGGGCAAGGTCTGTACTGTCAACCTGTCTCTGTAACTTCACATTCCAGTGTTTGAGTTACTTAGACCCCCAGAAGAAGACTTGGTCTCTCCTTGGAGGGAAAAAAACAGACTGCTGTTCTGCAAAGACTATCAATTTTCTCCAACACCAGCATCTTCCAGAGGGTGTGCAAAGACCGTGGGGAGAACATGGTACCCCAAATCAACCCTGAAGGCCAACAGGGCTTATTCTCCCATCCCACAGCCCATTAGAGGGTTCCTCCTCCCTGGCGAGCCAGTGCTAGGGTTGCAGTGGTGAGGGAATAGGCATGAGGCCTGGCCTCACGGACCTTTCAGTTCAGTTTATGGGAGCTTAGTTTACATGTGTTCTCAGACTTGGCTGAGAGATCGTGGGCCTGTGATCACAGGCCTCCAGGAGAGACTGCAGTCCCTCCATTTTGTTCTAGTCAGGCTTGTATTTTTGGGGAAGGGGTTTCCTTATCATCTTCACAGACTCACTCCAGAATCCTTGGAGCTGTTCTTAGTTGTTCGCTATTAACTTTGCCCCGGAGGTAGGAGTCCTGAGTGCGAAGGAAGCAGCATGGAACCTTGGCGGAGAAGGATGATGGATGCAGGCCCGGCGGTCCTTTCCCTGACAGTGATGAGGGAGGTGGGGAAAGCTGGATCCCCGTGACAGAGTGGGGCATCAGCCCTGCAGCCGGGGGACCCTTTGTATCTCCTCAGTGATTCTCCCGCAGGCAATCAGTGTCCTCATTGTGCCTCCTCCTTTCTTCTCCTCAAACTGGAATCAGGAAGCTTCAGGGAATTACACAAAAGGGGCTGGTGGCAGCTGAAGCTAGTCCCCTCTCCACAGGCTTTATATCACAAGAAAGATCCAAGGCTGGAGTCATAGGAACACGTACCTCTGCTGACTTCTCAGATCGTGGTTAAGAGAGGAGTTTTTTGGACGAGCTTGTTTGCAGGAGAACTCTGGTTGTAAAAGGGAGAGCCCTGTGGGATAAATGCTGCTTACAACATACAATTGCCTCAGAAATCCACCCTAAAGAGGCATTGCAGGAATCTCTGGAGTCCTTTCTCCCTTTGCAGCACAAGGCGCTGCAGAGAGAGCTGTGACTAACACAGCCCCTTGGCTAGGATTTCCTTAAATGACTCTAGTTCACATGGCCTATGCCATCATCCATGCAAACCATTATTTTAAAAGCTCTACCACTTTGACATCTAAATATTACTTTATGCATTGTCTCATACCCGGAAGTAATTAAAAACTGTGTTGTCCATTTATGATCTAGCAGGGGTGTCCAACCTTTTGGCATCTCTGGGCCACACTGGAAGAAGAGTTGTCTTGGGTCATACATTAAATACATTGCAACACGTAATCACAAAAAAATCTCATAATGTTTTAAGTAAATTTACGATTTTGTGTTGGGCCACATTTGTAGCCATGCTGAGCTACATGCAGCCCTTGGGCCACAGGTGGACACCCCTGAGAGAGAGTTTTGAGAACTATAGCTACTGATTTCTCAATATGTAGCACTGTGTGGAAATGCTCTCATCTCCAGGTAAGGAGGGGTCATTTGCTGTGAAGTAAAAGTCTTGGTTATTCAGAAGAGCTAGAACTTCAAACATTCTGTCCCCAAAGTCAAACCTGTTGGCTGTGAATTTTGTGTGGGAAAATATATCTCCATAGCTGGGAGGCTGTTGGCTTTCTGTACAAACAAGGACTCTGTCCCTGTTGTAGGCTCCCCAGGGAAATGAGAGGCAGCACCACTGCCAGCCCAGAAATTGCCATGACATTTCACACAGCGAAAGTGAGACTTGCCCTTTCACTCACTACTTCTTCTATTGTCACTGCATTATCTTTTTCTAGGGACAAAGGTTTTGGTGAGACTGAAAGGCACCAGTGGGTTCAATTCAGACATTGGCTCAGAAAATGAAATGGGATGCAGGTACCAGCCAAGTTTGAACCAAATCCCTGGGGTTTGAACCTCACTTAGTATGCCAGCTCTCACTGCAGTGTGGGTTTACTCACTGTGGTGGCGGCCTCTGGAGGCATTGGACTGGACCATCCTTGTTAATCGGTAGGTCCATTTCTGACCTTGTGCTGCATTTTGGATGCCATCTTGGAAATTCTATGTATCCGTCAGGCCTTTGAGAATTCTCCACATTTTCTTTAGTTGTTTTTCCTTACAAATTTACTATATAAATATTTTTACAATAAAAGTTTAACAAGATAATTAATTTTTAAATAAAAAATAAAAACAATAATACAATTATTGTTACCAAACATTATCATCATTTTTATACATATCCTTCTAGTAATATTTTTATATATGTAGGTTTTTGTTAATTTTTAAAACACAGTTTTATGTGTACAGTAAATGCAACTTCCATTTTGTAACTTTTTACTAAACATTAAAACGTAATTAGTCATTAAGATATGTTATTGACTATTTCTGATTTCTAGTCATTACGTGGCAATACTTTGCTTGCTTAGTGTTTCTCCACCGAGGGTTGTTCAGGTTGTCTCCAGGTTTCATTAGTATAAAGAACCTGTAGTGAACGTCTTTGTGCATGTCACTTCATGACATTTAGGATGATATTTTAAAGGAAATGTTCCTAGAGCGAAATTTTTGGTATTCTGTGTGTTAGAGGTGCTTTAAACGTTTTCTTAAAGTCTATGTTTAACAATTCGTAGTTCCTACTTTAAAAGTTTTTTAAAGACAAAGAGTGCCATGACATAGAGCTCCATGACGGACTATGTCAAGACCTTTGTTGCCCATTTATCTTTGTGTTAGAAAAACTTCCTTCGGAAGAGAACCCTGGTGCTGCCAGCAGGGGTTCTCATGACTCAGTGCAAAGCAGCGGTGGGGCCCTCCTTTAACTGGGTGGTTCTTAGAGGCTCCAAGCCCTCCTGCATGTCAGCTGATGTCAGTGCATGGGGCTCTGCCCAAACGAACAGCATTTGCTCGCCAGCTATTTGTCAGAGAAGATCACTGGAAATTCTGCTGCCCAGCTCTGGTCAAAGGTGTGGTGTACAGCATAACCTTCAGAGGACTGTTTGAAGGATACTGCTCAGGGCTCCATGTTTGTGTCCCTCCACATTCATATGTTGTGGCCCGAACTCCTAATGGGATGGTATTTGGAGGTGTCGCCTTGGGGAGGAGACAGATTAGATGAGGTTATGGGAGTGGTGTCCCCATGAAGAAACTAGTGCCCTTAGAAGAAGAGGAAGTGACACAAGAATTCTCTCTCTCCCCCATGTGAGGATATAGTGAGGAGACAGCCATCTGCAAGCCAGGACAGGGACCCTCACCAAGAACCAAATCTGCCTGCACCTTGATCTGAGAATTCCCAGCCTTCAGATCTACGAGAAATAAATGTGCATTGTTCAAGCCACCCATTCTGTTTTTGCGCATGTGTCATGGCAGCCTGAGCTGATTAAGACAGATGTACAGGCCTTCCACTCTTTCAGGGAGAAGTCCATTTTACCCTTGGATCTAGCTGGATTGTCAGAACTCACACCAGCCTGTTTGGACCCTTCCAAATGACTTTTTCCGAATTGTACGTGGAATGTTGCCCTCAGCCTCCTGGGAAGTGGGGACGCTCTGGGAACTGGCAGGACCGGGGTGTGTTCCTTTCCAGCCCCTCTTAGCTGCCCTGTGCCACCTCACACAGGGCCCTTCACGAGGCCTCTTCACAAGAGGCCACAGTCCCAGGAGCAGCGTCACCTCCTTTCGAGAGCCTTGGTTTGTACTGACTATACACAGTGTTGCTGAACTAGCCGGAGTTCTTCCTAAAGTCAAATTAGTAGCTTATCCTCAGGAATGACATGAAACTAGCAGTCTGGATTATCCAATAGACAGTTCAAATTCATGGGTAGGTGCCCTAAACACTAATTGGTATACTTTTTCATTTTCAATAGACCCATGGAGAATTTTACTAGCGGGGAATCTAGACAAAACGCTATTTTAATTTCAATGCAGATGTATGTCCTGTGTTCCATCTAGTTTTGCTTTTGCCTGAATCGCCTGCATGGGGGAGGCGGGGGGCGGATGGAGGCTCTAAAGGCCTCACCCTGGCCTGGCATCATGGCTACCTTTTTGGACCCATCTTACCTCCGCCTTTATATTGTCTTAACTTTGCCACACATTGTTTATTTATGGAGTTTGATTTGCTGAATAATAAGTACTTTTGTAAGTCACCTCCAGTAAGTTTGGGAATTAGGCCATAAATATAATCCATAAGTAAAAATGTAATTTATTTGGTCAAACAGTGTGAATGTTTTTGAGGCTCTTGATACATGTTTCCATTAACTTTCCTTCCCCTGATTGCTTCTTAGGGCTGTCACCTGTTTCCCTTGGACTTGAGGCTGACCCTAATGTGAGCAGTAGTTAGTGAGCTGGTACCAATGGGCTGATAGAACTCTTAGCAATGAAATAAGTGGGTTAGTGTTTGCTTGCCTGGAAGTCTCAGTGAACACAAGGTCAATTTTTAAAGATTTTTATTAATCTTCCCTTTCCCTCCATTGCAGGTTGGGTTCTCTGGGGAGCTGATCCTGAGGCTGACGTAGTGTTAAAGAGGCTGTTTAGGAAGTGCTCCCGGGATCCACACCTGTGGATGGAAGCGGCGGAGATAGGACTGGGCAGAAGGGATTTGGGCAGTGATGCTGTCTCAGTGAAATCCTCCTGGTGACTGTGCAGGGAACTCTGAAGGTGGGATGGCTCTTCTGAGTTCTGAGTTGTTACAAGTTCGAGTGAGAAGGCCAGGGAGGACCAGTCAATGGAATTAGCTACTCACAGAAGCAGGTGTGACCATGCGCAAGGTAGCTGTCACAGGGGGCTGACGGCTGAGTGGGGTCTGGCAGGAGCACTTCCAGCAGGTGGAGGGATGTTGTTAGTCCTCCTGGGGGATCTGGACAGTGTATCACAATGTCTAGCACCTCTTTGTGATGATGGGAGCCTTTAGGCATCACTTGATTGGAGGCGTTGCTAGACCAGTGGGTGTTTCTTTGCAAGAGAATTTAGCCTGCATTTCTGAATTATTTTTCCCTTTCATCGGCACTTGGTACCATTGCCACCTGCGATTTAGGAAATCCGCATCGTGGTTAGCCTTCTAATTTTATAATTACCTTTACAATATAATAACCCCATCCAGGTGTTCCGTAACACAAAACAGCAAGGGAAATTAATTTCAATTAGAAGGGGAAAAATACAAATTGAAGTGGAGTTGTGGAAAGAAAAAAAGCTCAATGTGCATTTCTTCATAGGTAATTAAATCCCTGCCATGCGACTAAGCCATTGGCAATGGTGCCCTTTAAAGACTGACACTTAAAAAATACATGACTCTGTGGAGTATGGAGCTCCTCGGGCTGCCCAACCCACGTCTGGAAATAAAAGGCGTGGAGAGAGAGGAAGGCGGGCAGGAGACTCCAGGGAGATAATACACACACAAAGAGGCATGCTTCCTTAGTGTTTTCACTTAGCTTCTTTTTTTTTTTTTGGCATAAGACCAAGCCTTGTAATAATGATTTCAAGTTAGTTTCCAGCATTTTGAAGGGATATTCAGGGAAGTGAAGGCAAATGGGGACCTATGGGGTTTTGATGAAGAAGAAAATATAAGGATTCTTCTTGCCCTCTCCTCCCTCCCTTGACTGAGGAAACCATGGATCTGGATTTCCCTGGCTGGCGGGGCTGAGTTTCAGAGGAGATGGTTTTCTATGGCACACTAGGAGCCCTTCTCTTGGGGAGCTGGCGGAGTTGGCAGGCAGCAAGCGAGAGACAAGCCCATAAAGGAAAAGGGAGTGCAGAAGGACCTTCTCCTATTTCTCAGCCAAGAGCCATGTCACCTAGAAGCAGCTGGTCCTTGGGCTTCTGGGAAGAGCAGTGTTGTGTGGGTGGCACGCAAGCCTTCGGCTCTGCCTAATATTCCAAATGAGCTGACCCATCTGTATTAATAGACAGAGTAGTCAGGGACACTTAGCACAGCCGAGACTCGCTGGAGATAGCCTCTGAGACAGGTAAGTCTCCGAGAGCTGCCGCAGTGTCTCCAAAACAATTGGACAACCTTCCTCCCGCCAGAGAATTTTTCTGATTTTTCTGTTCTGGTCTGAGACAGGAAACTGAAAATTATTTGTCAGATTTATCCTCCTGGACCAATCCCAAATGTTCCATTAGAACATTAGTTCAGCCTTAATGAAGGGAGAACTTCACAGGGAAAGTGGCATTCAGGGTACAAGGAACTTGGCTTCTCTGACCCCCAGAGAAGGGGCTGCTCTGGAAGGACACACACAGTCAAGTCATGCAGGGAAGAGCCCCATTAGTTGAAGTTTTTGGGTTGACTTGAGATTCTTCACCCAAGGATACATTTATTGTTTTGAGAGAGAGAGAGAGAGAGAGAGAGAGAGAGAGAGAGAGAGAGAGAGAGGAAGAGGGTGAGAGAGAGAGAGAGAGGAAGAGGGTGAGAGAGAAAGAGAGCAACATCAATGTGAGAGAGAAACATTGATTGGTTGCCTCCTCTCCATGGCCCTGACTGGGGATTGAACCTGCAACCTAGGTATGTACTCTGACTGGGAATTGAACCCACAACCTTTTGGTGTACAGGATGATACTCCAACCAACTGAGCCACCTGGCCAAGGTGAGAGTCCTACATTTCTGATGCTTGTTATTATTACATAATGAGTTTAAGATTATAGATTGACCTTTTGGAAATTTTACACTTGTGTACACTGACCTGTATAATGGGGGCCCAGGATACCTTCAGTGCTATCAGCACACCTTACTCCCTCATCCCTTTAGAAGCAGGACCCCTCACAAACCAGATTTAACATAGGTCACACTACATGCTATGGGCTACTCATTTTAAAGAGAGCACACTTTCAGTTCTCAAGGAACCAGTCCACATGGCCAATAACTGTCACAAATTCTGGACTATGTTCAATCTGTTATTCCTTAGGTAGAGAGGTCATAAGAATGCTTTGGGCTGCATTTACACTGCCTATGCTATCTGTGGTGCCTTCTTACCTTAATGCCCATAGACACACGGGAAAGACCAAAGTCTGTTTTTCTAGTTAGAGTATGCATTATTGTCAATCACAATTTAATCTAACTTCAAGACAGGCCCTTAGGCATTTAGTCCAACTTAAAAAAAAGTAAATTGAGTGATTAATTAAGCTAGCTTTATCCTAAAATCTGGATTAGTACTTCCTTGCAAGCATCACTTTGCATTTTCATTTAGCTCATTTATCCACAAATATTTTTGAGTGTCTCCTCTTTATTGGGACCCATGTCCTAAACTTGCCTTACTTGTGGGACTCAAAGTCACATGGCATGCAATAGTCTTAAAATCTCTGTAGCTACTAATTGTGAGTTCCTCAATAAAAGCCTTTTGAATAAAGGTGATTTCCTTGTTCATTTTGGCAATTTTCTAGCATTTCCCTAGTCCCATCTCAGGAGACATAAGGGAGGAGCTGCCCTTATAAGGAACGTGTCTCCTAACTTCCTAGTTACATTGTAGTTACTGCTGAACATCAAAGACGTTTCTGCTCTCAACAACTCTAACTCCCACTTGCTGTACAAGTCCACATAGAGGGTGGGGCAACAGTAGGTTTATAGTTGTTTGTGTGGAAAATAATACAGTAATTAATAAATAATAATACAAGAGTACACTCTGTTTCATGTACTCACACCTGTAAGCCTCCTTTTGCCCTACCCTGTATATTCTCCTTAGTAAATGGTCCCTTGAAGCAGGGGGGGGGGGCACTGAGTTTGGGACCAGCAAAATTTCTGAGTTGAGTACACTGTTGCCCAGAGAGGTTAAGAAACCTGCCAAAGATCACACAGGAAGCCTCTGTGCTCCCAGCTTTGTGTTTGCTGTGGTTTATACCTTCTTCCTCAGGACTAATTTTATAAAACCTTCTAGAAACAACTAACCAGTTATTTTTATATTTTATTGGTTAGTCTTTATGATTTTCTTCCTTCTTTATATCTTCTTGTTTTCTTTTTAATCTTTAGTTGCACAATAAAGCTCATTAATTTTTAATATCCCTTTGTTTCCAATATGCACTTTTAAGAATATAAAATTTCCTTTACATACTACTTTAACTACCTTCTATAACTTTTTTTTAACTAGGTTTTTTTTAATTGTATTTTTTCCCATTACCATTTAGTTCCCTATACCCCCCCCCCACAACCACCACTCTGTGGTTCATGTACACAAGTCCTTTTGCCTTTTTGCTCAATCCCTCCACCCCCTCAACCACTTTTGCTGTCACCCTGCTCTCTATCTGTGAGTCTGTCTCTATTTTGCTTGTTAGTTCAGTTTGTTCATTAGATTTCACATATGAGTGAAATCATATGGTATTTGTCTTTCTCAGGTTGGCTTCTTTCACTTAGCATAATAATCTCCAGGTCCATCCATACTATTGGAAAGGATAATTTTTTCCTTTTTTATGGCTGAGTAGTATTCCATTGTGTAAATGTCCCATAGTTGTTTTATACACTCATTTATTGATGGACACTTGGGCTGCTTTCATATTAGTGATTGTAAATAATGCTGCAATAAACATAGGGATGCCTATGCTCTTTCGAATTAGTGTCTTGGGTTCCTTTGAATATATTCTCAGAAGTGGGATCGCTGAGTCAAAAGGGAGATCCATTTTTAATGCTTTGAGGTACCTCCATACTGCTTTCCACAGTGGCTACATCAATATGCGTTTCCACCAACAGTGTAAAAGGGTTCCCCTTTTTCCACATCCTGGCCAGCACTTGTTGTTTGTCGATTTACTGATCATAGCCATTCTGACAGGTGTGAGATGATATCTCGTAGTTTTAATTTGCATTTCTCTGATGACCAGTGACATCGAGCATCTTTTCATAGCATCTATATCTATTGGCCATTGATATGTCCTGTTTGGAGAAGTGTCTATTCAGGTCCTTTGCCCATTTTTAATTGGATTGTTTGTTTTTTTGGTGTTGAGTTTTATAAGTTCTTTACAAATTTTGGATATTAACCCATTATCAGATGTATTGGTGAATGTGTTCTCCCATTCTGTGGATTGTCTTTTCATTGAACTATAGAAATGATCCCTGAAAGTGTAGTTGTGGGTTGTCTTTTTATATTGTTGATGTTTTCCTTTGCTGTGCAAAAACTTTTTAGTTGATGTAGTCCCATTTGTTTCCTTTTCTCTTCTATAACTTTTGATATTAATTTTTTTGTCATAATTTTTCTAAGGTTTTATGATGTGTATCATGATTTGTCTTTTGACCCTTAACATATTTAAAAAGTGTGTTTTAAAATTTTTAAACATTTGAGTCACTTGGGGTTATCTTTTTGTTATTGATTTCTAATTTAATTACACTGTAGTCAGTGATCATGGCTTCTCTGCTTTTCATTCTCTAGGATTTATAGTAAATTATTTTACAACCTTTTATGTGATCTATTTTTATAAATGTTTTTTGCTGCTTGTAAAAAATGTGTATTCTCTAATTGTTATGAATGGCATTTTACATGGAGCCATTAGATCCAGTATTTTATGTGTTCTCTATCTTCACTAATTTTTTATTTGCTTAATTAGATCTTGAGACATGCACATTAAAATTTCTACTATTATTGTACATTTGCTATTTTTTTTGCTATTCTGTAAACCTGTGCTTCATCTATTTCAAAGCTGTGCTGCTAGCAAAGAAACAAAAACAACCCCCCTCCCAGAAAATACAACAACCCCACCCTCCACACGGTTTAGACATGGGAGCCATTGCCTGCTTTTGAATCAGGGCTATGCCATTTACTAGCTCTGAACCTTGGGAAGGTGATTTATTTCCCGTAATACAGTAATCTCATCTGTAAAGTGGGCAATGCCCTGGGGATCATTGTGAAGATTAGGTGTATTAATACACGTAAAAGCACTTAGAACAGTGTCTGGCACATAGTAAGTGCCCTGTGTGAGGCATCATTCCTACTGGTGAATTCTCCTTTTATCCCCATATAATGATTATGTATATCTCTATCTGCTGGATCTGTATCTCTATATCTGTACTTTTTGGTTTAGTCTTCCTTTTCTGATATGTATGTTGCTATATTTTCCCCTTAGTTGGAAAGATACACCCAGCATCTTTTTTTTCATCCATGTACTTCCAGCATTTATATGTGTCAGGTGAGTCTTTGGTAACTAGTGTACAGCCAGATTTATAAATATTTAATCTGATAATTTCTGTTTTTCTTTAAATTAATACATTAAATCTAATTAATTTATGTGGTTATGAATATTTTGAAATTATATCTACCATCTTATTTTATGTTTTCTGTTTACCATGTGTTTTCTCTGCTGTTTTCTTTCCTATTTTCCCTTAGGTTAATAAAATATTCTTTATTACCCTTTTTAGTTTCAACTGTTTTTGAAATTTATTCATCCTATTTCTATTCTTTTATTGGTTACATTTTAATTTTTAACATGCATAGTTAATTAAAACAACTACAACAGTAACATTATCCTGAATAATTCAAGGATTTTAGAACATTTTAATTCTGATCTCTTCCTTTCCCATACCCATGGTTCTTTTTTAATAATAGTTTAGTTTTACCTGTTTTAATTCCTCCAAATAAGTCATTATTGTTGTTATTAATTTTATCATTTATTGTATACTTGCATAATATTACTCATATATTTACCAGTTCCCTTGCTTACTCTTCCTTCCTCTCACTCCTGCCTTAGGTTCAGTTTTCTTTTTCCTGCATTATTTCCTTTGATAGATATCTTTGTTATGATGTGAATTTTCACTTCCTCAACCTTCAACCTTTGTCTGAGAATGACTGTTTCCCTCTCCTCCTGAGTCATATAGGATTCTAAGATGGTATTTATTTTACCTTTCTCATTTAAAGATATTAGTCTGTGGTGTTCTTGCTTCTGTTGTCACTGGTGAGAAGTGTGGTGTGTCTTGTTTTCACAGGTGGTCTGTTTTCTCTTCAGGCCCCTTTTATTGTCTGTCTTTCCTCCTTTCCTCCCTCCCTCCCTCCCTCTTTCTCTCTTTCTTCTTTCTTCTTCCTTCTTCTTCTCATTGCTGTTCTGGAGTTTTGCTATATGTGCCTAAGGGTAAAGTTATAAAAATGTATCAAATTTTTTGAGCTAATTATTCTTTAACTGAAGATTTATGTCTTACATTAATTCTAGAAGAATCTCATCTATTATCTCTTGGAATAGTACTTTGCTTCCCTCCTTTTAAAAAGTTCTGTTTGATATTTTCAAACCGCTACTGCACCCGAACTTTTCTTGGTTAATTTTGTGTTCAATACTGAGCATGTAGCTACTGTATATACCAGGAAATCAATTGGCTAGTTCCCCACAGTTAACCGTATCTGGGGCTCCTGTGGGGAGATAGTAAGAGGTAGGGAGATGTCCAATGGAGCCCCTGGGCCTCCTCATTCATGAGACTCCACTCTCCCCTTCAGCATTTCTCGGTGAGGGTTCTCATTTCTACTTTCCCTTTTGAATTTTGGGCACTCATTCCTCCAATGACCCTCCTCCTTACAATGGGCACATTGGTTGTTACCTAATGGGCCTCTCCTTCTTTTAGGGTCCTGCTTCTTCTTTTGGCTTGCTCCGCCTGCTTCTAGAAACACCGTGGCCTGTTTTGCCTTACTTTCTTCCCAGGCATTGTAAACTTTAAATGCTATGTGCCCCAGCTGAGCGGGACTCATTCCCATTGCCCAGTCTATACGCTGGAGTTTCTTTCTGACATCTGGGGCACTTGGCCCAATAAAGTCATGTTCACCACCCGGCACATTCTTTGGTGCCTGTGGGTCAGCATCAGCGTGCTTCCTATAGGCCTGGTAGATCCTCTCTAAGAATTCAGAAGAATCCTCATTTGGCTTTTGCTGAAGGGCCTGTATCATATCCGGGCTCTTTTGCTTGAGCACCCCCTTCTTAAGCCCTTCCAGTATACACTTTCTGTAATGTTTCAGGAAGGCTAGACCCTCACCACTTGGGCTCTAGTTAGGCTCCGTCAAGGGAATTTCCCCAGCTGGGTTGGAGGTCCCATCAGGATTCTCTTGGTGGAGATATTGGGCCTCTTCATCAGCTGGATTTATAACCAGCCGTTTCTCACTTGCAGTTAACAAGATATTTAGGAGAGCCTGTACAGCTGCCCAGTTTGGATGGTGAGTATCAAAAAGGGAGGCGATAAGATCTGCCATTCTCTGAGGATCATCCCTGTATGAGGGGCTGGAGTTTTTTCAATTCAGTAAGTCTGAAGTAGAGAACGGAGTGTGGGTAGTTTGTAGCCAGTGGGCTGGCCTTCCTGATTCACTCCACCTACAAAGTATTGCCTGTAAGGGAATTGGCTTGTTCTGGATAGGGATGCTCTCTGGCCAAATTGGGTGCCCTGATGGGTCTTTATGGGAGAGACCTCTCCCTTGTCATACAGGGGTGGAGCTGTTGGCGCTGTGGTCTCTACTTCGGGGGCAGCTCATGAAGTGGGTAGTGGTGAGGAAGCTCCTGTGCTATCAGCACTTCATCCCCTGGGTTTAGAGCACTGATAAGGTTCATCTCCTTGTTCTCCCTTTCTTCCTGTGTTTACCATCAGGGAGAGGTTTTGAGGCCATTTCTCTTCTTTGTACCATTAAGTGATTCTCTGTTCCTGACAAAATCCTATTATATAACAATATAAATGCATTGACATAAAAGATTTCATCCCATTTGTCCAACCACTGGCAATACTGTTCCAACTGCATAATGGTACAGTAACTCAGGGAACAATGCAAGGGCCACCTTTCCCCATAATCCAAAACATACATAGGCCAAATAGTATCACAGTAATAAACCAGTACCTCCTGGGACCTTGGATAATGGCAGTACATACTCCAGTCCTCCAAAATTCTACCTAGTGAGCTCCCCGCAGGAGCCAGAATAGAACGGCCTTTGTTGTATCGGCTGTACATACAAAAAGCTACAACCAGAAAAATACAGGCAACCTGGAAGCAGCATATAAACAAAACTATCATCCCCAACTCCATTATTCCAAATAGTGCTCACAAGCTAATTTTCAGCCAAACAATCTCAATTCTCAGATCCTGTCCCCTTCCCAGACCCATTTCCTTTCCACATTCCAGATGTGGTTAGGTGGCTGGTGCCCTCAAGAGGTGTGCAGAGAAATTCCCATAGACTGGGAAGCTCCACAGTCCTACTGTCCCAGTTCTGAGGGGGTTGACCTGCCATGGGCAATTATTAGTGTCCCTTCATGGTAGCCATCACTGTTATAGAACCCCACCATTGCTGTTCTGGGACAGCTTTGGGGTTAGTTTGCCTGCTGCCAAGAAGCATGACTCCCAGTGCAAGAGTATGGTGAGAAAGGAAAGGAATTGTTCATTTAAAGGTTATACAGATTTAGAATAATGGCAGATTTCTGTGGTTAAGTCCTGCTCCCTTTAAAACCACCCAAAAGCATGTAGACATGCCTGCCTTTGCCAGATCAGGCCAGTTTCAGAATACGCCAGCCAGAGGCACCATCTTTCAGAAGTGCAGTAGTCTGCAGATCAGCATTCCCAGTCCCAGTTCAGCTCCAAGCATCTCTCACAAATTTGAGTGGCCAGGCAGGTCCTGCTCAGCTCCCTCAGCTCTGCTACCATCTTCTCCGAACCGACTCAAATCTGAGTGGCTGGGTACCCCCACCGCTGTACCTCCAGTTCGAGTGACTGGCTGGACTTCTAACTTTCAGACTCCTCCCCATTACTCCAGACCATGTGGTTTTTCTTTTATTACTCAAGAAAGCATGGCTTCTTCTCTTCTTTTTCAGCCTGCCCTCATTGAAATGTTGTCCTGGAATTTCCTGTGTGATCTCATATCTGGCCCCTTTTATGATGTGTTAGTATCCACCATTTTTGCCAGTTCCCTTGTGTCTTTTACCTTCTTTTGGCTGCCATGTTTAGTTAGGGCAAAAGTTCCCAGCGATGCACAGACATCCAGGGTGGGCATCTACACCCTCTCCTCTTGTGCAGGGGCTATATCTTGGCTCTGCTTTGAGTCCCTGTGTGTTCTCAGTCATATGCACAATTCACCCTGGGTGGCAGCCCTCTTCCCTTCAAGGAGGCAGGTCTGTTGCCTTTCCATTGTTATGCAATTTGTCTTAAATGCCACTTCTTCCTTCCCCCTATCAAGGATTGTGGGGGATATGGTCTGCACCCCATTTCAATTTGTGTTTGGATCCAAAGTCTTATTTCCCAATCCTATGAAACTATTAAAAACGTAAGATCCTTAGGGTATCTATACTTTGTCTGACATGCCCCCGCAGTGTCATGACATCGGCACACGGTTTTGTCCTGTCCCTTTGCTTTTAACTCCAAGGAAATTCTCCTTTCTTTTAATCTAAGCTATGTCTTTAATCCCCTACCCGTTTCTATGATTTCTATGTCATAGTATTGATAGGAGAAAGGCCATGTTAGCTCAGTCTACCATAGTTCCAGAACCCAGATTGCTGCGAGTTATTTTTAATTATGGAAACATTAAAAAAATATAAAAAATCAGAGGATAAATGACAAGTTGGAGAACATAGTTATAATATACATGATATAGGATGTTAATCTGTAATAAAAAAGATGTGGAAGTCAAGAAAAGATGAACAACTTAATAACAAATTGGATGATTTGGGTAATAAACAAATGCAAATTTAAATTATGAAGTACCTGATTTTGGCTATCATATTAGAAAAGTGTAATGGCATTTGCAATGTCCAGAGTTGTTTAAGATATGGAGCACTCTTAAACATTGTTAATGGCAGATCTGAGAGTAATTTTTTGGAAGAAAATTTGGGCGATATAAATAAGAAGCCTTGACAAATGTAAAGAATTCATTGGCGTTATCACTTCTAGGAATTTTTATTAATGAACAAAATGTACCTAAAGATGTATGTATAAAGATGAAGTATTGTTAATGATGGCTGGTAATTGAGACAGAACTGCCTGGTTGTCTCCAGGCCTGCCTCTTCCTTCTTGAGAATCATGTAAGCTTAAAGGTTTCAAGCTTTCTGCAGTTTCCATCTGCAAATGAATGAGATGAGCCTTCTTAGAAACTATTTGAAATGAGGGTTTCAATGACATCTGACAGGTATAAAAATGTGCCTTTAAATGCTTGTGAAAATTCACCCTGCCCCAAAGGTGTTTGGAAACTGTGAAAGAGGTGGCAGCTGGGATGATGCCCTGGGATTTGTTCGGATTTGCCCCTCTGGCCCAGGGGAACCTGGAGGCCTTGGAGCAGAACACTGGAATTTACCTAAAATATGCATCTAGATTGCAGATTCAACTTTTATTCTTTTTGGGCTGGCAGTTTTCCCCAGGTCTGAGAGGGTGCTCCATGAAGCTGGAAAATGGAAGACCGGTTACACCATCTGGGAGGGGAACCGAGGAAGGCTTTCTACCCGTGGGGATTGTTAATTAATTAACCCCAGCTGCTCTCTGCCCACTGGGGCAGTTACTTCCCTGAATCTTGGTGGCTGTGCAAGTGGAGTGAGAACAAGTTCAGAGGGCTGTGGGAGTCAGTACTCTGAACCAACTTTTTCTTGTCGAAAAGTTGAATTTTCTAACTTGCCGACAGAGAGTTGCCGGGCTTCCTTTAATGATTCAGTGGGACGCATGTGACGTGAGCACATTTACCTTTTGAATTCAAATGGATGTTCTTAATCTACGTACAAATGAGTGTGTTCTCAAACATTTGCCTGGCAATTTTGTGTTTTAGGACACTCTGCATATATTATCATAAATAACCGACGAGAAGCTTGTTTTCTGCCATAGTTGAATTATCAACAGTTGTAGATAAACGCTGTGAGGAGGCCGGTGGGCTTGGGAGGAACCCAGCAGAGAGCCGCCCTCAGCACGGGCACCCACGTGACCGTGACTGTGCAGATAGATGTCTGGTGGGAGTGCATCTCCGCTGGGATGCCATGGGCGTGGACAGGGTGCTGCCAGGCCCCGGGAGGGCACAGTGCAGGGGCTGTCAGGGACGAGGAGCAGGTTGACATCTACAGCCTGCCACTGTGGCTCTTGGGGGGCTTAGGGGAGACTGGCCTGAGCTTTGCTCTGGACCTCACAGTGCTGTCTGGATGTCTACTTCTGGTCACAAAGTTTCTAATACAAATGCTTAGGATGTAGTCTCTTCTTTTGCAATGCACACTGCAAGGAAGTCTGGAGTCTTCTTATCCTAGGCAGCAAGCAGAAAGCTTCAGAAATGCTATTAGTAAACTGAGGAGCACTTGCTAAGTATCTTTGAAGTTCTCATTTGTATTTTTCCCACATTGAAATTGCATCTTAGACAAAATCATGTTGGTTATGCAGAATTAAGAAGTGAGTACACCCACATGTTTGGCACACATGGGAGTTTTATTTCACAATCTGCTTAATCTTTTTGCATATTCCAAGGGAGGCTCACTGTAGGAGTATGTGTGTATCTTCGACTTGCAATTGAGTTATAAAAAAAATCTAGGTCTAGAGTTTGAAATTGTAGCAATAAAAATACTCCAAAAAAGCCAGGATAACAAACTCACAAGTAAAGAAAGTGTTGACTTCATTTAAATTTTCTCCCAAAGTTTGTAGAGTTCCTAAGACCTAGCTCAAAGTAATCTCCATGTTATAGTGAAGACTATAGGGCCCCAAATCATTCTATTTCACGTGAAACTGAAAATTAAATTTCAAGTAAGGGTTTATATTGTTATTTGGTGACACCTTGCTTGTCACATGGATACATAATCCATGCTTTAATAAGTTAAAATAAAGTTTTAAAAATTTTCTTTGGAAATTATTAATTTGAAGTGCCATAGGGTACTTCATATTTTTTTGAAGACATTCTTCTCTCTCATTCATTTATTTATTTTACTTATTTTATTCTCTCTAATCCCAACTTTCTAATTCTATTCCCTCCGGGAGAAACCACATTAAGATTTTATGGTGTATCCGTTTGTCTGCCCCTGCTGCTGTTGTCATGCTCCTTTTTAATTCTTTAAACATAATTTTCTTGTAAGTGTATACTTAGAGTAATTACTTTGTAATTTTTGTCTGCTAAGTCTAACATCTGGGGACACTCAGGGACAATTTGTATTGTCTGCTTTTTTCCTGCATATGGGTCACACTTTTAAGTGTCTTTTGATGTCTTAAAATTTTTTGTTGAAAGCTTGGAATATTAGATGATATGTTATAGCAAATCTGGATTCTGGTTTTTCCCCTTGAGAATTTTTGTTTGTTTAGCAACTTTTCTATAAAATCTGTTGATGTCTTGGCTCACTTAAAAATATGTAAAATGTTATGGTTTTTGAAATATTTTTGCTTAAAAACAAATATATCTCTTCATATAGGATGGGGCAAAAGTAGGTTTACAGTTGTTCAGATGGAAAATAATTCAATAATTAATAAACAACACAAGAACAAACTGTTTCATGTCCTTACAACTGTGAACCTACTTTTGCCCCACCCTGTATATATAGATATATATATAGAAATATATATATATTATATATATATATATATATATATATATATAGTTGTTGTTTTTATTTTTAATCTCGATTCCTAGGATTTGTCCTTGTGCCTGTATAGCTTAGTGGCTAGCCAACGATGTTTCAGAGGTTGTGTTTGTACACCTCCAGCCAATAAGGCTTCCCCTCAGGGCTGATGGATCTGTGTGTTTTGAAAGTGCATCCAGTCTATGGCCATACCACCCTGAACACACCTGATCTTGTCTGAAAATGCATCCAGAGTTCAGGCACTTTAAAGTCTGCCCTGGCTTTTACTTTTCACCAGGCTCTCCCTGGTCTCTCCTGCTCATGCTTGCTAACTCCAGGGCAGACAGAGATATGTGGGAAGATTATTAACTGCCTCTGTAAGGGCCTCACTTCTTGTGTTTCCCTGATAGGTTTCTGGCTGGTCCATTGTTTGCTCCAAATAGGACCACCAAGTCAGACTGTTGTAATGACTGACCTGGCTTGTGGGCTTACCACTGAGACCGCCACTTACCACTCACTGAGTCAGGTTTTCGCCTTCAGCTCCAAATCAGGTGAGCCCTTTCTGGCAGTGAGGCTTTGGTGCTGTGCAGCCTGGCCCACCTGTGGGAACTACTGTGTTAACTGAGATGGTGAGGGCAGGTTGATAGGGTCAGCTTTGGGCAAACAGGGTGCAGATTCTCACTGTTCTTGACAGTAGTTTGTTGGAGGACTCTGGTTGATTTCTAGGGCCCTGAAATAGCTGTTTCGGTAATACTGTTCCATTTTTTAGTTGCTCTCAGGGAGAGGATTTGGCAGCCTCTTCCTTCTGTCATGCCAGAGGTTCCCTTCTACCTCAATTGTTTTTGTATCTCTAGAAAATATTTTCATATTTGTTATACAAACATTTCTCAATCTATGATAGTTGATCCCTGATAGTTAAAATGTGGGTTGCCCTACAGGTCAATTCCAGGCAAGTTTTTAGGTTGAGTGTTTGCCTCCAGAGAAAAAGATAACAGTGGAACCTCTCTTAACCAAACTCCACTAAAACAATTCATTACATTAACTAATGCAGGTATATAATTTAATTAAGTATATAAACCAATGAACATTGAGCCTGAAAAGAGAACTGATTTCATGAAAACAAAATTGCATGCTTTGAAAGGACTCAATAAGTGAAAGCTGCTACAAAAACTGCTGTCAAATTAGGTGTGGGCGAGACAACTATAAATGATTGCAGAGAAACACAAAAATATGGAAGGATTTTGCATTCATACTACATCATAAATGTCCTTCAATTTGCACATTGCTTTGAAGAAATGGAAACTGGAAATTATAGCTTATGAGTTATGAATTTAGCTTTTGAAGAAAGATGATGGAGAACTTTTATTGTTTTAATATTTAAAGAAAGCATCTCGGCTCTACATAAAAAGCAGAAAAAAGCATGTTTGTATTTTAGGTTACAGTAAACTATTTTGAGTGTTATGCATCACGTTTTTATGGTTCTCTGCTTTAGTTCAGTTTTTGATTAACCAGATTATTACCAGTCCCATCATAAAAGTGGCTTCTTTACTCCTCCGTGCTCTGGGGAGAACTTAGGCTCACTGCTGACTGCCTGCATGGGATGGTCCCCCAGACTCTGCAGTTGGCCTCTTGAATTAGCTCAAGGCTCACCCTTCCTTCTCCCACTCCACAGTAAAGGGAATGAAATACAGATCCGGGTGGAGACCATGGGTCATCTGGAGACGTGGTGCCATGTCAAAGAGCCTTCAGAGAGAGGAGCAAAGAGCTTCAAGCTTTTTCATCTGTTTGACAGCTCTTGGCGCTTCCATGTAGATGATGCTGTGAGAGGGTCTGGAGCTGCTCCTGGTCCCATGCTGGGAAGGCCCAGGAGTGAGTGGCTTTATACCTTAGGAGAACCAGTGTCAGTTCCTTGACTTTGTCTTTCAAGGTCAAGATTAGCTGTTGATTGAATATTAATAGGTGAACCAACCAAGGACCTGCATTCAGGGCTGCTTCTCTTTGAGTTCCCTGGGGGGCAATCGCTTTAGCCTAGCTCATGAGGCAGTGTTTTCGGATAGGAGTGCAAAGCTGAAAACCTGTGGCAATGACATTGTGCGTTCCCTCAGGTGGTTTTCTCTTCCTCTTTCCCTGAAGCTCTTGTGGTATCTCCCAAGCGCTGGTCAATGAATCGTGTGTTTGGATTCCATGCCAAACATTTCCCCCTAGCAAGAAAACAGCTGTGAGTATCTTGTCCCCCACTTTATGCATCGGAATTCATCCATTCCAAATCCCACTTCGTCAGTGCATTTGAAAATGTATTCATGCTGAAAAGTTAGGGGAGGTGATCCTAGTATCTTTGTTTTGGGATAGACAGATCTTTTGAAAACAGAAAGGGGTGACATGAAAGTGGGGTTTTAGGCACTGGTGTGAGTTGGTGGGGGAGGAAATTGTAGATTGGTGAGGCTCTCAGTGCTGCCTAACCCATGTTACAGAGGAAGCCGCTCTGTTTGTCTAGACGTCTAGACCAAGACAAACAAGAGACACCAGAGACAGTGGCGGTGGCCACCATAAAAGGAATAAGGTACATTTACACAATGGAATTCTATGCAGCAGAAAGAAAGAAGGAGCTTCTACCCTTTGCAACAGCATGGATGCAACTGGAAAGCATTATGCTAAGCGAAATAAGCCAGGCAGTGAAAGAC
>PVIA01000983.1:118374-330118 GCA_004024845.1 Tonatia bakeri
AGGCAGGAAGTGGCCAGAGGAGAGAGAAGGGGGAATTTCAGGGGAAAAGGGGAAGGGTTTGCAGGAACAAAGTTAAAAGACACATGGATAAAAACTAGGGGGAGGGTGGTAATGGGAGGGAAGATGGGAGGGGGGTGGGTGGGCTTGATTGGGAGTAAAGGGGAGAAAAATGTACTTAAACAATCATTAAAATAAAAATAAAAATTAAAAAAAAAGGAATAAGGCTCAGAAGAAAGCATGTAGGATTGTAATAATTTTGGAAGTCTGGTTATCTTGGTGATGGATGTAGGGATCCTATGAAACTTATGTTTTGTCAAAAGCATTGCATTCATTGAAATCTATAGATATACATCCATTAAAGAAAACAAGCCTGACAAAGGCAGAATTTTAGAATCCCTTGCCTTGTATAAAGTCTCGTGGTTTAGCTGAAATAAGCTTGGTGCTTCCTACTTGCTGGTTGCGTCTGAATTTACTTCTTGATTCTCAGCCTTTTGTGCACAGAGACAGTGAGTACACTGATGAAGCTTTGATTGAAAACTGACCAAAGGAAGACAGAGTGGCCACTTTCCGTCCAGGGGCACTTGAGTCAGGAGGACAATCTCAGCCAGGAGGCGGAGATCCCAGAGGGCTGATTGATTTTTGGAAGGGTGTAAGTTTGGCATGAAATCTGTTCAGGAGCCATGGACCAAAAGGCTCTGAGATCGCTGTGGAGCATCAGAGCAGGGCCTTTCTGCATTGTGGGGCAGAGACGAGGAGGAATAGCTTGACTCATCTCCTACTCTGCTGTACCTCCTGCTCTGTACCTCCTAGTCCTTCCTCTGTAGGCTTTTTGCACCATTATTCAATGAAGAAGTTCAGAAAAAAAGACGGAATGGGATTCTTTGGAATGGGTTTTCCTCTCTCCCTCTCTGAAAACAAAGACCTCACAAAGGAGACAGTGCCATTTCCCAACCTCCCAACCTCCCAACTCCCGGTGGTACGAAACCCTGTCTGAACCCTGTCTGAATCCTGCTTCTTCCCAAACAGTCCCCTGTGGCTTTGTTTGTGTTTCCTTTCTGGTTTGCTGTTGATAAGAGGTATTTCTCTCTCTCTCTCTCTCTCTCTCTCTCTCTCTCTCTCCCCTCCTCTTCCTTTTTCTCTCTCTAGCTTCTAGTTCTCATCTAGTCCTGGTGAGACAACATAATACCACCTTATTTGTGACTCTGAAGTCATTTCCATGGCAACCAACCCATGGCCCAGGTATGAGCCTGCGCCTTTCCCATAGGACTGTGCAAGAGAAAAGGTCTTTATTAAAGCTGAGTGTCAGGAGGTGCCCTCCCACAGCTCTTTTCCAAAGAGAAGCTTCTGCAGGAGTCAAAGGAGAGACACATGAATGAAAAGCAGGGTTCCCAGCTTTCTAAAAATTCCCCCAGTGTAAATGAAATACCCCTAGCCCAGGGCACACACATGTACATAAGCACACACATGCGCATACACACACTCACACCCCACTTCTATTTATGGACCTTTATCCACGGAGCTCTCTTCCCTTTGAAGGGAAGCAGCTTCGATGCTGTAGCCTGGAACAAAAGCTTGTGTTTGAAATCAGAGATGGACTCAGCAGTTTATGGGATGGCAGTGGGGGAGGGAGTGGGGGCAACAGCCAGGATGGGTGGTGATGCGGGAATTAAGGAAAAAAATTTAGAGCCTTTAACTCAGGGATGAGGTAGGGAGAAAGAAGGTTTCAGCTGGGGAGTTCTTAAAGCACAAGTTCAAAAAGTGCCCATTGTTGACTCTTCTCTTTCGCCTTGTTCCTCTGGATTTCTGCTTTTTGTTCTATTCCTCTTTTGTCTGGGTCAAGGGAATGCCCTTTAGGGAAGATGTTAGAAAAATCCTAGTCAAGTTTCTAAGATTCTGTTTCCTGCTTCTCCCCCTCTTCCACCAGAGCTCTCGAGTCCAGAGAGGGGGAGACAGGGACGGGGCCCCTCACCCGTCGCTCCAGGGAGCACTGTGCCTCCCCAGCGCTGACTTGTCCAGGGACAGCAGGACCACTGTGCTGGGAGGCTGTGCTCCCAGCAGGAGCCTCAGAGATCTGAGCATCTTCTAGTCATTGCTAGACCCCAAAATAATCACCAAACAGCTTTTCCTAAAACACCAGCCCATAAAGTGGGTGATGCATCTTCTCCATTAACTACACAGCTCACCTTGAAACCCAGCTCCTGGAGAAGTGGCCCATTTTTCTCTGCCTCCAATAAAGAAAGACTCTGCATATTAAGAGAAATGCCCTGCAGACAAGGGTGCTCAGGAGGGGGCTGCCTTGATTAACGCAGGTTGTTCTGCCAAGAAGTCTTGAATATGCTCTCTTGGTTTGGGGCTGTTAGTGCAACAAGGAGGCAGCAGGCGACATGAATTGCCTTTTATCTAATTGGAAAACTCCCACTGAGTTTAGAAGTACTCATTTAGACAGGCAGATCAATAAAAGAAATGGGGAGCGGATGGCCATAGAGATGTTATGGAGCCAGGCTGATCCTCTGTACATCTGCTTAATAAAGATTAACTCATCCTGGTCACAGTACAAACATGGAATAACCTCTTGGCTCCAGATTGCACCATGTTCCATTCGTTTTCAATGAGCAGGCATTTCTCAGGTGATGCGTTACTGTCCATTGGTCAGTATGGGTGGCCTAAAGCCTGGGTATCAGCAGGGCCTCCTGTGACCCACCATAGCTTCCAGAGTCCAACCATTTTACCTGAAGTTCATGGTCTTTTTTACAAGGCAACTTCATTTCTCCTGCCTCTTAACTTTCTCTGTTCTGGTCTGGCTCCTCTTCTCCATAGTCAGGTGACAAATTCTCCAACTTTCGGTTGTACTTTTTTTCTTTCTTAAAAGCTTCTCCCACCGGAGAAAGAGAAGACAGACTCTCAGCTACCATCTTTCTCCTTCCTCAAAATTCCTTTTATACTGTTAGTATTGTTTTGCTTAGTGCTTAGAACAGGGGTGTCAAACTCATTTTCACCAGGGGCCACATCAGCCACATGGTAGCCTTCAAAGGGCCGAAATAATTTTAGGACTGTATTAATATAACTACTCCTTAACTGTTAAGGAGTTGAAATTACATTTGGCCCTTCAAAGGCAGCCATGAGGCTGATGTGGCCCCTGGTGAAAATAAGTTTGATATCCCTGGCTTAGAGTGACTCTTCTTTATTGAGTGCTTACCATGAGCCAGGCATGGTGCTGGGTGGTTTACATGCAATTAACAAAGTAAGACCTCACAATGTTACTATGAAGTAGGTGTTATACAACACCATTTTACCATGAGGAAATTGAGGCTAAGCACCTTTCTCAAGGGCACTTTTGCATTTGGGTCCTACATCTATGTGATTTCAAAATCCTTAGATTTTAGCACGCACAGTCAAGGATGGATACTAATCATAATGGTAATGAAAACAAGTTCCTTGTTTTTGAAGCCACTTGGCACAATCGTGTTTGCATGACATAGGGTTAGCAACAATGACCTTTGCCCTTGAGACCTTCCCAGGTATTAATGACTCAGACCCCCAGTCCCTTTGTCTCTAAGGCACCAGCACTTTTAGTGGAGACCAGTAAAGCTTTCCTGTAGTTAGTGTGGGTTCAGATCTCTGTGTCGTCACTTGGGGACCCCATTTTGTGGGACCACAGAAAGTATATTTGGACTGTGATTGGCAAAGAATTTGCTCCCTTTAGGTGTCGTAGCTTCTAAAGGAAAAGCCTTAGATCCTTCGACTTTCTTAGAGCTTTCTCTCTCTCTCAAGAAACTTGGGCCAAACTGCCCTGGGATAAGATTTGGGGACATTTACAAATATTGCCCTCAAAAACAGCCGCCTCTGAAATGGTTTCAGGAAAGAGCCCAGATCCCTTAACTCAGGCATCCCCTCCCTCTAGACAAGTTCTGTCTCTATTTATATTTCTACGAAAGACAGGAGACATCTTTGTTCTTGTTTCTTATTTCAAGAGTCTCCATTCTGTAGTTCTGAAGTTCACATACCCGTCCTCAGAATTGCCCTTCACCTTCTTCCTAGAAAGGCAGACAGGTTCTATGGGAGTAAGATTTTTGGCAGCTAGCGCAGGTGGGTAGGTGATGATCAGGTGCCTTCCTCCATACCCACAACTCAAGTCTATTATCTCAGCCGGCTTGGCCAAACCTTGAAGCTGGGGAAGGTAGCCAGGCTCTTCTGCATCCAGTGCAGTCCTGAGCAGTGGGCTGGTTCTGGAGATTTCTAGTAACCTCTGTTCAATGTTGATACATTGTGAGCTCAGAGCAAAGCTGAAGATTCGGCAGGGGAAATGTGGTAGGAGGTCATTGATAGTGAGATGCTGAGCTTCTCACCCTTCCCTCCATCCCTGCTCCTGGTGCAGTATTTGCATAATCCAGGACAGCTGTGTTGTCTAGACGCAGAGAGGGGGATGTGTCTCCATTAGCTCTCCCTTTCCCCCTCTCTTCCCCCTCTCCCATTCACAGCACAGCCTCAGAGGAGAGGCATGCCTTGGTTTCCTCATGCTTGTGTGGCTTGGGTAGGCAAAGCAAGGTCCTTCTCTGACCCATGATAATCACAGTCTGGGAAGAGAGCCAGAGCAGTGAGGAATAAGGCATCTTTGAATACTGAATTTCTGGGTCTTCCCTTCCCAGTGGTGACATCTTCTCTCCCGTTGGGCATTGTCACAGCGTTATTTCAATCGCACCTGGGTGGTCAGAGCCAGAGCATGACAGAGCTGTGTTGTTCAGAAGCCTTAGACACCTGCTGCTCAGAATCTCCATGAAACCACTAGAGTCTCTGGGAAGAGCACTTGTCTTTCCCTTCCATCAGGGGAGAGAGAAGAGCCAAGGACTAGTGCTGGAATTAGTGCCTGTTGTAGCTGGAGGGGTTCACCTTTGCTCTCAGGAAGAAGAAGAAGTGTTTGAAGATTCAAGGAAGCTTCTGTTCATTATCAACTCCCAGCAGGACCTTATGATAATTTTTCAAACTTCTTCATTCACAACTCTGGGTGCTTTGAAGGTTAATAACTTGTGTTTATTGAAACTTCCCTTCAAGGAACTCAGAGCACTTTGTAGACATTATCTAATTCAGCAGCACCACAGGACAAGGAACACAGGGACCAGGGAGAGGATGAGCAGCCGAATTTGGAGTTTATTCCGGTTTAGTAGAACTGATGATATTAATAGCTCCAACAGGGAGTGCAAGTGAGTTTTAGAAAATTTCCATACAAGTTGTAAATCAGACAGAAGAGCTTTCTCATGCCCTAGGCCTGGCAGCCTCAGACCACCATCAGACTCTAGCCTAGTGAAGTTGGGGGGAGCTGGACCTCTGTCTCAGTTTCCTTTTCTGTAAAATGGGGCAATAAATCCTACTTCTGGGCACTGTTATGGTATTTACCACATAATGCACACTTTTTTTGCTCAAATTTTTGAGGGAAAATAAGGATGTGCATTATACATGGGTAGTCCAGGAAATACCTTGTATCTGTTCTTGTGTTTTGTAGTTATTTGTTACATAAAATTTCCTGTACCTCATATTCAGAAATAAATGGTAAAGTTCCTTTATAATACAAAAACAAGTATCTAAATATAAATAAATAAAAATTGAATTAAAAAGTTAAAATGAAAGATTTCTCCCCCTGAAAGTTTGGGCCAATAACATGGGTGTGCGCTATACACAGGAGTGCAATATGCACCTCAAAGTATGGGGATGAAGTAAAGGAGGAAAGATACCAGCACAGTGCTGGGCACGTGAATATTGCCTCCCCTCCCACCTTCTGCGGGGAGCCACAGAATACCTTCCTGGTGGCCAGGAGGAATGAACTGCAGATCTTTTTCTCTGCTAAGTATGAAAAACAGGAGCAGGAATGCTGGGCTTTGACTGGGGATGAGGGACCAGTGGTCCTTTCTCTTTTCTGGAAACTCTGATATCCAAAGGGTACAGGCAAGTTTTGTGAGAAAACTAACTCCCTCTCTGCAAACTCTGGAACAAAGGAGCACATATCCCTGAAAGGAAGTGAAATGGGGATAAGAAGCAATTATATAGTTAATCAGGGGTGAAAAAGTACCTCCGCTGAATTGTCTTTTGGGGACTGAATGGACCGTGGAGGTTTACATTTCTCCGCTAGTGACAGCAGTCTTCCAGTTTGCTCTCTCTGGCAGAGGAAGCGTCAGCAGAAAGTACTTGGCTGATGTCTGGCGTAGAGCATTCCAGAATGGCATGAGACTTCCAATTTTAGGGAAGGACATGGCCGGAGAGATTTTTCTTCCAAAATGTACAAATGAGGATGAGTGGTACTAGCAATCTTCTTTAGTAGCTCTGGCCTTTTAGGGTCTTAAAGTTACATAGGCAAGCAAAAAGGAAGGACTCACACAACCAAAAGGTCCTTAGGGCTTTAGTGGTGATCTGGTGACTGACCACTGTGGGGCATCAGGGCGTGGCTGCTCCCACTCAGGCCTCCTGCCCCCATCGTACATCGTGAACAAGACTTGGGTAAGAAAGAGAAGGAACCTTCTCTCAGTTCCTCTGTCAGTTTCCCACTCGTTTTAGGCCCCGTTCACCCATAGAAAACCTATGGGATTGCTGTGTGAAGCAGAAGCTGTGGTTTGCAGCTTGTGGTCTGTGGTCCTTTTAGGTCCTCCCGTTTGGGCTCATTTGCCTTCAGCACATGCTAGTGCTGGAGGGCTTTGCTGGACACCTTGCCATCAATTTTATCGCTTAGATTCACCTCCTCTTGCCCTGCTTCTTAGAGCAAGTGGATTTTGGACTTACTTGACTTGCCTTTGTTAACCAGTGAAAAAATAAAGGCAGATGATGCCCAAGCAGAAGAGGGGATGGAGCATCACCAGGTGGTTCTGGTGACACAGAAATGGTAACTAGGGAGTGGCTGTCATGTTGCTTAAACTTGAGGCCAACGTATTACCTAAACAGAGTATAGAACAGTCCCCTCAATTACAATCGGGGTGACCCTCAGGCAGCAAGGCTATCCTCCTGATATCACGTCCCATAGATACAGAAGAAGGTAGGCCTGATTTTGTTTCCTGATAATTAGGCCATTCTCTTGTCCATAGGCTAGAATTAATATTCAAAGTTTAGAAGAGGAAGCAGATATTTTCTCTGCATTTTCTACCCTCATCTTGAAGCTGCACAGATTGCCCTATCATTTCTCGAGACACATTTCTTTCCTTGGTATTATGTGGACAGTGATGAAAGCTACCTTCCCCAGTTCTGAGCTGAGGCCTCAGAGCTGGGTGGAAAGCTTTCTTTGGACCCTTACCTTGAGATGTCTCAATTTCTAGACTTTTAAACCTCAGCCCTAAATGTTTTAGAGGTGTACTTTTTTTTCTACACTGGATGTATATACTCAGTGATTTAATGACCCAGCCTATGACCTAGTATTTCTGTTGCGGTTGAACATATAATTCTCCATTTGCAGATGGGCTTTGTTTTTCATTATTCTCCTAAGCTTTAACTGGGAAAATGTTTCATGGGATAGTGTAAAACACAAATGTTCAGGACCCATGTGGCCATTAGGAGGGAAATCCAAGCTATCATCTGACAAAGAAATGAGAGGGTAGAGAGGAGGCTGAGTGAAGAGCAGAACTTGGCTTCTAGTTTAATGCGCATTAAGTTAAACCAAATTTAGCAGAGTGAATTGCAGAACCTATGAAACAGGTGGTGGGAGTGGGGAGTTGAGGCGGAGAGGTCACATGTGGTTCAAGACCAGTTCTGAGAAGGCACTGGCAAAGTGCTGGCCAGTGGGCGTGGCCAAGGTTGGTTGTCAGGTCTCAGATCCTGTCTGACTGGTCATGGAGAATTACTTTGCAGTCTGACTGCAAAGCAGGCACATGTGTGATCACCTACTAATGAGTTCCCCCTGGCCGAGAGGCCACTGACTTTTCCTGAGGGTGAAAGATTTCTAAGGCCACACAAGTAATGAAGGACTTCTTTCCTCATTAGGTCTTTTTTGTTTGTTTGTTTTTAAAGTATATTTTATTGATTATAATATTATAGTTGTCCCATTTTTTTCTCTCCTTTATTCCCCTCTGCCCTGCATGCCCCCTCCCACCAGCATTCCCCTACCTTAGTTCATGTCTGTGGGTCATACCTATAAGTTCTTTGGCTTCTCCATTTCCTATACTATTTTTAAATTCCCCCTGCCTATTTTGTGCCTGCCAATTATGCTTCTTATTCACTGTACCTTTTCTCCCATCCTCTCCAACCCCCTCCCTGCTGATAACCCTTCATGTGATCTCCATTTCTGTGGTTCTGTTCCTCTTCTAGTTGTTTGTGTAGTTTTTATTATTATTATTATTATTATTTTTTTTTTTAAGATTTTATTTATTTATTTTTAGAGAGGGAAGGGAGAGGGAGAGAGAGAGAAACATCAATGTGCGGTTGCTGGGGGACATGGCCTGCAACCTAGGCATGTACCCTGACTGGGAATCGAACCTGCGATGCCTGGTTCGCAGCCCGCGCTCAATCCACTGAGCTACGCCAGCCAGGGCTGTAGTTTTTTTTATTATTGTTCAGTTGTTGATAGTTGTGAGTTTGTTGTCAATTTACTGTTCATATTTCTTATCATCTTCTTTTTCTTAGATAAGTCCCTTTAACATTTCATATAATAAGGGCTTGGTGATGATGAATTCATTTAACTTGACCTTATCTGGGAAGCACTTTATCTGCCCTTCCATTCTAGATGAAAGCTTTGCTGGATAAAGCAATCTTGGATGTAGGTCCTTGCCTTTCATGATTTTGAATACTTCTTTCCAGCCCCTTCTTGCCTGCAAGGTTTCTTTTGAGAAATCAGCTGATCATCTTATGGGAACTCCTTTGTAGGTAACTGTCTCCTTTTCTCTTGCTGCTTTTAAGATTCTTTCCTTATCTTTAATCTTGAGTAATGTAATAATGATGTGCCTTGGTGTGTTCCTTCTTGGGTCCAACTGCTTTGGAACTCTCTGAGCTTCTTGTACTTCCTGATAGTTTACTTCCTTTGCAAGATTGGGGAAGGTCTCCGTCATTATGTTTTTCAAGTAAGTTTTCAATTTCTTTCTCTTCCTCTTCTCCTTTTGGTACCCCTATTATTCAGATATTGGAATGTTTAAAGTTGTCCTGGAGGTTCCTAAACTTTTCCTCACTTTTTGAATTCTTCTTTCTTCTATATGTTCTGGTTGAATGTTTATTTCTTTCTTCTGCTCCAAATCAGTGATTTGAGTCCCAGTTTCCTTCCCTTCACTGTTGGTTCCCTGTATATTTTTCTTTATTTCACTTTGTATAGCTTTCATTTTTTCCTCTATTTTGTGACCATACTCAACCATTTCTGTGAGCACCCTGATTATCTCAGTGTTTTGAATTCTGCATCTGATAAGCTGGCTATCTCTTCATTACTTAGTTCTATTTTTGGAGTTTTGACAGGTTTCATTTGGGCCATATGTTTTTGTCTGTTTGGCATATCTGTTATGTTGCAAGAAGTGGAGCCTCAGGTATTCCCCAGGATGGGACAATCCACATCCCTGCAATTTGGCACTGTCTGTGGGAGAGGGGTCAGAGAGGGAACAATTCCACTTGTTTGGCTCTTGGCCAGCTTTCAGTTACTTCCCCTGCTCCCCAGTAGGTCTTGATTTCTTCCCAAGGAGCTGTACAGTTACTTCCCCTGAGAAGTTACAGTTCATTCATTCATTCATCAAACATTTGTTGAAAGCCAGGTACTGGAGAGAATGCTGGGAATGCAGCAATGCACACAGGAACACAGTGTCCAATTCCAAGTCTTTGGAGCCCCGTGGGGGAGACAGGTACCTGAACAGGTGCTTCCCATCTGAGGGTGGTCGTAGCTAGGATGAATGTTTGTACGCATGAAGGGAAGACTTGAACTCAGACTCTGTGTTTGTATCTGTGTGTTTTCAGGGAAGGTTTCTACAGAGAGGTACCAAGTCTCAGGGCAAGGTGGAATTAAAAGGCAGATGGGAGGCTGGGGGGTGGGGATGAAATAAAGTCAAACAAAGACAGTAACACTAATAGGTGTGGTAGAACATGAGCATGTTACCCAAGTGAGTAAAGCCTTGAGGCTTCTGAGACATCCTGTTCACTTATGGGGCGAGGGAGCTAGCAGCAGGCACTTGTAGCACCTCACTGTTCCCACGAGTGATGGGGGAGACTTTGCTTGATCTGTTTGAAGGGGGAAGTTGAGTCCACAACAGAGTTTCCAAACCTAGTAAATAAAAATATAAGATGCCCAGTTAAATTTAAATCTTAGGTGAATGACAAGTAATTTTTTGGTAGAGCTATATCCTATATAATATTCAAAATACACTCAAAATGAGCCACTGTTTATATGAAATTTAAATTTAACTGGATACCCTATATTTTATCTGGCAGCCCACTCTATGGACCTGTCAGAACCGAAAAGTTGGAGGAAGCCTTGCGAGTTTGGAAGTCCCAGCCCTGGGCCACTTTGTAAGATGGTGCTTAGGGATTTTCTGGGCTCTTATTTCCAATCTTGAGGAAATTTTGCATTTTTTTAGTCATTATAAAAGTCATTTAGTCACATATAAAACCATGACATGTTACATAATTTATATGGCTAATTCACTTATACATTCACTTGTAATTCAGTCAAGACATATTTAATATGCTCCTGGCCCTGTGCCAGGTACAGTATACACAGTGTGAGCAAACACACAGTTGGGGACAATTCTTGAGGTGTTTTCACATGCTTTTGACAAATCTATCACATTTCTGGAAGGTGCTGTATTTTCCCTACCTGCACCGAGGCAGACACTTGATGCCTCCCTCCTCACCTTCCCACACCTGTTTGGACTACAGACACCCTTCCTCCCCTCTGACCTCTCTCTCCTCACTCCCTCCGGGTCTCTTCCAAAAGCACCCTCTCAGTAACCAGCCCCCACCCTCCCCGAACCTCTCTCCCAGGCTCTTTTAGGAAGGAGCCTGATCTAATGAGATCATTTCTTTGAGTTTTTGGAGCGTGGGGATATCTGTGTGAGCCATTCTTCTGGAAGGGTCTGGGTTTTGCAGGTTGTGTGTTTTTGGATTGTGTGATGAGTCAGGATGGCTTCGAGATGCCACTGGCCTCCCAGCACCCCGTCGTTAGCGATGCGAGGCTTGTCGTGGGTGCAGGCGGGCGTGCAGCCTGTCCTGGGGGGAGGCGAGTCGTTATTTCTGCCTGGGTGCATTCTAATCATATTTTCCTCTGTCAGAACAAGCAGGCCTTTCTCTCTGACTGCAGAGTCTCTTCTTTCCTTCCGCTCGGATCAGAAACAAATCAGCGTGATCAAGCCTGGCAGTAGATCATTTAGAGATTTTCATCTCTATTAGTAGCCAAGGGCTGGTCGTGTCTTTTGTATTTGTGTGTGAATGCACCTGTGCCTTTTGCTTTTAAATAGTAGATGGCATGGCCTCCCATTCTGAAATGCCGGACATTTCGCCCTTTAATTTGCAATAATGATTGAGGTCATGGAGAAGGACGAATTAGCATAGAACAAAAATTCTATGATGACAAATCACTAGAGAATTCTACCTGTGAATTCTACCCGGTGTAGTGATTCAGTTATCTGTCCAGTGTTTTATACTTTTCTTTTAAATTGGAATATTATATTCATACACTGAAGTGCCTAGATATTAAATATAACACTGTAGATATTTTTACACCTGTGGATACTTATGTAGCCACTACCCAGATCAAGATAGAGACCATTTCCAAGACCCTAGAATGGGTCCCTTGTGCCCCTTCACAGTCATTCCTTGCCCCTACCCTACGTAACTACCACACTGATTTCTATCACTGTAGATTAGTTTTTCTGTTCTTAAACTTCATATCAATGGGATCATACAATCTGCAGTTTTTTGGTATCTGGCTTCTTTGATATTCATTTTGTCCATAAAATTCACCAATGTAGTTGTACGTTGTAGTAGTTTGTTCTTTTAACATTTCTGTATGACATTCCATTGTATGAATGTACTACATCTTTCTTACTCTACTCTTTTCAGATTGGTTCCGATTCTTGGTTTCCTGATATTATCAAAACTATCTTAGTGTCCATAAAGTGATTTAATGGTCCTCTCCCACAAGACGCCTGCACAATACGCAGGATGAGGATTAGTATCTTCATCTTCATTTTACAGATGAGGAAACTTCCCAGAAAATCTCAGGGACTCATCCAAGGTCACACAGTCCTGTATGGGCAGAGCCAGAAGTAGAACTTGAGTCTCTTGACCACTGGTCCAGTCATCTTCCTCAGGCCTCTGCCAGTATTGCTTCTGAAATTCTTGACATGCTGAGCCCAGGTCAGGGCACCTCTCCACTTCTCGGGGTGACAGTAAAAATTGCCTTCCTGATTGCTGAGACCCTGCTGACGCAGATAATTTAGCTGGAACCTGTTTTACATTTGAACAAGTGCAGTTTCCTCAATAGCCCTTCAGCCTAGAGAGATGTACTTGACACTCAGGTAGCAACAACAATTAAGTCTTTCAAAAGGAAGCAGCTGAAACCCCCGCTTGACTGTGCCAGGTGACTAAGCACTTACAGCAAAAACTTAATGCCTGTTGGGCATGGGCTGGGAGCAAGAACATGCTGTGTGGATGTCACTGGTAATGACACCTGGGCTTAGATGTTGTCACTGCAATGATCCCTGTTCCAGGAGGTATGGTTAAATGGACAGGCTGCAGTCCTTGCCATCCTGCCAGCTCTCAGGAGCAGGCCCTGGTCGGGGGAAGTGTGTCAGTATTTAGGGAGAAGGATGAAAAGAAGGCCTCCAAGCAGAGGGTGCCCTGAGCTTGCTTCTGGTGACTTCTGAGCTGAGCCCTGAGAAGGAGCCGGAGCCACATTTGTTCTGTCTGTCTGCCAGGCACCTCACCAATCACTACGATGCCCAGGCTGGATTCCTGCAGGATCCAAAGGGCCCTGGTGCTGATGGGCTCTGCTGGCTGTGGTTGCTGCCTCTGCTTTTCTTTCTTCCTCATTGTTTTCTCCCACCACCTCTATGGTTTTCCTGCTCAGTTTGCCTCTCTCTCATTATTCTTGATTTTTTTTTTAAGAAAGGAAGTGTCCCCCGGAATAATGGGATTTGCACAGTGGTTCCAGCATGCAGAAGGCCTCTGGTCTTCACAGTCCCCACGAATGTTAGGTCTTCTCATTCTGTGTTACAGATGAGCAAATGGGAGCTCAGAGGTTCAGTAGCGTGACTCACTCCTCCTGGTTTTCCTAAGACTTTTCTGATATAAGCACTGAAAATCCTGGGTAGCCCTGGGCAAACAGGGACAGTTGGTCACCTGACGGTAAAGTAACTTGCCTACAGTTACAATCCAGGAAGTTCCAGGGCTGAGATTTGAACTCAGGTCTCTCTGGTTTCCAAAGTGGTGTTTTTTTTTCTGGCTTTCCAATGTTGACTTTTCCTAGGCATTTGTTTGGAATGATTGAGAAGGTACTTTGAGGGATAGGCATGGATGCCCAAGCTGCCTCTGAGGGAGGTTTAGCTGATTCAGGAAATGATGGGGAATAACTTCTAGGTTAGCTTAATTCACAGAGAGCCCCAGTTGTGCCATCACCTTCTGTTTGCCTAGATGATCCAGCTGATTTAGGCTGAGAAGACGAGAAAGACCTATTTATTTAGTCACTGCCAGTGGAAAGGGGGCATAATCACTGCTCTTCCTGGTCTCCCGTCCTTGACTCAGTCTGGCAGTTCTCAAGGTCTGTGAGGATGGAATGGTTAGCGATGGATGTGACAGTCTGCGTGGTCTTTGGACTGTGGTCTGTAAGGTGCTAGATTCCTAATTTTTGGCCAGTTTTTGAGGGCAGTGATCTGGGTTCAAATAAGTCTTGAAGTCTCTTTTTTGCATAAGTTTGCTGACGGGGGATCTGTCCCCTTAGAGTGTGCCCCCAACCTTCTTGTTCATCAGAGCGAAACCAGCCCCCACAGTCCCTGTTCCCGACCACAATGCCCTCTATGGAGCACTGCTTTTTTTTTTTTGTGCGACCCAACTTATTCATATTTCTTAATCAAGCCAGATTTGACCAATTACCTAAATGAAAGCATTCTCTATTAGATTTTACTGTTTGGTACACAACTATGTAATTCATTTTCTATTTTAGGCTGAAGTGTGCTCATTACCTGAGCCTTGGACTTTTATGTGGCCCTAGAGGCACACAACAATTCTCTGCAAAGTGGCATTCTTCCCATGCCCTCACTCCCGCCCAAGGCTGACACCTACTCTTCTTTTCTGCTTCCTAACCGTGGTGAGGTCATTCAAATAGACTTTAGGGGAACATCTTTTAAACACATTTAGCCACAGAGTGAAACACAATTGAGCTAGAGCTTAAATTCATGGACAAGAAAATCAAGAGGCATGTCATCTTTGTTTTGAGGTTGCTGGCCCATGGGAGGGGTAACATTTCCAGGTAGGGAGAAATTGTGTGGGAGGGCATGGAAGGCCAGGAAGGGATTAATGGATTATCATCTATGTGCCAGGCACCCGACCTGTGTTATCTTATTTAATCCTCATAACAGACCTTACCAAGTGCTAGATTTCCACATGAGTGGGTAAGTGACTTGTCCCATGATTCACATGGTTATTAAGTGGCACAGTCGATATCTTAACCAAGTCTGACTCCAAAGCCCACGCTTTTCCTAGAATATGACTGGGAGGAGACTGGGAAGTTGAGAACAAATTCCTAGATGATTCCTACTATTGAGGGACATTAGGGAACCTAGCTATATATTTATATCTTTGTATAATTTTTCTATAAGTGGAGGATACTCCTTGAAGCACTTCTTAGAATTTATTTTTAACAGCAAAAGATGTTTAAAAAGTGGTACATGTCCACTAAACAATGAGTGGGTTTACACAAACAATTTTCAACAGAGGGTGGGAAAGAAAGTTAAGCATGTTCCAAACCAATAGCAAGTCAGATTTATTCTCACAGGTTGAAAACCAACATGGAATAATTGGATCAGTCAGTTGGGCTTGTGAATTCTGATGGATTCTGACGAGTTGAGTGGCTTAGACAAGTTTCAGAACCTTACTGAGGCTGTTTCCTCACCTGTAAGAAAGAAATAGTATCCCCCTTCTCTGCAGAGTGGGCCCTTGTTTCGTGTATGAAGCTGTCAACAGGTGCTAATTCTCTCCTTCCTCAGAATTCCTTGCTTCTCAGAAGCAAGTCTTCTAATGCTGGTGACAATGTGAAAAGCCACTTGGTAGAACGTCAGTGGGGGGCAGAAGATGAAACAGCTGTGCTCCCCGTGGAGTTTCCTTCAGGGGTCATTTCTGCACGCTTGACTCCTCCAACCCTTAGCTTTCTCCCTGCTTTCCTTCCCCCTGACCGTCCTTTTGGCCCGTTGCACCACCTCCATTGAAGCTGAGCAGAGAACTTTCGGGGGATAAATTAAGAAGAAGTCAGTGCTGTTCTGTTTCAACCACTGTGGAGAGATTAGGTAGACAGGAACTTTATGTTTGCCTAAACATTTTGGGTTGTGTGGTTTCCCTCTTGTCCTCGCCTCCGTAAAGAACTGTGTGAACTTCCCTGATGTCTGCTGATACCTGTGTCCCAACATGCTGGGGATGGAGCTGGCTTTGCTGGCTTGATCAGCGGCTCTGACACGGGGAGGATTCAGCATTCCAGCCAGCTACACATCTCCCCACATAAAACTTCTGGGGTCTCTTAGGTATCTCTGGGGTCTGGCCTTTGGCTTCCTGGCATTCAATCTTCAGAGCAGAGTCCAGTGTAGGCTGGATTCAGACAGAGCGAGAATAGGTGGGCGGGGGTTCTGTGGCGTGTGCTGTGTGCCCTCTTCAGGGGTTCTCCTTTGTTTTGAACCCCAACCGTCTTGAGTACTCACGGATTCTGAGTAGTCATACCTCACCGTGTCTGAAATCCCTTTTTCTCTTCTTGTCAGGCTCTTACTCCTTCTTCACAGCTCATCTGGGCACTATCATCTCTAGGGTGCCTTTCCCCCTCCTCCCTGACCCCCTGTCTGGGGAAGGCAGCTTTCTCTGAAGCTCCATGCCGCCCAATTCACCTTTTCTTAGTTCCTGTTGCACTGCACTATGAGAGTCTTCCTGTTGATGTCTTAAAGGGAGGGATTGCAACTTGTCAATCTGAGTTCTCTCTTTCTTTGTGTTTCTGAACTTGATCCTTGCTCTTCTCCTCTGCTATGTTTCTCCCACTGAGATCTTCCTTTCCTTTAGCCTAGTGCCCTCTTCTCCACTTTCCACACCAAACCTGGAGTGTCTTTCTACAATGCAATCCGACTGTGCCACTCCTCTTAGAAGGCTTCCATGGTCTCCCTCATGTCCATGGGAGGCTGCATTAGCCTGAGCCAAGTTGGGTTGCACCAGAAGCAGACCCTAAGACAAAGAACCAAAAGCAAGTAAAGTAGTTTATTTGGGAGATGAAGGAACACAGGAGAGGGTGGGGACCTGAGATGGGGAAGGGAGGCAAAGCAATACAAGGTGTTCTAATGAGCAGATCACCACTGTGGACAATTAGAACTCAGTCCCACAGGGTGCCCCAGAGACTGTAGAATGTCTCAGAGATGTCACCAAAGTGGTTATAAACCCAGGTTTTCTCCAATGACTCCCATTGGTTATTGGCTGACTGTGCTTGCAAGAGTGTTAGGTGCTCCGGTCTGCCCAACAAGCCCCAGTGGCCAGAGGCAGTGAGGGCAGGGACATGCAGGAAGGAACAGTGAGTGCGGAGGGGGATGCCTCACAGCCTGGCTCAGAGAGCCTTGCATAACCCCACCACTCCCAAGTTCTCCAGCTAGAATAGCCCTGCATGGCTTGAGGGTCCCTGCAGACCCCAAGCTTGATTTTTGCCTTCATGCTATTGCTCATGATAAGCCTCTACCTTGGATGTTCTTCTCTCTCTTCTCCTTTTACCATCTACATATTCTTCCAGATTCAGCATTACCTCCTCCAAGAAGCCTTTCTTGATTAATGCCTTTTTTCAGCATCTCTCACAAATGTGCTTCCCTTACCAGACTGTGGGATCTGTGTCACATGTACCCAATCTGAATCCTCTGAGTCCCTAGCAATGAGTGAGCATGTGGCCTGGCACGGAGTAGGCATTCACTGGAACATGTGATGGACCGGCCGGTGCATCTGAGGTTCATTGTTTAGTGCATAGGTGGGACTCAATACTTGTGTCCTGAATCGAACTGCTCTTTGCTCCAGCTTCCTCTTTTCACTGGCAGAGGCGGCAGGGAATAAAATGGAGTCCTTGCTGCCCCAGGAGACAGAGGTACTTCACTCTTCTACCCGGAGAGTTTAAGGCTGAAAGTGGTGGCCAAGAGGAGATACAGAAGCCACAGACAGATCCACACACAGAAAAGGGAGGGAGCTCAACAGGCACAGTGAGAGTGGCTGGTCCCAGAAGAGAGTGAAAAATGGACTGGCAGAGGAGTCATGGAGGGAGAAGAAACAAAAGAGACAGAAAAGTGGAAGAATAGAAGGTGAGAGGAGGGAAAGGAGAAAATGAGGTCCAATAATGTGCTGATTGGGAAAACAGTGAATAAAACCTCCTGGAAAAAGAGTTATCACCTTTCAGGACAGCGGAGATGGAGACTGGAGGTGCAGTTATGAGCAATGTTGTCTCCTTTCCATTGTGGGCCCACAGGCAGAGGTGTGTGTGAAGGTATCACTGGCTGAGCCACATGAATGGGCACACGTTCATGGCCATTGTCTGGGGGTGCCTCCATGGGTGATGAGTGACTGTGGCGTTTGCTGGGCCCTCTCTAACCCCTCTTTTAGAGGGTCGGCTCTGCAAGGAATGGAACAGAGGGCACTGTGGCTCCTGTGTGCTTGCCTTTGACCTTGCGGTGTTTGATTTGTGATGGCTCATGAAAGAATAATGATCCACATGCAGTTTTAAAGCTGCCTAATACTCCTCTCAGCCCTGCTGTTCATAAGTTTGCAAAAACAGGCCACATGGCTCCCCAGGAGAAGGCCACAGGATATAAGGGAGTATCAGGCTGTTGCTGTGACAGCTAGTGCCCTAGACTGCTCCTTGGTGGGTACCGCAGTGCTGGGGAGGGGTGAGAAATGGTTGGACCATCATTTGGGTCAGAGGCAGGAGCTGAGAAAACAGTACTTGGCAGGGACTTTTTTCTCCTTGAGACGGGACTCAGGGACTTGGGAAGATTTTTAAAAATGGCAAGTTCTTTAACTCAATCTTTCACCACAGATATTTTCTTCCCAAATACGTTTGATAGCTGCTGTGCCAGTTATTAAGCTATCTCTCAGCTCCAAACCTAACATTCTGCCATTGGCTCAGTGATGCTGGGCTGGGACTCGGCGAACCACATTTCTGCTTTGCCAACTGGGGCCCTGTTGAGTTCTGCCAGTAGGAGGCACAAGAGGGAGGAGGGGTTTGCTCTTTCCTGTTTCCTTGCTGTTCTTATGAGCAGCATGCCAGCAATGCTTCCTCATCCCAGTGGTGCCAGCTCATTTGTGCACCAGCAGCTGAATGTATTTGGTCGTTTTCCCAGCCCTCACTGCACCGACCTTGGAGATGCCAGCACAGCCAGGCGGTGCCCCTCCTCACAGGTCTGGGTCCCATCTCAGAGGGGTTCCGCCTGCAAACTTCTGAGTTTTAACCATTTCAGTATCTACCCAGTGTTCTTCTAATGCTAAGCGTTGTAGAAGGTGACCACCTCGGCCTAGTTCTCCTGGGTTTTCGAGTACTGAAATTCCCGTATCCCAGCAACCCACTCAATTCCGGGTCAGGTAGGAGATTGGTCGCCTTAGGGTGGTAGCTGCTTTCTGCACTTGTGACCTTAGGTACCTTGTAGACAATTTTATATCAAGATAATTCTTTATAATAACATTTTTCTGTTGAAACACTGGTGTGACTTATGCCCTCTGACCGGAACCTGATGCATCCTTGCATTGAATTCTTAGGAAGCGATGTTAAATCAGATAGCATCTGTTACTCGTGGGGAAAATCCTGCGTTCCACCAAGGACTGTTACCTTGTCTCATTGCTGCTATTTTGATCACTTTGGCTATAGCAGTGGTTGCTGCTCCAGGGATAACAATACCTCACATGTGCAGGGCTCCTCACAGTTAACAAAACACACTGGCCACCTTTTCTTGCTTGTTTCTCCTAACAACTCTGTGGGGTCAGTACTACCCCACTGAACTCAGAGAGGGAGAGTGACTTGCCCATAGTCATAGCTAGTCACAGACTGTTGAATTTCAATTAATGTTTTTTTTAATTTCTAGTTTTTCCTCTTTTTAGCTTGTTGCCTTTCTAGAATTGACTTCAACTGTGGGGAAGGAGTAGCTGTCTTGCACTTTCTCTTTTGCTTCCCACCCTGCCTCTTCTGCTCTGCACCCCTAAGCTTTTGAGCTTCGTCTAGCTCTGCTGGGTGAAAGGGACCACAGGGGTGCATGAGGAGGAGAACTAGGCTCTGGATGTCTCACATTTCAGTGGGTTTCCATTTAAACTAAAAGCTTTCTCAAACATTGGAAGTAGACCTGCTTCACTCAGAAGGCATTTCCCAGAACACTCAATCTAATTAATGCCATGAAACAATATGTTAAATAGCTGGATCATTTCATATTCAAAAAACATCCCCACTCTGAGTTGCTCTATTTGGACAGTATTCCTGTAAATGGTGTTGCTAGGTGGCACTGGAGAGGCTTGCCTAGAAGATGGAGGTTGGGGGAGTGGGAGGAAGGGAACGGTAGACAGCTATCTTAGCACCAGGCAGTACCCCCACCCCTACCCTGTGTGGTGCCATGGAGACCAGAAGTATGTTTTTCTTATGTGGTGCCTCCTCTTAGACTGCTCACAGGGCAGATTCAAGGTCAGAGGGAGTTGATTCCACCTCTTGATAGGAGTGGCATGCACCTATTGGGATGGGCAGGTCGTTGGCTGCCTTCATTGCAGAAAATCCACCCCCGCCGCACACTTATCCTTGTGCTTGATGTGAAAAGCAAGACTCAGTTAACTGTGCGGTAGTTGACATCATTCAGGCCAATGGAAGTGGTCCCCTGGAAGGAAGATTTGAAGGCTGTGCGTGCTCTCAGGGACCTGGATTCCTGTTGAAATCCATGACCTTTTGGGCCAGAGAATATGTCAGTCGGGCTCAAGGAAGAGAGGTAAAAGTGGCTTGCTTGGTTCTGGATAGAACATTTTATTCATCTCTGAGAAATAAGCCCCAAATGGAATGTCATCAGGATTTGAAAATGTTTCTTTACATTTGATGCACTTAAATCCAAAGGCAGGTAATGAATTTTGTATGTCAGTGAAGCTTCAATCACCTTGATTAGCACATGTAACAGACACCGAAAACAAAAGGCATAAAATTACCATGGCGATGGCTGATTGTGGTGAATCTGCATGCATTAGTTCACAGTAGCACAAATAACACTCAGGTTGGCTAGTGTTAAGGTACAGAATGCAGTGTTCCGTTTAAAATGTAAAAATCACAGTCTGTCCTGATTAAACTAACATTACAAATATTAGCAAATTAAATATTGTTTCATGGTGAATGGGAAAAGAGAATCCTTGTCCCCAAAGCTATTTGAGAATCTGGTTTAGTCTTATGGTGCAAAGGCGTGGAATGTGGCTGGTATGCTCTGTGCTCCAAAGAAATTTGGGGGTACTCCTATCTCCCTCCCAGCAGCTTTTTTAAAAAAAATATTGGCATCCTCTTTCCCAGATGCCCAGACATCTCCTCAGGAACTGGTGTTGTGGGAAAAACTACAAGGAAGACAAAGAGACTGGCCCTGTTTTTAAGAAGAAATAATAGACTGAACTTTACCAGCATACCCAGGAGGCCTCAACACCTGCCAATTTTGGGTGAACAGATTCCCTCACTGAGACTTAATTTTGTCTTATGTGAAAGGGGGAGGGTATGTACCTTGAGTAAGATAATGGGTTGTTTAATGTCAATGATGTTAGTTGGAGAGAAAAGGCTGGCACCCATGAAATACTGGCAGAGTCAAGGGGAGCTATGGCAATGTGCTCAACTGTGGTTTGGACTCTGGAGAAATTCAGCAAAGGAGGTTGGGTTTCCCCAATAAGGGGAGGCGTGGGCTAGGTGCAGCTGGGGCGGGCAGAAGGTACTGAGAGGCCGCTCTTGGAAGACATCTTATGCAGGAAGGTGTGGAGGCAGAAATAGGCACCTTGGTGGGCGAGAGACTTAAATGATTGGCATGAAAGGCAAGGTAACTAGCCTTAGGGTCACATCATGGAAGAGTATGGAATCCAGGCTCAGGAGTATACTTAGCAGGGGCTTCAGCTCTGAGTGCCCTTAGGGCATTATATTTATTCCCAATTATTTTAAGTTTGTGTACTGCCCCATCTCACCCCCGCCCCCGAATCCATTTCAGTTTCCTTTTTCTCTCCTTTTCCAAATTACCCTCTCATCTTCACTCTGTAGTGTGCTGTTTACTTCCAAGTGCAATTAACGGACTGGGCCAAAAAGCAAATGGAGCACATCTTGCCAACTCTACCTGCAAATGCACTACATTTGCTTAACTGTGACTCAGATTTGGAATGACCTGGAAAGGAAAGGGCAATGCTGTTTGGGTGGTGACAGCACCATCCATTACCTTGCTGAGAGCCAAGAAGAGGAGCCAGTAGAACTCTCTGAGAAAGGACGAACCGTGAAGCACACAGCGATTCAAGATAAACAATAATTCCTCAGGCCTGTGCTGTGACATAAAAGTGCTTAAATACACTCTCAAAGCCAGTAACTCATGTACATTTTAGGATGACCCTATGAGGTTAACATAGCAAATGTCCTCATTTTACACGCGGGGGAGCTGAAGTGGAAAGAAAAGGAGAGCTTGCCCCATCACAGAGCAAGTACATGGTGAAGGTAAACGGAGGCTTAGGTCGTGTGGCATGCTACCCATCGTGCACCTGTTCTGTGTTTACTGCTCTCAGCTCTCCTGTTCCCCTCGCCCCGTCCTGGTGGGAAACTGGAAGATGCTGGATTCGGGGATGAAGTAGTTGGGAGTCCAGTCAGAGAGCTGTTTGGGTGGACCAGACATGAGGTGAGGAGGGACCGTGAGATTGCAAACCTTCGCTTTTTCTCGGGACCCTCTGGGCGTTGTTTCTCAGTCTCCCATGTGGCCCTCTGTCTTTTGTCCACGTTGACATCTCCCAGTGTTTGGCCATGGTTTCTGTTCTCACTTCCCATGCTCACCTGGGGCATGCCCGCCATTTTCTACCCTGGCCTTTACCATCAATTCAGAACTCACATTTCCAGCCAGACTCATCTCCTTTGAACCAGATCCATTTAATAAGGATCTTACCTCACAAATCTCACCCTTTCTAGCATCTAGTGATGCTTTTCCTGCTCACCATGTGAGTCCACACAGAGAAATCAACACAGCAAATTATTCCACTATTCTTGGGACACTCTTACCTTGGGATCTGTGATACAACACTCCTGGTTTTCCTTCCACCTTTTGGGAGGTTCTTTCTCTTTTCCTTTCCTCATCCTCCAATGAAAAATGATCAAATGGTTCTCTTCCAGGCCTTCTGTTTTCACTCTATACATAACCACCTACGCCCAAGTCTTCAGTAACGCCCCCCACCCCCTCCCCATGGAGGCAACTCTCAGCACTTACAAATTTAGCTCATGTGTTTCTTTTGCTTCTCAGCTCCACACTGTCTACTTCTTCACAAAATTTTCTCCTTGGATGGCTTCAAAAGTCCTCAAACATAACATGTCTCAAAGTGAACTCATAATGTTTCATTTCAAATATGATGCTCCTTTAATGTTCCCTTTCCCAGGGCATGACCCGGGATAAGTTTAAGTCAGAACCTCTACATGTCTTCCTTGACGACAACTGTCTCACACCCCATTCCAGCCAGCACCATTACTTTCCAAGTAATCCACCCACTTTGCCCTATTTCTGCTGTAACCGAGTCACATCATGTGTCTTGCATGATTATGAAAAATCTCCTAATTAGTTCTTTATGGTGCACTTTTGTCTCCTTCAGTTCGTTTTTACACTGAACTGAAGGGACCTTTTGTTATCTCATTCTCTGTGAAGGCCCTTCAGTATTTCAAAGTGCTCTTCAAATAAGGCAGTCCTTCATGTGGCTCCTTCCATATTTATCTCTTGCCTTCCTCTGCAGCCTCATTTTGCTCTGCTCTCTTCATTCTTACTACTCTATCTCCTTCCTACCTCAAAGTTTCTGCATTCTTTTCCCCTTTGCACAGAATTCTTGCCCACCCCTCACTTACTCAGCTCTTCATTGTCTTTGCACGCCCAGCTTGGAGGTTACTTTCACAGAGGTCGTTCCTTGACCTACTCTGTGTGGTCCCTTATTCTTATGTCTCCACAGTTCTGGCTTTGTTCCCTATGTGGCCTTTTTCAGTTTGCAGTTCTAGATTTCTGTGATCAATTAATAATGGTTCCCCATATTTTCCTGTGTATTCCATTGAGAGAAAGGACTAGCTACTGCTTTTACTTCCATTGGATCCCGGGACCTAGCCAAGTGCCTGATGCTTAGCAGTCTCTTGGCAAATACTTGTTGAGTATTAAATATATACAATTGGATATTGCTCATCTTCATATAAGTGAATATCTGCAAGGTATGCCTCAAACCGAACTCTCCTATTCTCCCTGACACATGCCCTTCCCCTGGCATTCCCCATTTAAGTAAAGGCCTAGCCATCTCCCCAGTCACTGCACCAGAAACTGTGTGTCATTCTTCAGTCTCCCATTTCCAGCCATTTAGTCACTAAGTCCCATAGATTCTCTTTCATATCTCTTGCGTGTGTATCCTTCTCTTGAACCCAGCCTTGTCTTAGTAAAAGAAATTCTTTTGCTTGAAATAATTACAACAGCTTTTAATTTGTGTCGATTCTAACCTTGTCTCCTAACTTCATTTTCCTGTTGGAGTCATCTTTCTAAAATTAATATGCATATAATTTCTTTCTCAAAGTTTTAATGGTCTCCTATTTGGGTGACAGATAAAACCTAAACTTCGTAGCATTCCTTTCATGCAATTGTTGTTAACAAGTCTGAAGTCCCCTTTTCTTTCTTCCTTCTTCTCTTGTTCCTGACACATTGATGCCCTTTCTATTGTCCTCAAATGTTGCCGGGCTTGCTTGTGCCAATGTGTTTTTCATTGGTTTTTCAATGTGTTTTTCATGCTTTTCATTTTTCTAAGCATGACCTCCTTGCCCACCTAGCAAAGGTTTCCCTATGTTTCCAGCTCAGTTGCCCAACATCACCTCCTTCTGGGAGGCCTTTCCTGCCCTACTTAGGCAGATTGCACACTGCCTCTTGTAGGTTCCTGAAACACCTTTTATATTCCTGTTCTAAAGTAAGTACCTGTTTCTGAGTTTGGATTCCCAGTAGAAGAGTGTCTGCAATGCTTAGCTGTGTCATGTCTGGCTGGCACAGAATAAAGGATTTTTAAATACATGGATATGTTTTCATCAAATTAAGAAATTAGTTGTCAGGAACAGGGACCCACCCACTTAGGCTAATTTATATAACAGGATTTACGGTAAGGCTGGGAAGTCCCATGAAACCCAGTTGTAGGCAGTATTTCTAAGGCCTTTAGAATATTAGAAAGTTGTCAGGCAGCTGCTCTCTTTATGTCTCTTTCTCTGGAGATTCATTCTTTCTTGTCTGCTCCTATCTGCATATCTTCTCCATTCTATTGCACACCAATTTTCTCTGCAAGTCTCTTGTCTCTGAATCTCCATAACTTTGCTTACTAAAGTCATATGTCTGCTAGTGACACATGCTGCAGTGCTAACATCTGACTCTAAATGGTCCCTATGTTTCCGTTCACATTATCTAGGGAATTTATTGGTTCCTGGCCAGCCAGTGGGATGGCTAGCTTTGAATGGGTTCTATTCACTGTTCTTGGTTCCATCCTTTGTTGTTAGGGGAAAAGTCACTTGGCCTAAAGCTACCAGTTAGAGTGGAATCTCTGAGAAGGGATGTGGGATGGGCAGGAAAATTGATTGACTACTAATGAAGGAATAAAATCATGGTTTGGTGATTTGCTTATCAGGACCACTGCAGCTGGGAGTGATGTGAACAACTAAAGCCATGGACAGTAGTGCCTCAAGCTTTCTGTGCCCCAGTGAGTCTGGTTCCAGCTTGGCCCTGTACCAGCTCCAGGTCCTTCATCATCTCCAGCCTTGTGTCTTTGAACCCAGCAAAACAGCCTCACACATGAGACATCAAATAGAAACCAACTGGTAACTCAGCAAAGGCATGGCTCTGCTTTTAGGTATTTGTTTGAACCAGAATTATTTGTATAAAAGGGATTCTAGGCAATCAGTGTGCTTTGTCCAGAACGAGAATTTCTGGAGGGAGTAGCTTTAACAAAAGGTGCGCTCTGACAGGGGTTTCCATTCTCCAACTCTTTTCTGGGAAAGGACTTTTTTTTCTCCTTTCTATTTGTTTATTTTTTATCTTTATTGTATTTTTTCCAGTACCATTTAGTCCCCTTATACCTCCCTGCCCCTAGCACTCACCATACTGCTATCCATGTCCATGAGTCTTTTTTCCTTTTGTTCAATCCCTCTACCCCCTAACCTTCCCTCACTAGCTGTCATCCTGTTGTCCATCTGTGATTGTGTCCCCATTTTTACTTGTTAGTTTAGTTTGTTCATTAGATTCCACATATAAGTGAAATAATATGGTATTTGTCTTTCTCCGATGGGCTTACTTCACTTAGTCTGATGCTGTCCGGGACCATCCATATTGCTGCAAAGGGTAAAATTTGCTTCTTCTTCTTCTTCTTTTTTATGGCCGAGTAGTATTCCATTGTGTAAATGTCTCATAGTTGTTTTATCCACTCATCTATTGATGGATGCTTGGTCTGCTTCCATAGCTTGGCAATTATAAATAATGCTGCATTGAACATAGGGGTGCTTCTGTTCTTTTGAATTAGTGTGTTGGGTTTCTTCAGATAAATTCCCAGAAGTAGGATCACTGGGTCAAAAGGCAGATTTATTTTTAATTTTTTGAGGTATCTCCACATTGCTTTCCACAGTGCCTGTACCAGTCTGCATTCCTACCAACAGTGCAAAAGGGTTCCCCTTTCTCCACATCCTCACTAGCACTTGTTGATTTATTGAGGATAGCCATTCTGACTGGTGTGAGATGGTATCTCATTGTGGTTTTAATTTGCATTTCTCTGATGATTAGTGACATTGAGCATGTTTTCATAAGTGTATTGGCCGTCTGTATGTCCTCTTTGGAGAAGTGTCTATTGAGGTCCTTTGCCCATTTTATAATTGGGTCCTTTTTTTTTTTGATGTTGAGTTTTGTAAGTATTTTATAAATTTTGGATATTAACCCTTTATTAGATGTATTGGAAAATATGTTCTCCCATTCTTTGGGTTGTCTTTTTATTTTGTTGATGGTTTCCTTTGCTGTGCAAAACCTTTTTAGTTTGTTGTAGTCCCATATGTTTATTTTTTTCTTTTGTTTCCCTGGCCTAAGGAGATACATCCGATAAAAAATTTCTATGAGCAATGTCTGAGATTTTGCTGCCTATGGTTTTTTCTAGGATTTTTATAGTTTCAGGCCTAACATTTAAGTCTTTGATCCATTTTGAATTTATTCTTGTGTGTGTTGTAAGAAGTGCTATAGTTTCATTTTTCTGCATGTATCTGTCCAATTTTCCCAATACCATTTATTGAATAAACTATTTTTAGCCCACTGTATATGCTTGCTTCCTCTGTCAAATATTAATTGACTATAAAGGTGTGGGTTTATTTCTGGGCTCTCTATTCTGTTTCATTATGTATCTGTTTTCATGCCAGTACCATGCTGATTTGATTACTGTGACCTCGTAGTATAGTTTCATATTAGGTAGTATGATTCCTCCAACTATGTTCTTCTTTCTCAGGATCACTGTTGGTATGAAGGTCCTTTTGTGGTTCCATATAAATTTTTGGAATATTTATTCTAGTTCTGTGAAATATATCACTAGGTTCTTGATAGGAATTGCATTGAATTTATAGATTGCTTTGGATAGTATGAACATTTTAATGATGCTGATTCTTCCTATGCATGAGTATGGTACTTCCACTTATTTGTATCTTCTTCAGTTTCTTTCTGCAGTGTCTTATAATTTTCCAAGTATAGGTCTTTTACATCTTTGGTTAGGTTTGTTCCTCACTATTTTATTAGGAGGGAAGGCTCCCAAACTCATTTTACAAGGCCAGCATTATTCTAATTCCCAAACCAGATAAAGACACTACAAAGACAATAAATTATAGGCCAATATCTCTGATGAACATAGATGCTGAAATCCTCAACAAAACACTAGCAAGTTGAGTGCACAATGCATCAAACAGATCATACAGCACGGTCAAGTGGGATGTATTCCAGGAACGCAAGGTCGAGAAAACATTCATAAATCAATAAATGTGATTCACCACATAAACAAAATGAAGGATAAAAATCACATGATCATATCAATAGATACAGAAAAAATGTTTGATGAAATCCAACACTGATTTCTGATAAAAACTCTCAGCAAAGTGGGAATAGAGGGAACACACCTAAACATAATAAAGGCCGTATATGACAAAATCTGCTGCCAGAATTGAACTGAAAGGGCAAAATAACTACAGGCATTCCCCTTAAGATTGGGGGCAAGACAAAGATGTTCACTTTCACTTGTCTTGTTTAACATAGTACTATAGGGCCTGGCCACAGCAATCAGACAAGAAGAAATAAAGGCATCCAAATTGGAAAGAAAGTAGTAAAACTGTCTTCATTTGCAGATGACATGATAGTGTACATAGAGAACCCTAAAGATTCCACCAAGGAGTTACAAGAATTGATAAATGAATTCACCAAACTAGCAGGACACAAAATTAGTATCCAGAGATTAGTTGCATTTTTATATGCCAATAATGACCTAATAGGGAATTATTGTCATGGACTTGAAAGTACCAAGGTTTGGTGTGCAGGATAAGTACCACAAATCCATCAGATAGGTTTCTGTTTTGTCTTATCATCCATGGGGATGTGATTAACAAAATTCAGACTGTTGGGAACTCTGTAGTACAAATGACCCAATTTGCTCAAGGACAAAAAATGCAAAAAGAAAGGAATGAAAGAGGAGGAATTTATAGATTGCAAACATATTAGTAAACACCAACAATCACAATATATGAACCATATTTGGATCCTGATGCAACCAGAAAAATTGTTAAAAACAGCAAGAGCTACAACAACAAACCCCAATCTACTCAACATTGGGGAAACATGAACACTGACTGGATATTCGTGATATTAAGAAATCATTGCTACTTTTGTTTAGATGTGAGAATGGTTTTGTGATTATGAATTTTAAAATATTCCTACTTTTCAAAGATAAATATTGACAAAAGACATAATATCTGGAATTTGCTTCAAAATAATTTGAGGAAGGAAAGGGGGAGGGAATTTAGCTAAAACCCAACTGGCTATGAGCTGATTATTATTGGAGATGGGTGATGGATGCCCAGACCTCATTACATTATTCTTCCTGTTTTTGTATTTGTATAATTTTTACCCATAGCAAAGGTAAAAGGGGAGGCAAGAAGGAAGGCTTAGCCAGGACAGCATGAGGCTCCCTAGTGGTAATGCTTCTAATTTCTACACGGTGATTTTCTTGCTGGGGGGAAGAGGTCTCAGAAACTTGTCTGCTGAAGAGCATTTTGGACAACATTTATTCTGGGGCTTATACATTTGTTGTTCTAGTTGTTTGGGAGATGTGGCCTAACAAGCTGATCAGATCTCTTACTCTGCCCCTCACTCCCCTCTTCCAAGAAAAGCGGGCCTTGTGGAGGATTGTTCTTGCTACCCTGGACACATCTGAGTTTGCCAGGGAGCAGTGCCCAGCTATTCCATGAAGCATTTATTTAGACCATTTTCCTTTTATGTCTAATTTATTTTTGTATTTTTGTCTTCAAGACCATCTTCCATTATCCCTTGTGAATAAAGACTGCTTTGTGCTTTTTTCCTTATATTGCTTCGTTTAACCTTAATATTTTGTATCTACTTGTTTTTAGTGTATATGCTGCCAAGGGGAGCACCAGCTGCTTGTTTTTAAATACCATTCTCGTTGCTTCCTTCATTTCTTTCCTTTTAACACCAGCCTTACTCTGATTGGTAGATGCTTTTGTGCCTTGCCCATTTACTGGGGATCTGTTAAACCATCCTTAGCTGCTGTGAATGTTGGCTGCTAATGTCTCATAGTTTCCAGAGAATTGCCCAGGGCCAAAGAGCAGCTGCCCTACTGGGGTAGTACACAGCCAATGGCTGACTGACACGGGAGGGCAAAAATCCAGCACTCTGCCTCAGAGTGGGGCGATTCTGTGGTGCAGTGCTGTGGCTGGAGCTCCTGTGGGACCAGGCTGAAGCAGACTCCAACTGAGATCACATCTTGCTTAGCTTCATCTCCTGCCCCATCTTGTTTCCCTCATCCCCCTTCTCCTAAAAGGACTCTCCATAAATTGTGTGAACTTGCTCTGTTCCAAGGGACCTTGACCTAAATTAGCCCACATGCTTTCTGATATTAGCCTTCCACTCAACGCACCTTCTGTTTCTACTGAGACTTTGAGAATCATGCATTTTTCCACTTGCCTCTTCCATTATTCACGTTGATTCACTACACTGCCACTTTTGCTTTTTACCTTTTTAGCACTTCTTGCAAGCCTCAGAGCTGCTACCCCTGGAGTGACATATGTGATGCATCTTTGCTTTGTAGCTAATTGGATGAACCAGAACATGCTTCTTCTTAGCTCTTAAGACCCTCAAAGATGCCATGTGGGAGGAGAACCTCATTGCAGTGAATGTTCCTCCTAGAAAGGCTTGGGATTGAAAGCAGATTGAGACCCTGCCTTCCTTCCTCACCATCTGTTTCCCTGTTGGAAGCAGGAAGCCTCCGGGATTGAATGAAAAGATGGAGTGACCTTTCTCAAAGACTTGTTTTCAGTCTAGTGTTTTAGAGCCTCCCTTTCCCAGAGCTAAATAAATACCATCTCTAGTAATAAATCTGTGTAAGCTGCGTTCATTCTCCTAGGACACCAGAGGGCCAGTGAATACACTGAAGAGGTCTGTAATTCGACGGCCTCCAAACTGCAAGCTAAACTAAACCTACTTGGGTGATAGATACTCACAATGTTCTGTGGTCAAACAGGTGGATTAAAGTTGGCCTAAAAGAAAGTTAAACAGCCTTTATTCATAATTAAAGAAATGTATTGCAACACTGCTAGAATTTTTAAAGTGCTCTTATATATTGCATCTGGAGGTACAAATAGTATGCAGCACTTACCAAGCTTGTTTTATGACATGATTCCTTTTCCCTCTTTCCTTTTAGTAGAACATCTTATGATAATCATGCAACAATTGAATTCAACAAATACTATTCAGCACTATTTATGTGTATAGCATGTTGTTAAGTATTGCAGGAGATGAGATAGTATTTGCATAGTAGTCAGGACTCCTTCAGTTGTAAGACATTCAGACCCAGTTTTAGCAGCTTAAGTAAAAAATGGACTCTGTTGATTCATGTAACTTGGAAGACCAAGGCATGTTCTGGCTTTAGGTGTAGCATGATCAAGGTGTTCAGGTGATATTGTTGGATTTCTTTATTTCTTGTCTCTTCTTGGTATTATTATGCGACAAACTTTATTCATGTACCAATCATCTTAGGTTGGGTTCCCAGGAAACAGACTCTGGAATGGAGAGGTGTGTGAAGATTTATTGGGGAGAGCTCTTGGAAACTACACTGTGAGGAAGTGAGAAAGACATGATTGGGCAGAGGAAGAAGCTGACCTCAGCAGTGGCTGCAGCTGAAGCCTCAGCTAATCCTACAGGGAACTCTGGAAGCTTTTAGAGTGGTTTCCAGGTTGACACAATGAGTATGTGCTTTGATTAGCAGGTCATCGGCTATGGGCCACACTCTCAGAAGATACATGACTTTGATGAAATGTTTCCTTGTGACAGAGAGCAGTTCCCGGTGAGAGGTGCACCTCTTGAGCCAGCAGCCACCAACAGGTCTGGCAGTGGGGGAAATTAGTGTGTCTGCCCTGAGTAGGGTGGCTGGACAGAGCACACGGGGTCTGCTGCGATCAACCCCTGGGATCTTGCCAGCTCCAGCCTGAACCTTCTTATCACCATTTCAGAAGGAGAGAGGCTTTCTTTTCAGGTGATGTTTCTGAAAAGTGAATTTCATTATCCAGCTTGTGTCCCTACTGACCCTGTGATGCAGGCGGTGGAGATCGTGTGGTGAACAATTCTATCGTACGAGGGAGGGCCAGTCCTCGAAAGGAAGACATGCTGCACAGCCCAGAAAGGAAACCAGAGTCAGGTAGAGCCTGCAGGATCTCACTGCACCAGAGAGTGAGAAAGCACATCTGCAAATGACGATAACAATGCAAGGGTTCATGGCAAATACTCCTGAAAAATAGGGTTAGAGGAGGGAACCTTGTTTCTAATTTACATTTGCACTTACTATTATATCTATGTCCTATAACATTTTAATTCAGAAGGTAATTCTAAATATACCATGGTGTAGGCTGGTCTGTTTTAAGAAAACACAAGATAAAAATGTTATATTAAGCTGGAATAATTTTCAACCTATTGTATATAGAAGTACTCTTCTATGAATATTATTCTCTAATTTCACTTATTGTTTATGTGAAGATTTATGTGGCTTCATTATATCACAGTCCTTCCCTTATCAGAGAGGGGTACATACCAAGACCCTCAGTGGTTGCCCAAAACCACTGATTGTAACAGACCCTATTTTTACTGTTGTTTTCCCATATACTTGTGTACATCCCTATGATGAAGTTGAATTCATAAGTTAGGCAGAGCAGCTAATTAACAACATTACTTAATAGTAAAACAGAACAATTATGACAATATACTGCAATAAAAGTTATGTGAATGGTTTGGGGGCCACTATGAAGTAATATAAGGATAATTTGGACATGAGCATGACGATACCATGACAAGCGGTGTGATAACCAGACTGCCGGTGTGCTGGTACAGAGAGGATTCACTGGACAAAGGGAAGGTTCTTGTCCGGGGCCAGACAGAGCAGGATGGCTTGAGAATTCATCACACTAAGAATGGTGTGAAATTCAAAACTCAGGAATTGTTTATTTCTGGAATTTCCCATTTAGTATTGTTTTGGGCCATGGTTGACTCCCGGTAACACTGAAACAACAGAAAGCGAGACCTAAGATAAGGGGGCACGACTTTAATGGTGTACTTGCTCCTATGTGCTGAATACTTATGATTTGCCAGAAACTCAAATAAGCATTTGTAAGCATTCATCAGTCAATTTTTACAGCAACTCTGATGTAAGTACAGTCGGTGTCCCCATTTAACAGATAAGGTAACTGAATTTAAATGAGGTAATTTTTCCAGTGTCTTATAAGTAATAAATGGCATTTGACTCTTTAAAATCTGGTGCTTAACCTCCCTGCTGTGTTGCCTTCTTACTAAGTTGACAATTTTTTGATTAGATCTTTTCAAAACAAGTTTTTCCTCTAGCTGAAAACTTAATTCCTTAATTCTTGTGTGGTGAATTAAAGATTTTGAAAAGGAAAGATATAACAAAATTGTAGCCTTTAACTTATTTCAAGAGGCATCTTTATCTGTATAGCAATCATGCCTTTAATATTTTAATGTTAAAATTGATTTTACAAATGATATTATAGAAGCAGGAAAAATAACAGAGGCTAAAAAGTTAACCTTTAATACCACCATCCCTTCAACTGTTTTTCTCTGAGGTCTGGTTCCCAGAAGCCCTTATTTTTACCTGCCCGTGTTCATGACAGAACCACTAGGTTGAACCATGTGGAACTTTCAATATTTTATACAACAATGGTAGTTGATATGGTTCAACTAGTGTCCAACCTTTTGACGCCTCTGGGGCACACTGGGAGAAGTAGAGCTAGCTGTCTTGGGCCACACATTAAATACATTGCAATATGTAATCACAAAAAAATCTCATAATGTTTTAAGTAAATTTATGATTTTGTGTTGGGACTCATTTGCAGCCATCCTGGGTGGCATGGGGCCCGCAGGTTGGACACCCCTGCAAAGCTTTAATTCAACCCTTTATATTAACATTTTCCATATTTCTGTGTAGCCTTCATACTTTTCATTTCAATGAATGGCTAATGTTCCATCAAGCAAAAGTTCGTGTAACCATTCTTTGTCTATTGTCTTCAGGTTTTTATTATTATAAGTAAATATCTTCATACATAGACATTTCTCTTTCCTTTGGGTTATTACTATAAGATAAACTTTTAGTGATGGGATTTTTACCGAACAATAAGGGGGGCCAAGGGACAACATACTATTACCTGAAAGGAACCCCCAGGTTTGTTATATCCACCGCCAGAGGAAAGACGTCTCTCAATGCCAGAGATTTGTGAAAAGGAAAGGAAATGTTTATTTAATGCTATACAGACTTAAAGTAGTGACCTAATGTCTTCATCAAAATCCCAAAGTCCTTTAAAACACCCACAAACACACATAGTCCTTCCTTCCCCCTTTGCCCAGTCTGGGGTACCATATCTCAGGAAAAGAAACAGAAGTCCGCTGCTCAGGTAGCCTCCGGTTCTTCCCAGTAATCCATCTCGGCTGGTAGGCCTCCCTAGGTTCTCTGCACCATCAGTTGTGTTGCCAGGATCTCTGCTAAAGCCGGGTGGTGGTCCCCCATTCTAAAGCTGCGGGAGTCTCCACTCTGCCAAAACTGTGTGGTTCTCTCTTCATTGGTTGCAAAGAGTGGGGGTCGCCACTCTGACAAAGCCGGGTGGCAATTCTCTGCTAAAGCCACATGGTGATTCTCTCTCACAGGGCTATGGGAGTCCCCACTCTGCTAAAGACCTAGTGGTTCTCTCTCCAATGGCTGCCGCATCTGGGTTTAAATCCCCATGCCAATCTTCCTCTGCAGCCCCATTTCCGACTCCTCCTACAATCAGTTACACCTGCCAGTACTCTCAAAGCCTTCCAGCTTCACTGGGCTGCCATCATGAGTCTGGAAGACGTGGCCCCATGTCATGGAGCCAGTCTTCTCCAAGATCCCACGCAGGCACTGTAACTCGGGGGATCTGCCCCCCAGTTATGTGTTGGTGGGGAAGTTACTTCCATTCACCTGGCTCAGAGCATGGCCACAGCTGTTTAACATATCTATATAACCAGTTAAAGGTTATAGATATGTTAAATCACCACACCAGAGGTTAGCTGCAAAGCTTTTGCTATGCAAAACAGCTCTCAATGCCCCCCCCCTCCATTTGTCCCTTACCCCAACCCACAACCATGGGGTGGGGGTGTGAGGACATCCTAATATTTCCTGGATACCCTGAGTTCTGGGCCCTATTCCAAATCCCTGTTTGGGGCCCCCCTCTTGGCTGTACCCTGTTACAGAATAACAGATGAAAGAAAATTCATATATTATGACTTTTGATATCTATAGTTAAGCTACTTTCCAAACAGACTGTATTTAAATTGTAATCAGCAGTGTATAAATGTACTAATATAATCGGAACCTGGATAGCCTTGAGTAGTATCATTATTTATATCATATAATAGGTGTAAATGGTACTTAAGGAATGTTTTAATTTGTTTTTCTTTGACCACAGCAAGGTGGAGCATTTTTGCATGTTTGTTTACTAATTTCTGTTCCTTCTGCACAGATGATCAGGTCATATAGTCTTTGCTCATTCATCTACTGGGCATCTTATTTGTATAAAATTGTGCATCTTATGTAATATAGGTGGTAACTCTTTGTGTATCTTTTAAAAGCATTTTAATCCCTTGTTTTTCTTTTAATTTTTATTATATTATTTTAGAATTTACAAAATAAATATTTCATAGCATTGAATCTGAATTTTTATCAATTAAAGCTTAGAAAGTTTTAGTTCCTACACATATTTAAACATATTTAATTTTACCCTTTGCCACATTTTATAAGATTTAATGATATTTACATTTTTAGTGATGCAAAACTTATTTTGATTTATGGTATAAGCTAAGAATATAATTTTATTTTAAATTTGCTGATCAGATATTCCCTAACATTTGTAAATAAGTTTTTCTGTGTTGTTTAGAGATATTTCCTCTATGGGTATAAATACATTTAATGAATTAGAGTCTATTTCTGAAGCATTTATTTGGTTCCATATTTTTTTATGGTGCCAGATGTACTTTGATATTGAACACAATGGTATACTCTAATTATTTTAAAATTGAGAACATTTTAAATGTTTTCCCCTATTTTTTCTTTATAGGCTAATTTAATAATATTTCACAATTTTATAATTTGATCAGGTTTAAAAAGTATATTAGTTTCCTTTTGTCACTATAAAATAACACCACAGACTTGATGACTTAACACAACGCAGATTCATTACCCACAGTTCTGTAGGTTACAAGTCTGACCCTGGTCTCACTTGGTTCAAATCAAGGTGGCATCTGGGCTGTGTTCTTTTGTGAAGGCTGTTAGTGGACAATTCCTTTTCTTGCCCTGTCTAGCTTCTAGAGGCTGCCTACATTCCTTGGCTCATGGACCCCTTTTTTCATCTTCAAAGACAATGGTATTTCATTTTTCTGTTTTTCTCTGTGGGCAGAGCCAGAAAATATCGTCAGTTTTTAAGGACTTACATGATTAGATTAGGTGCTGGAAATTCCAGGGTAATTTCCCTCTGAATAGAAAGTCTTCACTCTTAGTCACATCTGAAAAGTTTGTTTTGCCATATAAAGTAACATATTTATAAGTACTGTGGATTAGTATGTGGACATATTTTTTTGTGGGGGGGAAGGGACATTAATTTGCTTATAATAAAAAGCATTAGAGCTTTGTTTGGGATTCTGTTAAATTTATGTTAAATGACCAACAAAATTGGTATTTATGCAATATTTCATTTTGCCATCTATCGGTAAGGTGTAGTTCAGTCTTCATGACAACAATCTGGTGACATTTTGAGGACTGAGTGGTTTTAAAAACCTTACCTCCTTAATTGTATTCCTTAGACTTCTATTTTGTGTGTTGCCCATGGGAACAGAACTCTTCTTTGCCTGTATTCCTCCCTGGTACCTTTCTGTAACAAGTGAATGCTTGGTGTTTTTAATTCTTCATGAAAATTTATTCCCTGATGTAATCTTAATTTGTCATCCACTCTACAAGGAGAAACATATGCTAGCAATACGTGGTGCAGTGCGAATGCAGCTCCCAGGGAACCAGTCCAGCTATGCCATATTGAGAAATCCCATTTTCGTTATTTATTTGAAAAGATGCAAAAATGCTGAACATTGAGATGACCTTCAGAGCTTAAGAAAGGTTGCTGAATACCACGTTTGACCTAGTTTGCTCGATGTTCTCAGCAGAAGGACACCCAGCAGTCCAGGAGCTGCCCTGGCAAAGGGAAGTGGCATATGGGCCTGGGGTGGAGAGGCAAAGCTTTGCTTGAGGACCCTGCACAGCCCCTTTCTCCAAATGATTAATTTCTACTTCAGCAGGGTACACTTTGCAATGTACTCCCTCCTAAGTTTGATATTCATGTTGAAATTAGGCTTAGGATGCAGAAGAAAGATCTTGGGTTAGGGAAATAGGAGGCCTGGTTCCAGCCTCAGCTGAGAGCTCGGTCAAGCCATGTGGTGGCCAGGAGGTAGTCTGCTTCCTCGGGGGATCATTTCTCATATTTGTAACATGGAGGGCTGGACAAGATCTGTCAATCTATAAACTGATAGAGATGTTAAAGAAGGCAAAATCCATTTGAAGAAGGAACAAAGCACCAATCATTTCAGATCCCACTATTTTTTTCTCTTTACATTGATTCTAGGGTAAGATATAGGAAGCAGATCCTTTTGACCCTTTTACTCTACAAATGTCTTTGGGTTTGTGAGCTGATTTTCATCTCAGTCTACGAGCCCCTGAGAATCCTTTGAATTCTTTAAGTAGTGTTGGTGGACTAGACATCCCTTCTAAATGAGAAGGGACTTGACATCCCTTCTAAATTTTTCATCCCTGGGAATTTCATCCGTGAAAAATTTGAAAACATTTAGTTGTAAAGATATATGAGGTCTGTCCAGAAAAAGCCCAGCCATTGTTAATACAATGAGAATGGTTTGTGCGACATTGGTGTGACCTGGCAGCCAAGGAGAGTGCACTGGAGTGAGCATGTGTGGACAAGGATGACTTCACTGAACCAGTCAGTGGGGGCGGTAGATGCCATCGAGTGAGCATGTGTGCTGTGTGGCCAAATGACTGAGCAAGTGGAGCAATGAATCTGCATCAAACTTTGCACTAAGCTTGAACATTCCTCTGTAGAAACTATTTGGATGATTCAGAAGGCCACAGCTATGGGCAACTGGTGATTGGCACCTCTATCACAACAATGCACCCACTCATGCATCACATCTCCTGCAGAGTTTTTTGGTGAAACATCAAATCACTCAGGTGACTCAGCCCTTCTACAGCCCAGATTTGGTGCCTTGCAACTTCTGGTCTTTCCTGAAACTGAAATCACCTTTGAAAGGGAAGAGATTTCAGACTGTTTATGAGATTCAGGAAAATACAGTGGGGCAGTTGATGTGTGAGGTCCCAAGGTGCCTACTTTGAAGGGGACTGAGGTGTCATTGTCTTGTGTACAATGTTTCTTGTATCTTGTGTCTTCTTCAATAAATGTCTTCATTTTTCATAGTACATGGCTGGATACCTTCCATACAGACCCTGCTGTATGTACCCCTGTGTTTATTGCAGCATTATTCACAGGTGGCCAAGATATGGAAACAACTGAAGCATTCTTTGGTAGGTGATTGGATGAAGAAGATGTAGTACATGCATACAGTGGGATACTACTGGTGGAATACTCTAGTGGAATACTACTCAGCCACGAGAGAAGATGAAATGCTGCCATTTGTGAATATCATGCTAAGCAAAATAAGTCAAATGGCAAAAGTCAAGAGCCATATGATGTTATTCATATGAAGATTATACAACTGAAAGCAGCAGGTGAACAAACAAGACAAATAAACAAATCTTAAAGATACTGAAAATAGTACGGTGGCTACCAGAGGGGAAGAGGGTGGAGGAGGTACTAAAGGGTAAGGGGAGTCCAGTATATGGTGACGGAAGGAGATTTGACTTTGGGTGGTGAATACCAAATGCGATATGCAGGTGATGTATTATAAAATTATACACTTGAAACCTATATAATTTTATCAACCAATGTTACCCCAATGAGTTTACTAAGCAAAAAAAAACACATTGGATTTCTGACACTGGATTCTCCAGCCTATGTTCCATAGGCTGAATAGGCCAAGAGGAGAAAGCTTATAGGCTTGTCTTGAGGACCCAAATGAAGTGTGCATGGATTCGGCTTGCTTAGGAAATCCTTCCTTATGGATCTTGTCCTTTTCCCCTCGCACTCTGTGCATTGACATATCTTGTTATTTTGTCTCTTCATCAGTTACTGTTTCCCTCCTCCATAGATCAAGGGCTCTAATGTCCGAAGAGCAGGGAGTAGCCAGTGGGATCTAGGGAGTGGCTTGGAGAAGCCATGAGCTCAGCCTCAAATGTACCAGATCATAGTCCCTGTCACTGAACTTCCACATGTGGTCCATCTTCTCCTTTGTATCAGCCAGTGTTCCCTGCGTAGAGTCTGGTGGGTGAGCTCACTCCCGCATGGAGGGATAGCAAGGTACTGGCGTTGGGTGGATCTTCACATGTGAGTTTTCCTCCCTTACTCATAGCTGGGATTGTCTTTGTCTCCTATTGTAGGAAGCGTTCAAACTGCTGCTAGTGTCACAAGCTGACTTCTCTGATCAAGGTTATAACTTGCTATAGTCAGAGACATCCAGGTTGTCCCCGACCTGTTCCTCGGTTCAGAAAGGGAGTGAACCACAAACTTTCCAAGTTCCAGGAATCACATAACATTGCATAGCATAACTTACAGTTATGGCAACAACAACACACCTGTATTAAGAGCATTTATATGCAAGTCCCTGTGAATATGATTTTCCTTGAAACATGTAGAACCATGTTGGGGCTTCAGACACAGAAACAGTTAATTCTAGCATGGTATGACGTGAATGATAACAATAGGGCACGTACCTTGCTGTTGACTTGCTGAGTTGAGAAATTAATTTCTGGGAGACCAGTTAGCCTTGTGGTGAAGAGAGGCCCCAAGGACTAGAAAAACAAAATTAGTGTGGTATTCTCAATATTCTCTTTTGAGGGTTTAGTGGAGAGCAAGGAAAAAGTTTTTGCTATAATTATTATTAAAAAAATAGAGCCATGGGGAACTGATATTTTGGACCTCAATCTGATCACTCTTGGGTGATTTGGTGGGGTAAAAGTGGTGGGAACCATTATGGAAAGCTGTCCCAGTGCTCCTGAAAGTTAAGCAACTGTAAGCTGGCATGGTCCCAGAGACACTCCCAACTTCAGAAGGAGAACTCAGAACCTCAGACTTCAAGCTGGCGGGGTGCCCTGGCTGGCAGCCCCAAGTGCAACGAAGACTGGAGGGAGAGGGAAGCCCTCAGAACGGCACTTCAGAGGAGGAGATCCCCAGAGTCCACTGGAGAAAAAAAAAAGAAAAAAAAAGAAAAATCAGTGCTGTAGTGCAACCTTCGCTCTTGAAAAGAGAGTATACTATAGCGTGTTGGAGCAGGAAGTGACCTCCGTGTGAGGTCCTGAGGGTTGAAGAGAGTGTCCCAGGCTGGGCTGAGCCAGAGCCTCAGCTTCCAGGCCAGATTGGAATTCAGAGGTACCAGATGTAGCAGATGGCTGTGCCAGCAGGCTACCTGCCTTCCTCCCAAGCTGTGAGCCCAGGTGGGATCAAGCTTTATGCTTCCTTACCTAGATGCATTAACGTGAATGCAGTTATAGGAACATTAGTTCGTAAGGACTCTCTTAAAAGCATTTTTAAAAAGAAGATGGTGATGGTGGAAGTGAGGATTGAAAGATTTGTGTATAAAAGCACATGTTAGCGGAGGTTAGAGGAAGAGAATTGCCTCTGAGGTTGGGAGCTGGGATCAAATATCTTTCATCATAAGTGTTTTTTCAATTCCCTGACATTTTGCTGATGAGTTTATCTTTCCTTGGGAATTGCCTTGCTTGGTCTTCCTCTGTGTTGGAATACCCCTCCCAGGTTAGAAGTAGCATGGCCCCCTTTGTCCCAGAGTTCTTTCCAACCGTGCCCGTGACCAGGGACACAGCTTTTACTCCGTTCCCGGAATTGCGGAGAGACTTCAGGTGGACTCTTAAGTAGATCATTGTCTCAGCCTGCTTGGGCTGCTGTAACTGGGCACCGTAGACCAGGCGGTTCTAACAACAGATATGTATTTCTTGCTGTTCTGGAGGCTGGAAGTCTGAGATCTGAGCGCCAGGTTGGGCTGAGAGCTGCTCCCTGGCTGCAGATAGCAGACTGCTGCTTTCTCGCTGCATCCCCCCCGTGGCCAAGAGAGTTTGGGCTCTCCTCTCCTCTCCGAGGACACTAACCCCATCATGAGGACTCCACCCTCAAGGCTTCTTCTGCACCTAATCACCTCCAAAAAGCCCCACCTCCTTGTCACATCCCATTGGGGGTAAGGGTTTGAATGTACATTTTTGGGGAACACGTAGATGCAGTCCATAACCATGTCTAGGCCTTGGTTCAGACGGTAAGGACAGACTGAGACCAATGAGGACTATATTCGGTCTGGAATAGAGGGGTGGGCTCGGTAGTCAACAGAATACAAGCCTTGCCTCCCACTATCTGAGTATTAATTGGGCTTATCATTTAGCCTCTCTGAGTCTCAGTTTCCACATCAGTGCTTGCTGGGATGGAATTTTCTGCATGCCATAGTATTAGGGAGGGGAGTCTCTGGGATGAGTTATGTAAAGCACTTCACTTATAGCAAGTGATCAATAAATGTTAATTACTGTTATTATCCAGGTCCCAAATACATAGTTATTTATCCACATATGTATATGTATGTGTATATATATATATATTCTCCTTTGCAAACAGACCAAGAAACTGTCAGAGAAGATAATTGATTTTTGCAGATAGAAAGCATTTAAATAACCTCTCTTTGGTTGGGCGAAGTTTTCTGCTCATGTTTATTTGCAAGGCTGTCATCCACGTTGCATGAGTAGCCATCAGAGAGGCATCTTGAAATCAAAGTTTTCAAGGGCAGATGGAGATAATAACACCTTGCGGAGCTGGGCTGATGAAACGCACAGTAGACGGAGGTGGAGGGATTTCAGGATGACACACTCCCAAGACAGAGCCACCTGTACTGTGTGCTCTTCCAAAGCCTCCTCCAGGTAGTCATGAGGGCTTCTGGCCATGCACACCAAATGAGCAAAGACAGGCCTTAGTGATCCTGGACCAAAGCACTCTGGGAAGGGCTGTGTGTATGTGTGTGTGTGTGTGAAGCTTCTGTTAATGACACACTTTGTCTGAGCTGTAGAATGAACCATGAAGGAGCAGACCCAGTGTGCCATTCTGTTCCTTCTCATTCTTCTCTGAGGTCCTGCTGACATTGTTATGACATTGAAGATGATAGCGATGATGAAGCAGCCACCATCTACTGACCAGGTGCTGCTTGTCAGATGCAGTACTAAATTGCTCATTATATCCAACCCTGACAGCAGCTCTGTGAAGTAATCCCACACCACAGCTTCTCTCTTTGTCTGGGAACGTATGATGAAACCGAGGCTCAGAGCTTGACTCACTCAAACTCACAAAGCTTGTAAGTGGCAGAAGTGCTGCTCAGACGCTTGTCACCTGAATCCAAAATCTGTGTTCTGTCCCCCATAACTGCTGCCTCGCCCCCCACGACAGACAGACTGTGGAATGCTGCCTCCAGCATCCGTCTAGCTCTAACTCGAAGCCATGTCAACATTGGACTGTGTTGGTCAGTGGCTGGGTGAACCACTCTGGGAAGGGCTGAGATGCACCCATTACACTAGGGTTGGGCAGGGCCTGGGAGGGGCCTGGGCTGCAGGTGAACTGGTGGTGTCCATGGGGTTAGAGTACTGCCAGACGGAATAGCAGCAGGCTAAAGCGTGAAAGGTATATGCCCCTGCTGCTCATTCCTGAACCCCATTTCTCTTGGCCGAGAGACTCAGGAGTGCGATTCAGTTGTCTGCTGCCAGCCATCTTCCAGACCCAACTCCTTCATCCATCCTGAGTCTGCGAAGTCCGTTCTCAAAGCTCTTGGCTCAAACCAACCAATCCCCTGCAAAAATGTGAACTTTTACTCATTTATCATTTAGAGTATAGTCTGTAGTATATCAATTAGTCCTTTGTGATTAATTTATATATTTAGGTTTTTTTATACTTTATCTTACACTTAGATTTTCCATTGAAGTCATGGGTTGAGAGAAGTAGATTAAAGTCTCCTATTAATATGCTTCTGTTTATTTTTTCTCATTTTTAGTATTATATTCCTATGGCCTAAATAGTGCTTCCTGCCCTGAGTTCAACCCTGTCTGAGTGTAAGATTTGGGGCCTCTCTTTTCTTCGTGATTTGTATTTGCCTGAACAACCTTGTGAAGCCTTTTATTCCAACCTCTCTGAGTTAAAATATTCTAGGTATGTCTCTTGTGTGCATATAGTATGTTTTTACTTCATGGACCAGTACAAGAATATGGCTTTTAACAGATGTTTACTTTATGTACATTGCTAACAAATCAGTTGGAGATTAGTTAAGTCACTGCGTTTGACATTGTGCCTCCTATTTTTGTTTTTTCAATAATCTTTTGCTGTAAGACCAGGTTCCTGTGCTCGTGTGCGTGATGGTGGAGTAGGATGTGCGTGTTCTTTCTGGTGCTTTGGGAAGCTTGTGGTCTGTCTCAATTTCTTCTAGTGTCCGCACTGACGATTTGCATTTTCTCTTCAGGTAGACTCTGTTAACTTTGCTGTAGTCCCTTTTGCTTCTTCCTCCTCTCTCTCCCCATCTTTTCTCATCCTGTAACCAATTTTTTGGTCAGCTCTCTTTTTTTAAAAAAAAAAATCAAAGTTCTAGGATTCACATTTATAGCTTTCAATATGTTTATCTTACTCCTAGTTGCTTTATGAGATTCAAATGACATATTTTGAACTCAACCTGGAAAAAAACAACAAAATCACCTTCGTCTTCGTCTTCCCCATCTCCTTCCACTTTTTGTTAGTAATGCTGTTTCCACACTATCATTGTGTGTGCCTCGTGTACTCTTTTCTCTAAGTGTAATCCCCATAGTTTTCTGTCTTTGTCCTTCAATGAAATGGATCAAAGCCCATTTTTAGTCATTTTATGATAGTTTCTTGTCACTGTTTGGCTGATGTTTGACCTCTAACTGTTTTTCCAAGAAAGGCTCATGGGAATTCATTCCTTGAGTTCTTCTTGTACAGTTGCCCATTGCCTCTATCCTGAAACAACAGGAAGACTGGGTGTAAAATTCTTGAGTCACACTCTCTCTGAGGAACTTATTAGCATTTCCCCATGGTCTCCTTTGAATTAGCTAAGGTGGTTTCAAGCATCTGATTGGTTTGGCTTTGGTCAGGTGTCCACATGGGTAAAATCCAAGGGTTACCTGGCAATAGTACAACCCTTCCAAGAAGGAAGACTTGGAGGGGGAAATGATTGGTAGAGAGAATGATTGGCATGTCTTGGCCACTAAATTGCTATTTCAGGCCCCAGTCTGGTAACTGGGACCCTGCTGTGGCAATGCACTTCACATTCCAGACTCTCAGTGACCAGGTAAACCAGGATCTAGTCTTGCCTCCAGTTCCCAGCCTGGTCCCCAGGCATACTGACGTGCTGGTTTCCTGTTGTTGAGTTCCTTTGCAGCCAGGACTTGGTGCCTCATAGTTCTTCAACATGGACAGTTAGCCCTGGCAGTTGGTGCCTCCTGTTGGTTCGTGTGTCCTCCTTAAAGTAGTGGTGTGCCAGGCATGTGGACACTGCCTCTCTCTGCCAGTTGATGTCTCCCTTGAGTGCCGTGCTGTAGCTGCAGGGCACCTTGGATCAGACTTCAGCCAAAGTCACTCAAAAATCCTGTTCTGCAAGCAGGGGTGGGACAGTAGTCCTTCCTGCCACATCCATCTACCTCTCTGCAGATCATCCCAATGTATTTTAAAGAGGGAACTGAATAATCTCAGAAGACATTTCATCCCTAAAAAGTTCTCCACGGAGAGTTTAAAGATGGGCCTGTTGTTTAGAGATCAATGAAACTGAGATGGAATTTAAATATTAAGAGGAAAGCTCTTGGCTTCAGGTAAAGCTGACATTTGCATAATAATGAGAATGACTAGGCAGATGGAATTGCGAATCTGACTGGAATCTCAAATCCTGGTGAGGGAAGATTCATTTACCTGAAATGGCAATGGGAAATATGCTAATCGGAGGTTTGCACCGTCCATCACGTTCAGCAGATTCGGAGACAAACAAATCCAGTTCACAAATAACAGGTAATACAACTTGACATTAAACTTAATTTGGTTTGTTTTCCCAGCAGCCCTCGACAGAGATACAATTGTAGAAGTCTTCAAAGGGGATGAGGGGGAGAACCAGTCTTCTCTGTCAGAACTGTGTGACATTGTCATCCCCAGTTTTGTCACTGTCATTATTGTTATCGTGTGAGAAACAAAAGAGGGAGCAGAAGGAAATCTGAAGTTCGACCTGAATCATCATTGAGAAATAATGGGAACATCTATGTAAAAAAATATTAAAAGAGAAGAAATAAGGACTTCAAATTAACATTTCTGTGTCTTGATGGGTAAGAGAGGGGAAAGTCAGTAGCTGGGTAATACAGTCAATGACTTAGAAGCCACCTTAACTTGGAAATTGGATTCCCTAAAGGAGGTAAGTTTGTTAGGCTGTCCTAGACTTGAGCCCGAACTCTTTTATTTGGGGATAACTGAAGTTATTCTGCAGGAAGATGGAGAAAAGTGGTGGCAGACAAAATTCCAAGACGGCCACTATGCTCCCCTCCCCCTGGTGTTATGTCCTAGATAATTCTTTTTGTTTGAGAGTAAGAAGAATTAGTGATTGCTTCTCATAGACTCACTCCCATGTTTATGATACCTTACATGGCCAAGGGGAAGGGATTTTGCAGTTGACTGGGTCGATCATAGGGGAGATCATAGGGCCCGACCTCATCAGGTGAACCCTTCGAACAAGGGCTTAGGCCTTCTTTGATGTCAGAGACTCTGAGCAGCAGACTCTCCTTCTCTATTGATGACTTGGAAGAAGCAGCCATGAAAGCCACAGGAAATGACTTCTGTCAGCCACCCAGGGGATTCTGTAAGTAGATTCTTCCCTTGTTGGACTCTTGGAGGAAACCAAGCTGTGGCCAGCATCTTGATTTCCATCCTGTGAGTCCTTGGTCAGAAAACCCAGCTAAGCCATGCCTGGACTCTTGACCCAGAGAAAGTAGGAGATCATAAAATGGGTGTTACTTAAAGCCACTAAGTTTGTGATAATTTGGTACATAGCAATAAAAAACTAATGCAGAAGTTTGTATTTAAAATAAGTCAATTAGAGCAATACTATGTGTATTATTAGCCTTTCTGGCGGGAGGCAGGGCAATGGGGATCAGCCACAACCTGGGTCACATATACCCTTCTGCAGCCAAACAGACGCCCCTCTAGGCTCCTCTTGTCTGGGCGAGGAAGTCTCCACAGGCCTGAATGGCTAGTATGGCCTGGTGTCTGATCCCCAAGTTACTGCTTGTTCAGCCAGCCTTCTTGACCTTTTCATTGGGGCAACTGAAACAATGTATCCACCTAAGACCATACTTTCAAAAACAATGAGTAAGTTCATGTTTGGATTATAACCATTTCTTTATTCTTACGCATCCCACCTCTTATTACTCAACTAGTTCATTTCAAGTGAAAACAACATTTGTTGAGCATCGACTATATTACAGGCTTCCTTTGGGGTGAGGACAGGAAGTGGGAGTGCTGTTAATGATTAATAGGACAGAGGGCAGAATCAAAGTCAAGGGCATACAGTCTGACAGAAAATTCAATAGCCACCTATGCTAGTAGTTGTGACATGTGGCAGATTGCCGAGTGTTACAACAGGTAGCAAAGGGTAGGGTAGGGCTCCACTATTTCCTGATTATGTTACCTCAGGAAAATGACGAACCTGAGCTTCATCTGAAAAATAAGATGAATGGTAGTTACAACAACAGTAATAGATAAGGATAATGATAACAGCAGTAAGGATAATATGGTTTTGAGAATTAAATGAGCAAAAATACATGCAATACTGACATTTTAATGAACTTTCAGTTTATGTTACTATAAGCATATTGTTGTTTGTAAGGACAATAAATAGGAGAAGACTTCCTCATCTAATTTGCGACCAAAATCAACCAATTCTGTGAGCATCCTGATCACCTGACTTCTCAAAAGAGACCTTAGAAGCAAGAAGGGACTGGAAGAAAGTATTCCAACTCAAAGGCAAGGACTTCCATTCAAGATTGCTCTATCCAGCAAAGCTTTCATTTAGAATGGAAGGACAGATAAAGTGCTTCTCAGATAAGGTCAAGTTAAGGGAGTTCATCATCGCCAAGCCCTTATTTTATGAAATGTTAAAGGGACTTATCTAAGAAAAAGAAGATAAAAAAAAATGTATAGTAAAATGACAGCAAACTCACAACTATCAACAACCACACCTAAAACAAAAACAAAAACAAAAACAAACTAAGCAAACAACTAGAACAGGAACAGAACCACAGAAATGGAAATCAAATGGAACCACAGAGAGGGGGAAAGGTACAGAGAATAAGTAGCATAGATGTTAGGGAGAAAATAGACCAGGAAAGGGCAAGAATAGTATGGGAAATGTAGAAGCTAAAGAACTTATGACACACGGACATGAACTAAAGGGGGGGAATGTGGGTGGGAGGGGGTGTGCAGGGTGGAGGTGAGTGAAGGGGGTGTAATGGGACAACTGTAATAGCATAATCAATAAAATATATTAAAAAAAGAGAGAACGCTTCCTGTAGGAAACCACCTTTTAATTAAGCCTGCAACTGCTGTCAGGCTTTGTGAAGTATTTGATGGGAGAAGATGTATGAAGATGCAAAGCAGGAAGACCATCAGCGATCAGAGACTCAGAGGTCACAAGGGAATAATGAGTTGAGCGAACAGTGGCTCCCTATAGTCTTTTTATCATGTTTACCTTCTTTCCCTCTGAAGAACCTGGCAGTTTCTTTCTTTCAGACCGCAGTTTGGATTGTTGAATGGCATTGGTGCTGGCTTACAAGTCCCCATTAGGTTTATTTTTCTTCTTGATTGTTGCTGGGATTTGAACCCTGACGTCCAGGACAGTAAGGCAGCATGCCCACAATTCTTAGACTGGCACAGCCTTAGCTCCGGGCAGGGCCTCTTTATAGAGTGAAGTGAAGAATATGTGGGCTCCGGTGACCTTGATCTTTGGGGGATGGACATGTGTACAGTCTCAGGTGTGGAAGGACCATTAGCAATTAATTTTGGTTTAAAAAAAAAGAGTCTTCAGTAGCTCTGCAAGACCATCCTACAGGGTAGGGGCCTTTCCCTGTCCTCCCCCTTCTTTCTTTTTCTCCCTCACTCTTGGCAGCGGTAAGAGACTCAGAACAATACAGCCAAGTTATACTAAAGAAGGGTCAATGCTATTCTGAAAAAGAGCTTGTGACACTCCACTTAGAAGACTCTGTAAGCTTTATGCCTCCTCTTACCAATGGCAGTAGATTCTTACTTCCCTGTGGCATCTTCGGGTGGACCTGAGGCCCTGGGGTGGGAGTAGAGGGTTGGAGAGTAGAAATGGTCACAGAAAAGAGGCGGACATCTTGGATGCTCGCATAAGATGGCCTATATGTGGGATTGAATTGCAAATCAGTGGCCTAATAGAGTGATCCTTGCCCATCTCCTGACCCCTGGGGTTGTTTAGGATAGTCCACTTACTCCCGCCCTCCGTCATGGACTCTACCCTGCGTGCTCCTCCCGCACTGCCCACGAAACTCTGGGGTTCATTTGGGGGCAGATGGATGTTGAAATTGCATGAGACTGTTGCATAGGACACACATTTTGGCCTCACTGGCCTGAAAAGATTCTTGGGTAAATGGGAAATATCATAACTCCCTATTTCCCTGGACCAGTGTGTCCCGAGTCTTAGTGCTGGAGGGCACGGATGAAGTGGCAAATTCACCTCGAAGTCCAAGACGCTAGGGTCAGCTTGGTGCTCAGCGTGGCTGATATTATTGTTGGTTTTGCTTGTTGAACATTCCATGGTATTTGCTTCAGAAGTGATGATACTTGCTAAACAATACATGCAGGAGTCAGAGTATTGAGGTCAGATGCCTGTCATTGGTGTACAGTGGACCTGACTCGTTCAAATCCCAGCTCTCAGGTTGCTTGTTGTTCTCCATGCTTGGGTCTCAGTCTCATCCCTCAGGACACCTGTCACAGTTCATAGCTTGTTATTCAGTGCCTTTTCCCCCCAGGCTGTGAGTTTCTTGAGGGCTGGACTGTGTGTCTCATCTACTGCTTTCTTCTCTCATGGTAGCGTGGTGTGCTGCTAATGCATATTTGTTGAATGAGTAAAAATGAATTTCGAGGGATGCTCCTCTGAGCCTGTGAATAGGTATTCTTCAGTGTCTGTAGACCTCAAGTTTTTGTAAGGTTGCAGGTTTGTGTTCCATATGCTCTGGACCTTGGGAACAAGGTCTCTGTGTGTTTGTGTGGAAGTTGCTCCTGTCCCTGGATGTGGCAGCCGCTTTCCCACCTCCTGCTCCTGTCCTTTTGCAGATGGCTTCATTGTCCTTCCTGTAACCAGTTTTTGTTGTTGACCGTATCATTAGGGAGCTAGAGTCTGGTCAGTATTTTAAACCTGCTCTGCCTCTTTGGTGGGAGCCACAGGGTGGGCGGGGGACTCTTTAGCAAAGGGGGAGAGAAAGGCTCCAAGCAGTGGACATGGAGCAGCTGTGGGGTAGGGCAGGAGTGAGGGGTACCAGGTTCCATGAGTGACAAGTATCAGGGAGTTCTTCAGTGAGAGCCCTGTGGCCTTAGTGTTGCTCAGATTGGACAATTTATGTAGCACCTGCCAGCAGAAGTACCATCTTCTTGTCCCCCAGTGAATGGAAGTTACAGGGGGACAAGAGATTACAGGGATGCAGGTACCACTCAGTGAATATAATGAAGCATTTTGCTGGCCCTGTTATATTTGGACACATCTCAGCCTCATGGGGATTGAAACCTAATGGATGTCTTCCACTGGTATACAAGATATGCTAAGTATTATATTTGGCCAAACTTCTCCAGAGAAATAGGGCATCCCTAGTCAAGTTGACACTTGAGCATCAAAACTAAAAATGAACCATCAAACTGGGTTTTGCCACAAGTCTGGATGAAAAGTAGAATAGCACCTCGATCATCCCAGGAACTAGACCCGACGGGTGAGCAGGGGCCTCCGTCACAGATCTTCCTACCGCAGACCTTTTTGGTGAGTGAACCATGGTGCCTGCTTAGGGGTTGGGTTGGTGGTTATGGCTGTGTAGGTTTTGCCTATCTGTTGTGTTGGGGGAGGCGGGCGGGGGGACTGTCCCAATGATGTATTGGTGGCCTGAGTGGCCTTTATCCCTTCTGTAGCATAATGCCACTTGTTACTTACAATTACACTGTCACTTCACAATTCATAAAGTCATTCTGACTGGCAAGGGGCTTTCAGAGGGCTACTTTTCCCTGAGAACACCAAACTGGCACTGTTCGTCCTCGCTGTTGTCATTGTCTTCCTGTGGTTATGATTGTTATTAATAACGATGATCGTGATCATTAGGCCTGGGAAGAAAATAGTGATAAAATGGTTCTAATTAGGCTTTATAAATACATCATGTTCTTATCATTATGTTGTCTAGTGTTAATTATAATCACTGTAATCACTATAACAATATGAACTTCGGCTCGCATTTGTCTTCTCTCTGATCAAAGCATTGAAAGGCACGATCTTGTTAGTTTCATGACATCCCAGCAAAGGGAGTGAGGGTTTCAAACTGTGGCCCTGTGCGCTGGGGAAGAGATGAGCCGACGGGGATGGGATCAAAGGCTTCCAGGAGCCAAAAACAAAAGGCAGCAAAATAAACAGTGGGCAGACACATCGTGGGGAGGTATGTCTGATGTGCAAAGTCGCAAATGAAATACATTTCCGGAAGTTCAGCTCCACTTTCACTGTGAAATTGGCCCCTGCCATTTCCCAGCTATGTGGCTTAGTGAAATCTGCTTTGTCCCTCTGAGCACAGAGACTAATAGTGCTTAAAAAAATTTCTTTATTTATTTATAGAGAGAGGGGAAGGGAGGGAGAAAGAGGGAGAGAAGCGCTAATGTGCAGTTGCCTCTCATGTGCCCCCAAATGGGGACCTGGCCTGCAACCCAGGCATGTTGCTCTGACTGGGAATCAAACCAGTGACCCTTTGGTTTGCAGGGCTGCACTCAGTCTACTGAGCCATGCCAGCCAGGGCTTAATAGTGCTTTATTCTCTTCTTGTAATTAGGGGCAGCATGTATTTTCCTGTTTTACTCTCCCTTTAGTTCAATGAAATAACACAGTGCAGCCTGTCGTAGGGTCTATTGTGAACTCTTAGAAGAAGCAAATGCATATTCAGTCCAGCACCTGGCACAGAGCTTGGCATCTGGTTGGTGTGTGCTTAATGAATGTTGAGTGAATGAGTAAAGATATCAAAGGAGATTGCCATATATAATTTATATATACTTTATAGAGAGGAGACATTTTACATGGATTGATTAATTTCTGGCACAGAAGTAAGCCTCTGAGATGCCTGGCGTCAGAGCTAGTCTGCTCCTTGCCCCTTAGGCTCTGATTGCTTTACCTCCCTCAGTCCCTCTAGTGCTGGGTAGGGACCCATGGAGGCAGCTTGTGGGAGAGAAGGAGCTCTCTGGGCTGTAGGCATTTAAAAGTACAGACACATGTGCCCTGATGGGTGTGGCTCCACTGGTTGGGTATCATCTCAGAGTGGAAAGGTCATTGGTTCGATTTCTGGTCAGGGCACATGCCTAGGTTGTGGGTTCCATCCCTGGACGGGGCATGTATGAGAGGCAATGGATCACCGTTTCTCTCACAAGTTGATGTTTCTCTCCTTCACTTTCTCCCTCCCTCTCTCTGTCTCTAAAAATAGATAAATAAAATCTTAAAAAAAAATAGACCTGTGTGAAGATGGCCCATTAATGCCCGTCATTACAATCATCAGCCCAGTGGGCTACCCCTGCTCATCTACCCGCCTCCCCTCCACTGGGACAGCAACTCTCTCTCCAGGGACGCGCTGCCCCTGCAAGGCCATCCCTGAGCCCAGGCTCCATTTTTCAACTTTCCCCCGGGTGCAGAGGATCTGTCTTAGGGATGCCTGAGTTGCCTGAAAATGGCACAGTCTCTTAGATTCCAGTGTCCCCCAGATCTGCCTCTAGGTGGAGATGTGCTGATAAAAGTAAGCTGTTTTGTGTCCAATATTGGAAATTCCTCATTAGTAAGGACAAATGAGACACTCTTCGTTGTCTTTTCAAAGTACCAGTCACGAAGACTTCACATCGTGCTCTCTGGCTTTGAATGACCTGACCTCATTTGCTGTGAGTGAGGCCAGCAACCTCCTGGTTTTGTGATGTCTGAAGGGCCCTTCCAGGTTTGGCTACGGGTCATTCTGTGTGACTGCCCATGCTTCTACTTCCTCTTCAACAGTTTCTCAGAGGCCAGGGGTGTGGGGTGGACAGGGCCTGGATCTGAGTGGAGGAGAAGCACCAAGGAGAGCTGAGCCCCACGGGGACTGTGCCGTGAGTGAGGACTGAACCTCTGTGACCTGAGGCTGCCGAGATCTGGGCTGCGTGGTACAGTGGCTAGTGTGTTACCCTGACTGCTGTGGACTCTTCTTGGGTTGGTTCAAAAGTTTGTTTGGTTTTTCTGGTAAAATACAAGACACATTTTTCATTTTCACCAATAACTTTATTGATTTGGATATTTGGAGGATGTCGGCTATCTCCTATGTGGCGTAATGTTGATTGTTCTCAATTAATGTCTTGATTTGATTGCTATCAACTTCAACTGGTCTGCCCGACTGTGGAGCATCATTCAGTGAGAAATCTCCAGTACGAAACTTCACAAACCACTTTTGACATGTTCAGTCAGTCACGGCACCTTCTCCTTACACCACACAAATCTTTTTTTGCATTTCAGTTATTTTTACCTTTCTTGAAATAACAAAGCATAATATGCCAAAAATGTTGCATATTTTCTTCCATCTTCAGTATTAAAATGGCTACACAAAAATTCTGATATATATATTTTTGAAATACACACTGATATGACAGCTGTCCCAATACAATCTAACAACATTGTTTCGGATGACGTTAAAGAAAACTAAGTGCTACTAGAGCCATTGTTTGCAAAAGACCAAACGAACTTTCCAGCCAACCCGCTACATTCCTGAAAAGTGCGGTGTCGATTAGATGGGAATTTCCGTGGGAGAGACATTCTGCGCTTGGGCGGACTGCACTTCTGCCGCCTCTTTGCTTAGCCCTCCAACATTCTCTTTCATGATGATCCCAGACAATTCTAGAAGTGAGCAGCTTGCATTGCCCTCCCTGCATGACCGCCACACGTGAAAAGCAGGAGAATGATGGCCCAGGAGGGCCAGAGTCAGGCCCAGCACACACGCTCTTCACCCGCTTCTCTGCTGTGACCCCATCTTGCCCATATGCTCGCTCCTCCGCGTCTCCATAAGGCGCATTGCCATTGATCATGTACCTGCTCTCGTCCTTCCGGGCCGGGCAGAGGGATGGAGGCACCGACCCACTGAGCACACGTGTGAGGTGGCCGTCGTTTCAGGCTAACGAACACTCCGCAGGCTTTTGTGCTGGCTGCCAGCTCTCGGCTTTGTGTGCTGGAAACATCTTGAACAAAATGTCACCGAGAGCAACTCGGCAGTGTCCTGCTGACTGAGGACATGGGGCTGCCGAGTTTGCCATCTGCCTGCAGCCTCTCGGAGGTAATTATATCAGAGTCTCTCAAGTCCTGGAACAAGGGGGATGTCAGATGCGCTTTCCTTCCTCTGGGAAGGTAATGTTCATTTTCTCAGTTCTTTTGGAGCCGCGCAGCATTCTCGTCTCCAGGTGTGAGAGAGGCACAGGGAGAGGTGGGGGAGCGTGTGGAGTGGAGAAGGGAAAGGGACACAGTGGGACAGAGGACGGGGTAGGAGCGTTAGGAACAGGCTCAGCCGCAACTGAGCCCAGAGAGGGGCACATATGCTGACTTTGGCAACTTTTAATTAAAGGATAGGCTGGAAAAATTCCCTTATTATTACTGCCCAGCTTTCTGACGATAGTGGTTTAATGTCTTCTTTATTAGTGAACTAGTCTGAAAGCATTTTATTTTTTCTCCGATTGCTAATTTGCTTTAGAAAAAGGAAATGTGTCTGATAGCACTTGGAAGGAAAATATTTTCAAAACTTGCTGAAAATAGAGATTTACCCTTTTCCCCTCTGCCTCTCCTCCTATTGATTTTTGTTTGGAGTGGGCGGAAAGGAGAATTTAGTTCCACAATGAAGGATGGTTAATGACACTCTCATTCGACAAAGCACATGCAAAGCAAGTCCTCATTGAAAACACTTTTTAAATGTAGGGCTCCTCCCAGTCCCCTTCTCTGGGATCTGAGCCTCATGGGTCTTTCTGACTGTGGGCAGCATCCAGGGCCCTTCTGGAGTGGGAGGAATGGCAGCACCTTTCTTGTACATACCAGAGTTTTCATAACAAAAGGCTAGAGACCAAGACCACAAGGTCACTAGACAGTTGGGCAGCTGTCTTGGTGCCCTTGGGTCTGGTAACCAAAGGCTTGTAGACATTCAAAAGTCTGCTTTGAAACATTGTTTCTACTGTTCTCACAATAAGCTGTATAAATTAGGTTTTTTGTTGGTTGCTGGATGGGAGGGGGTTGTGGAGGAAGGGTGGAGAGGTGAGAGGATTAAGAAGTGCAATAGGTTATCACAGAATAGCCATGGGATATAAAGTACAGTGTAGAAAATGGAATAGCCACAGAACCTATACACATGACCTACAGGCATGGTGTGGGGATGGCCTGAGGTGGTGGGGGGTGCTGGGTGGAGAAGGGCAAAGGGGGAAAAATTGGTAAACTGTAATAGCATAATCAATAAAATATAATTAAAAAAAAGAAAAAATTAAATCATTCCATAGGTGGAGAAATTGAATTTTATAGAGAAAAAAAGTTTACCCAAGGTTGCCTAGTAAGGAAACTGACGAACTCTATTTTCTTTGGACAGAGTGAGTTCTTGGGACGTGGGACTTTCAGTTGTTTTTGTTTTCAATTTTATTATTTTTATTTTTTAGGATTTTATTTATTTATCTTTAGAGAGAGGGGAAAGGAAGGAGAAAGGGAGAGAAATATCAGTGTGTGGTTGCCTCTCATACACCCCCAACTGGGGACCTGGTGCACAACCCAGCCATGTGCCCTGACTGGGAACCAATCCACAACCCTTTAGTTCACAGGCTGGTGCTTGATCCACTGAGCCACACCAGCCAGAGTGGGACTTTCAGTTTTGAAATGAAGGCAGTCCTGGGCAAAATGGGACAAGTTGGTCACCGTACTTGTAAGTTGAGATCCAAGGACAGGATTCTTTCTGGTTCCTCACAGTTGCCCTTGGTATATATACTGTTTCAATTGGCATTTACTGTTCTGCACATGGATGCTAATTACGCCACCAGTGAAGTAATATGGTGGATTTAGAGCTATACAGGAGAGTAAACACACGAAATAGTAACAATACTGGCTTGTATATTTTGAACGGTTGCCTTTGAGAAGTTGCATACTTAGTTCATGGCTCAAAACACATTTGGAAATCCCAAATCTTGAGATTTGTCATTAGATCTAATTTTTAGGGCCATTCAAGAGACAGCCTCATTATTTTGCAGTTATACTTTTCAGCAAAAGTACCTTTTAGTAATTTGTCTCTAGTTTCACCTCTCTTGCTCTTCTAGTTTTGGCTAGAAACTACTTTCTTGCTTACCTCTCTCACATTACATGTTATATCCTTCTGTGAACTTGTTCAATGGGCATGCATTTATAACAGCAGAAAACATGGTTGATTATAAGTGCAGATGGTGTTTAATGAGCACCAATATAGTTTAATGAGTAACTAGAAGAAGGAACCCCTTGGATACTGAAGACATTGACTACTAACAGAGTGTAACATTTGGTATAATATATTCAAATGTAATGTAAAATTGGCAAGGATCCTGAATTTGGTTAATAAAAAGTAAGAATTGTAATAGTACCATACATGAAACTGAAGAAGGTTTTAGAAAAGATGTTTGGCAGGATGCATTAGGGGAGAACCATAATCACAGAACGTTGATTATTTAAATAAAAAGCAAGCTAGCAGGAAATATTAATTTCTCCTTGAATTTAGTAGAAATATTATAGACCCTGTGCAAGAAATCTCAATAACAATAAACCATTAAAACCTTTTTTCCACTAAGAACACTTTATGTTTTATCACTTTTTAGCATTACATTTCTATAAAGCATTGGGTCAATTATGAGTTGAACCAATTGCATTTTTTTTTAAATCAGGAATCATCAAGTATTGGCTACTTTACGCGGTTCCGCCTAACATAGCTCTTTCTATCTTCCTGAGGGAGATATGGAATTTGTAACCAAGACAGCAAGTTACTGGAGAAACAGGGTGGCGGGCTCCTTGGCCATTCTGATCTCTAAATAGTACTTTTTCTGTTTTTTCTTCTCTGTGGCTCCCTCCCCAGTGGCTGTCACAGAGCAGTAACTTGATAAATGTGTGTGATGGTTTTGAAAAATGGCCACAAATTTGTTGACACTGACATCAAGAGGTAGAGTCCGTGTCCTCACACTTTGAATTTGGCCGTCTCGTGGTTGTTCTGAGCAATAGAGTATGATGATGACACTGTGTGAGCCTCGAGGTTACTGTCATCAAAGGGCATGCAGTTTTGGCCTGGTTCATGTGATATGCCCACTCTTGTGACACTCCCCTGTGCAACCTGGTCCCTGTGCTGTGCAAAGTGCATGTCACATGGAGAGGCCACAGGTAGGTGCTTCCCCAGGTAGGTGCACAAGTGAGCCCAGACTTCTAGTCATTCCAGCCCAGGCAGCAGACACGTGAGTGAAGTAGCCTCCCTCTAAAGGTCAGCCCCCAGCCACGGAGTCTTTGCAGCTGTGACTCTGGACGCCATGGAGCAGCACAAGCTATCCTTCCATGTTCTCAAGTTCCTGACCCTTTGCATCCATGGGTATAACAAAACACCTGCTCTTGCAGGCCACTACGTTTGCAGGAGCTGGTTATTCAGCAAGAAGTAATGGGAACAAAGGAGGAAGAATGTGTACTTCTTGTCCAGGAGGTTGGGCTTTATTCTCAGCTACAAAACTGGGGCAGACGCCCCAAGTCATCTGAGTTTCAGCCTGCTGCTCTTGCCAATTGAAACCCATGCTTGCCATTGGCTGTGCAGCAGCATAAAACATGAGTATAGAGGTGACACTGCCTCTAATTGGCTTGGTGATCCTGCCTGCTGTGGGGATGCCAGTCTGCAGACCCTTGGGTTTGTCAGAAATGCTCCTTGAAAAAGGTGCTCTTGATTAGGTTCTGGATGCTACTGGAATGTCAAAGGGTTCCTCACGTGTGTAAATCTTTTAATATGAAATAACTTTAAAAATATTTTTTAAAGAAGTAATGCATACTTACTATAGCATGAACTAAAAATACAGGCAAGCCAAAAGAAAACTAAAGACATTTGTGGTTGCATTCAAGGACAAGTGTGGTTAATATCTCTCAAACCTTCTTTTTGGGGGCATAAGTCACATGACCCAGTTGTATATAACATAATGTAATGCATGATAATTATAACAAAATTTAAAAATGTGTACATTTTCAGGTATTGGATCACATGAGATTCCTATTTTTTTAATCAAACATTTAAAAACTGAAATATTGTTGACATTGTTCCATGCCTGCATACACGGCACTAATATTTGTTTGTACTGATTGCACCAGATTCATTGCAGGATTGCACTGTAATTTGTTGCTTTCTCTATTGATGGATGTTTACACTTTTTTCACATTCCCATTGTACAAATCATGCTGTTATCACCTTCTAAAGATAGTGCTTAAATGTTTCAGGCTGGCTGTTGGCTGATGCTATTTCTTATCTTATCCCAGGCACATTTCTAATAGGAAATGTCTTCCCTTATCCCGTAGGTCTGTTTTTCCCTCCCTTCAAATCACACACACACACACACACACACACACACACACACGGGGATTCAGTGGGAGGATGTTCATAAACACACTGGGAAGTTCCACAGAAGAGGGCTATAGGGTTTGGGGTTAGATGCTTTCAAGGGGAGAAAGCATTTTCTTTCTTGGACTTTGAACAGGGTTACAGCAAACACCTGCTCCTCCAAGGACAGAAATATTTGAAGATGCTGTGGGAAGGAGCTGAGGCCAAACACGAGAGGCTTTTCCTTCCTTCACCGTTGTATTTGTAAATAGGTCCCTTATGGTTCCCACCGTCAGGAAATGTCAGCCTAAATGTAAAATAAAAAGGGGCTGGTCAGCTAGTGGGTTCAGGTTTTCTAAAATGGAGGAAATAAAGTACAGGTTTAAGATGGTATCCACATAAATGAAGATACCATTATTTTTTGTCTTTTTCATTCTTCATTCATTTTCATTCTTTTGTGTGTGTGTGTGTGTTGAAGCAACATGTCCAAAAAGATTCCTTGCTTTTTTGTTAACTGAAAATCAGGAGAGTGTAAGTTTTTCTTGGCATTCTTTGCTGGAGCGATAGGCAAGTATTTTATAGGACAATAGCAATGTTGCTCCGAGGAAACACTTGGAATTTGGGATTTCACTGTAATGAGATCCAAGAAGGCTGAGATGCACTCTCTTGGTACGGTTTGAACTTCTGATACCTTTCCAGGTCTTTAGTATTAATATATTCAATTGCTCAAAACATTAACTTTGAACTGGTGGAATGGCTGGTTTTTGATAAGAGGGTGAGTGTGGAGGCAGTTGGAGGATTGGTGGGGGCACACTTAGGTTTTGCTGTCGGTCTGGATTGAGTTAGACACCAGTCCCATCATTGACTTGTGTTGAGGCCTGGAGTGTCGTGGACTCTTCTTGAACCCAGGTTTCCTATTTTGTGTGATGCAGACCAAGTGGGTAAGCTTTGTGAGGGATACCAGAGGCAAACATAAAGCGATCATTGCATGATGAATACTCACAAATGTTGGTTTCCATCTCTGCCTAAGACAGCCACGACTGTCACAGCGTAATGACAAAAGAGAAAAGAAATTCGCTAGAATTCTGATAGTGAAAGGTATCTCCAGGGGGGAAGACATTGTTAAAGGAGCTTAGGTTTGCTCTAGTTACCCCCTTCCTCATCTGCCCTAAAGCACCAGGATATGTTCTAAATATATTTTGTGTGGTGAGTGGAAGATGTTTCATTGGCTTTTCCAGAGGTCTTAAGAGAGAAGCCTAGAGATTCTGGGATGACGTGAGCTCTGTGAGGTTACCCATCTCCTCGTGTCACCCTACATCTTCAGGAAGCCTCCCCAGGTCATGGAATACTTAGCTTGAGTGGTGGCTTCCTATTGACAACTGGGAAAGGGACTGAGGGTGCTGTGGGATGAAACAGAGCCAGGGATTCAGAGGCAATGGGAGCAGGAGGAAATGAACTTTTGCACTTACAGGTATTGTGGAGAGGGCAATGAGTATTAGAGGCAATGGAATTGGGAGACTGGACAAGTTTAACTGAATCCGCCAGTGGCAGACTGATTTCTGGGTTACCTTTTCTCTCTAAGGTTGTGCATCATTTGTGATGAACGTTTCTATTGGAATCTCTTTTTGGATACTGGGGCAAGACTGATTTAGTCAAATCACTGGGAAATAAAACCTTTGAGTTCAATTCTTCTGTGTTTCAGACAGGTTAAAGAGTCCTTTGGCCTGCCAGCATTTTTACTGCCTTGTAAAATAGTTTGTGGCTTTCCCCATAAATCCTAGTGCCCTACTCAGAAATAATACAGCTGGTAGCCTGGATAGGTCAGGGCTGAACGGAATGTAAAACATATGCAAGAAATCTACTTGTTCATTTGCCGGAATATAATTTCTTTCCATTCTGACACATTCCCCACCCCACCCCTACCCGCAGATCTTGGGCTCGTGCTTATTTGAAAGTCTGTACTATTATGCATTTTCCACTCTACAGTGTTTTCTGTTCAAGGACACAGGCTGTAAGTCAAGAGCTAGGGTTGAATTTCAAAGTTTGGGAAGAGTCTATCCAGGATTAGAGACAGAGATTGAGAACGGACTTTCGGTGTACCAACCAGCAGGGAAACTGTTCTCATAAATATGTGTGGATGATCAGATTCCTCGTTTCTTCTTGGACACATAGTCAACAAACTGCCACCTGTCTTGATATTAACAACTTTATTATGGTTATTTTTGGGAAGAGAGAGGGTTTGCTTTGTGCCAGGTCCTGCATTAGATATCTAAACATAGACCCAGGCATGTAATAAAGCCAAGTGCCCCTGAAAGGGTTGTAGAAAAAAGTTCTCATTAAAAATAACAACAAAACCTATGCGTTTGGAATTATAGCTGATAATAAGGATGTGGCTAATATCGGACATAGGGCGGTAAATCTGTGGCTTGTAGTTTCAGAAAAAGCTCCTACAGTGGTCACTGGAATGACTCCTTTCAGTAAGATATTGCAGGCCCTGCAAATGCTACTAAATTCCAAAGCTATTAGCCAGTGAAGATCACTTGAGGAAAAGAAAATGAATACTTCTGAATACCCATTAAGTGCCAGATACTTAAATATATATTGCTTTCTTAAATAGTTGTAATACTTTTGTGGTGTGTTATTATTTTTGCAGATAAGGACATGAGGGTAAGTTGGGTTAAGGATTTGATTAATCTCATATGGCAAGTGAATACACATGACGGGTATAGAATTCACACTATGTCGGTTTAGCCCCTAAGTGTAGTCAGTTTCCATTAGTCGGGCCTCTGCAGGGTTAGTACATTTGATTCAGAAGATGTTCTTCTCCAACGCCAAATTTAGGAGGTTGAACAGTTATCCACAAAGTCAAGAAATGCGAAGTTTTAACTTCACATTATTTTGGCAGTTGGCAAATGTCCATCTTCCATTATGTCTCTAGCCTTGAGAGAGAAAAGAGTATGTTCGCAAGTGTCGTGAAAAGAATGGGACTTGTCAAAGTGTTTTCAGACATAGAATGTCGAGAATAAAGATAATGAGTGGAAGAGAGCAAAGCGAGGTGGGCTGACTTCTTAGGGTTTGGAGTGTGAGAGCCACAGCGGGCGATCCCAGACATTAAACTTGTCACTGCCTCCCATTCGCTGGGGCTCGGGGAACCGACTGCTGTTTAGAGTTAACTGTTAATTTACAAAGTTAGATTTCCTTTCCCAGAACCATATAATGGTAATCAGCTCCAAGGGAAAAAAACTTTTGTTACTAAGATAATGGGTATATAGACTTTGTAACCTGAAGCTTTGTTAGTGAGTATATTCAGAAGGAATTGGACGACCTCCTGGGCGTTTTCTCCAGGCCACAGATCAGAGTTTATGCTATGCTTAGTGACCAGAACATTCTCACCTGCTGCATAACAACTGCAGCGTTCTTCTTCTTTAGTGCTGCTTCTCCTAGGCTGCACGCAGATCTCACTCCTTCTGGTAGATTCATTAACTTAATCGTTAAACAAGTGCTGCAAAAATACACACACTAGTCATCTTAATTGGATCCCTACCCAGTCCTGCCTTATACTGTTTTGAATATGGAAAACCGAAGGCCAATCTCCTCCATTAATATAAATTTCAGATGTCACATGTATTCCAAGGTTTAATGTTAACTTTCTACAGCTGCCCTATATACAAACAAGAGGCACATAAGACCCTGAACAGAGCTGATTTAGTCTGACCTGACATTCAGCAATAAAATGGAATTGGCAAAATTACTAGCTAGAGATTAGAGTGTAGGGAAAGAGGATTAATATGAATTTGGGGAAAGGTTTCTGTACATAAGAATGGATTGAAGAAGAAATGTAGTATATAGGAAGAGTTGGACATTGCATTTGACTTCAGGCAAGAGAACTAGAAGAAACCTTAGGAGAGAAGTGATGGTTCTGATTTATCATTTTCATTAAAGATTACAATAATTTGAATATGTTTAAAAAGTTTCTTTCAAATCATTCAAGGGTAATATGGCACGATTGGAGTTCTGTTTATCCCAGTTATGACTTGTTTCTCTTCATGTAATTGACAGCTACTAGTGAGCACTCACTATGTACGAGGTAACTACTAGGCATTTTGAATAAACAGAATAAGATGGTGTTTTCCTTTAAAAAGCATTTGCTTTACATCCCACAATAAAAGTCATTCAGATAAGCTTTATTTACAACTCAGAGTCATCTAAGCACTATGCCCAGTGGGGGGCACATCCCACCATTGGGAAGAATTTCTGTCACATGTTGGAGGTCAAGAGCTGTGTGAGGTTGCATTAACTCAGGTTAAGGGAGTTAAGGAGTGCTGTTTACCTCCTAGAAAAGGTAGGGCGTTTCTGTCAGGCATGAGTCCTTGGAGGGTACTCAAGTTTCCCAAGAGGTTATTATTCTTATTTCTAATTGGGCTACCTGTGCAGGGTCACAGCTCTGCACTTAAATGACAGCATAGATGTCTGTGTTCAAGTACTTTCCAGGAGCATATTCTGTCCAATAATTACTAAAATCATAGCTGAGAAAAAATAATGTTAAGGATGCATGACCTGAAGGATGTGCAGTTAATTCCTTCTTTTGAAATGCAAACATTTCCTTCCAGACCCAAGAGAGCTGTGAACCTGGATTGAATGATAATGGTCCACAAAGATTTGTGCTTTGGGGTGAGTCATGAGCCTGTGCTGAAGAACATTATAAGGAACAGCCTTAGGAAACACCTTGTTGAGGCTGTGGAGAGAATGAACCTGAGAATGTCTTTTGTCATAAAGTGCGGAGCAAGGAGAGATATTTAAATCTACTGGGCAAGTTACCTAGTCAGTAATCTAGACTTTTCATGGATAACACTTCTACTTTTGGGCATTTCAGGGTTATTTAACCCTCTGGTAGAATGGGCAGGCACAGAGACTCAAATGGAAACCGAGGTCTGCCACGGTTATGAGTTGGTCACCATCAGCAGAGGGGACATAACCACCATTAATAAAAAGAGACTTGCTAAGATGAATGAGTCCAAATGAAATTATTTCCACTAAATTACATATAACTTAATTAGCCAAGATCTGGGCTTATCAATGTGGTAGCCTCTAGTCCCATGTGGCTACCTACATTTAAAGCCGAATCAAAATTAAAATATTAAAAAATCCAGTTTTTCAGTTTTACTGGTAACATTTCTGGTGCTCAGTAAGTACATGTGGCCATTTGACTACCATAATGGGTGGCACAGATAGAGAACATTTCTGTTATTGCAGAATGTCCTATTGGATGACATTGATCTAGAGCAAAAAAAAAAAGAGAGAGAGAATGACCCAAGCTATGATGTCAGCAGTCCATTTTCCAGGGCAATGTATTGAGACGTTCTCTATCCCCTTCTTGCTTCACTCACCCCAGGACACAGTTAGTATATTACATTGTTATTACATTATGTCTGATTATGGATGGATCACACTTACTCAACTCTTTTAGAGTAAGGGAGATTTTCCCCATTAAATATATGGGCTCACATTTATATTTGTATGTAGACTTTGTATATGTACTTTGTGCTATGTATGTACATGTATGTATGTGTGTGTGTGTGTGTGTATAATGCACACACACTAGCGTAGATTCTGTTGTAAACTGTGGAAAATTCTGGCTGGGAAAGTTGATTGAAATGAATGGTTTAGGGAATAATTTGTGGTTTTCAAATCTTCCTCTTCACCTCCTTTACATGATCGAAGAGTTAGGTGTAGTTTTTATTAATAAGAAAAGCTGAGAGAGTCTGGCAGACAGATGCAGGGACAGACAAAGGAAGGGACAAATAGAGATGAATGAGTGGATGAAAGGAGAGACATTTATTGTGTCCTGTGAGACTATTACTAGGCCAGGTTATTTTCTTGTTTAATTCTCATAATAACCCAATGAAGTAGGTTTTATCTTGATTTTATAGATGAGGGAACAGGCTCAGAGAGGGATTCCAGTTGCTTAGGGTTCATGCTACTAGTAAGTGGTAGTGTGGAGATTCAAACAAAACTGTCTTACTCCCAGGATCATGGATTTTTTTCATTCTCTCAAGGGCTAAGCCATTATTTCTTTCTTTCCTGAGAGCTGACAGCTAATTCTCCATCTTTGTCTGTTTCCTTATATTTTCTTTTATCTCTTCTTTAAACTTTTTTCAAGGAATTTTAATATTCTTTATTTGAAAATAAAGAGCAGCTCCCTTTCTGATCCACCATCTGTGGTGGAATCGCCACCAAGATGCAGATTTTCATAAAAACCCTTACGGGGAAGACCATCACTCTCAAGGCTGAACCCTGGGATACAATAGAAAATGTAAAGGCCAGGATCCAGGATAAGGAAGGAATTCCTCCTGATCAGCAAACTGATCTTTGCTGGCAAGGAGCTGGAAGATGAATGCGCTTTGTCTGACCACAATATTCAAAAGGAATCCACTCCACCTCGTGTGTTGAGACTTTGGGACGGTGCTAAGAAAAGGAGGAAGGGGTCTTACACCACTCCCAAGAAGAATAAACATAAGAGAAAGAAGGTTAAGCTGCCCTGAAATATGACAAAGTGGGCGAGAATGGCCAAATCAGTCACCCTTGTCGAGAGTGCGCTTCAGATGAACGTGGTGCTGGAGTCTTCATGGTCAGCCACTTCAACAGACATTATTGTGGCAAATGCTGTCTGACCTACTGCTTCAACAAACCAGAAGACAAGTCATTGTGCATGGGTTAATAAAAGACATGAAATAACATTTAAAAAAAAGAAAATAAAGAGCAATGTGTCTAAAAGGTTTTTTGCCCCCTTGCTTTCTCGAGTAATTCTTTTTCTGAATTATATTACCGCTGCTTTTTGCTCTTATATCTCTTCCACTTTTTATTGGAATATTAAGCAATGGAATGTGCTGTTTCATTTCAAATGACTTCTCATCTTTCAACGGAGGTGGTTTTTGGGGGTTTTTGATTTCCTTATTGAAATGTGAGGGATAGCGTGAGACGAGTGAACTAAGATAGCGGGTCACTTCAGTCGGTGTGTATGGTCTCCGAACTCCTCACTGAATCTGCCCCATTCTCTGTTCTCGTGGGCACCTCTCACTTCAAATTTTGGCATTCTGCTGTTCAAAGTGAGCGGAAGTTTAGTGTGACTCTCAGCGAAGCTACATATACCACTGTTCTCTAGCAATTTCATGTGAACAACAAATACAGTTAAATGAATAATACAATGAAACTAAAATGCTCATTACCCAGTAAGTAAGTCAGTTGTTCAAACAGCAGTGCAGTAGAATGGGGAGAGCTGTACTATCGTTTCAGATGGTATTAAGATAAAAAAGAATAAGTTGCAAGACTAGTTGCAGCTATGTTTATCGATCAATTATTTAGGGACAGGTACTTTCTAGGTGTTTGCACAGATTATCTCATTTACTTCTTACCTCTGGAAGTAGACACTGCTGCAGGCATTTTGCCATTGAGGGAACAGAGATTCAGAGGAATTAAATAACTTGTCCGAGATCATTTAGCCAATAAGTGGCAGAACTAGATAGACCCTGCTTCCAGTTCTTCATCTGTCTGAGTGAGGGACTGGGGAACGATCTTCCTTCATCAGCACCTCACTCTTATTGCAACAGCTTGTAAATGCTAGATCAGGAGTGCTGTGGAAATATTGTTTATGTTATATGTAAATATACAGAACAGGGTAGGAATAATTACTCAGATAATAGCAGAGAAAGACTGGCTAAACACACTCAGCATTAGAGCAGGGTTGCGTTTCCTCAGTGAAAACTCCCTTCTTGAGGCAGAGGACCTGGATACAGAGGGGTCAGATGTTCTCATGATTAAAAGGGCCGAAAAAAGGGGGCCTAAAGTGAGCTGTAGGCTGTCACTCAGCAAGCCAATTGAGTGAATAAACACTGCACAGATCTCCACGGAATACTTTCATCCTAAAGTGCTCTGAGAAATCCCTTACTGTCCATTAGACTTCCCATGAGATGCTCAGAGTGGTCCCATACCCACAGAGCATTTTTCTACTCTGAAGGGAGTGGTTCTAAACCAGGCGACGTGTTGTCTGCCAGGGGGATGCTTGACAGTATCTGGAGACATCTCTGATTGTCACAACTGGAGAGGGTGCTGCTGGTATCTAGTGAGTAGGAGTCAGGGGTGCTGCTAAACATTTACAATGCACAGGACGTCTCCCCACAGCAAAGAATTATCAGGCTGAAAATGCCAGTAGTGACAAGATAATTCTTGCATTAGGTTAAGCCAACAGACAGCAGACCTCCTATTCTCTGGGCCTTGAAGATGACAGGGTGTGTGAGAGGCTAAGGTTTGGGTAGAGGGAGGAGGAGCGAAGACTATATATAAAGCTTCACGGAACTTACATTGAGCTTTTATGTTCAAGCCCCTACTTTTTTATTTCAAATCCATTGATTTCCGTAGTTCTGCCCTCTTCACTCAGGAAGAGTTCTGCACAATTTCATAAAAACAATTTTCAGAGAATGTTTTGTTAGAAAATAGTGTGATAGTGACAAACACTTTTAAAAATGACAAAATTTTCGGTAAAGATGGATCAAGGTTAAAGTACCATATCTTAACTTTCTGTAATTTTTTGAAAAAAATTACCTTTGAGAAAATGATGCAAATGTGTGAATGTCTATGTAACAGCTCCAAGTACAATTGACTTCAGTAAATTGTTGGAAAAATGGCTTGGAGTTTTAGAACAAATATTAGTATATGATATGATGCTGTAAAGAAAATCTAGATTTACATAATATCGGGGGTAAGTTTTGCTACTCTTTCCTGCTTTGCTTATAGTACATTTGTATCAATGTTTTACCTATATACTTTTATTTTTAATATTTTCATCAATTTTATTTTGCTGGATGAGCTCTGTATGGGCCGTTCCTTGGTGATGGTGGGAGCGGGTACAGGATGCCCAGAGGAGGTGTCCAAACTTCATGACTCAAGAGCTTTCTTTGTCTTTTCCGCCACAGAGTCAGACTGTTTCTGGCAGTATAGCTCATTTCTGCGGCCAACAAGAGGGATCGTTTGCTTGCGAATGAGCTTCTCATTTTCTGGAAGCATATTTTTTATGGGTGCTTTCTGAGCTCCCCCACTGTGGGGCCTTTCCACCCCAGGCTGCTGCTTGTTATGTCTTCTTGTGCAGCGCCTGCCTTTTCTCAGCTGCTTTGAGGAGCTCTCGCCTGAAATCTGGAGTCCTCAGGTTATATGTGTACTGCTTTCCCTGAAAGTGGCATTTGTGCCGTTTTGCTTTTATTAAGATTTTCAGAAGAGGAAGAAGGACTTATATTGGAATTCCACTTCAATTTTAAAATAGGATGGGCATCCTACCCTCCCAGAAGCACAAGTCAGAGCAAAGTGAAGCACATGCAATTTTAAAAATCTACTGTTTCATGCACACACTTGGGAGCAATTGCTAACATGGGTGGGTGGGGGGAGATATGGTAAACCTTATTTATTTGTCACCTTTATTTAGTTTTAATTCTGTTTTTTTTTTTTCTCTCACATCTAAGTCTGGGCATCTCTGTCAGACAGCTGCCGGTACATTTCTGATCTCTTTGAGACAGCTGCAGTGCTCAAATGGGGCAGTCACATTAGGGACAATGAGGCAGTTGCTCTGATGGTCTGTGTGGTGCGGTATTTGTGTGTGGTTAGTTCCCCATATTTTCACATCATCTCCATGCTCCCACCCATGTATACAAAGACATGGCTGTATAGTGCTAGGGAAGGTTGTGGGTAACAGACTGGCTTTTTCAAAACCACAAGTCATGATATAGAATCCATGAGAATTGCAGAGAATGATTAAGTCATCACATGGAGAGCGGTCTTTGTTTTCAGGTAACCTGGAAAATATAAGATTTTGTGAGAGTTGATATTTTCATTCACACGATATTATACCATTCCTATCACCATCTTTGAATGTCAAGGACAAGGTTACTGATGTATTCCTTTTATTATTATCTTTCATAGTCACTTAGCTGCTTAGCAACACTCTAGCACATTTTCTGGGCTATTGTCTGTCATGCGGAAGGCAGAAATGGTTGGGGCATGAGCTGAGTAGTGATGGCAGTGAATGTGAAAACAATTTTTTAAAAATAAAGAGCATTTTACAATACATTAAGTTTTGTGCTGTTGGTGATGCAAAGATGAATACATCATATGCCTCACACGCCAATGGAAGGCTGTGGACTAGCATTTTATAAACACCTACTATGGGACAGTGATTGGGGTAGGCCTTTTATTAGGTCCTTTTCACAACTCTAGTGCGTGGCCATTATTACCCCTACCTTAAAGAAGAGACATTCTGGAGCTCAGAGGGAAGGCATAGAGCCCAGACTTGGATTGATGACCTTAAAGCTCACACTCCTACTGATCATGTTTCAGTAGCGGGAACAGGTTCGAGGACAATTTCCTGACATGTGAGTGATGGGCTGGGGCTAGAAATGAAAGTAGGCAACCTCAGGGTTCCCAATGTCTGCACCTGTATTCAGATGCCATCTACACCTGGATCCTAAGGTTACGGATATGATTCGAAATTCTGTGTCTGGAGGCTGGAGAGTAGATGGAAGAGCAGTAGGGGTTGGGGTGTTAAGAACTTTTGAGGAGCTTAATGCCAGGAAGATTAGAAACTAAACCAAACATAAGTATTACTGAGAACGCAGTGTTTCTCACAGAAAAATATGTAAGCCAGCAGGTCTCTTATCTGTTTTTTTAAGGGAAAGCTTATAAAAGCATGCCTTGTGCTCTTTACTCCCAGTGACTGACCTCACGCTTTCTGGCTTGGCACAGGTGTGGGAAGTCTGAGGCTCCTCTGTGCCGCTCTGGCAGAGAATTTCCTTGTCCTGGGGTTGGCTCTCTCCTACCACCTTTGTTCTCATGGACTCACCAAGTCCAAGTTATCTTCCCACTGGACCTTCATGGGTTTCTCTGTGAAGTCCATTGTACTCTCCTCCTCGCATGCATATGCTTTCAGAGCAGCCTATTTGAACTAGAACTTTGCTGTGTGCCATTTCCTATGTCGCATGAAGTTAATATGGCTGTGTAATTAAAAAGTTTAGCAACACTGACATTTCTGTGTTTGTGCTAGAATCATCTTGATGTCACCAGGGATTGAAGAATGCTGCCACCTGCTAGGAACATATGCATATGTTTGAGCAAAGGTTAATGAAACTATTCAGTAAAATGATTCAGGTGTGGGCTCAAGAGCTACTTGGTACATTCTGAGTCACAGAGCCCGGCTGCTCCGTCTGTGGAGCAGACTCCTCTGTCTCACTGCTTCACCAATAAACTCACTTTCACTTTAAACTCATGAAATAATAAAATAAAATAAAATAAAATAAAATAAAATAAAATAAAATAAAATAAAATAGTAAAAAAGTAACAGAACCCTATGTTCTAAAAACTAGATCAGTTTTGGGTAAAATAATTTGAAGTTTCCTTTTAGGGAGATAGTAAGTAGAATAGTGGTTGGATTAATTACTTCGACCTTAGATATAAGACAGATTTTCTCTGGCTGGACTAGATGCTCCACCTTGCAGGTATGTGCACAGATTGAGCCTGTGTCAGACTAGTACATATTATGGGGGAGAAGATTAGGATAAAGCCCTTATCTTGATCCCTGTGTACTTGCCTTCGCAGAGCTCGATGCTGCGCACAAAGGTGGCAGCCCCGGTGCGGGTCTATACACGATGACGTGGACTGTATTTATCGGATATAAATAAATGTAGGTTAAATTTAATACCATTTAATTACACACAGCCTGCATATCAATCCTCCCTTACCTGAAAGTCTTACTTAGTTAAATATGATGGCCAACCTTTTGAAAACTAAATTCCTGAGCCTTTGGGAAAAAAATGTTATTTTTAGGTATATATTTATTGAGGTTTTTTTTTTTTAAATTTTAGAGGGAGGGGAATGGAGGAAGAAAGAGAGAGAGAGAAACTTCAATGTGAGAAAGAAACATCGATTCTCTGCCTTCTGTCTTCTGTCTGCCCCCCGACCAGGATAAGCATGTGCCTGGATGGGGAATTGAACCCATGACCTTTTGGTTTGAGGGATAATGCCCAACCAACTGAGCCCTGCCAGCCAGGGCTATTGAGCCTTTTTGTGTTTGATTTACAAAGAGCAGTAGCACACCGCTGAAAATTGCTGTTTGGACAAACAAGATGTCCTCAAATCAAGACAATGGCTTGGCCTGAAGGAGACCATTCACCTTCCCGAGAAGAATGCTAGTGAAACTTGTCTCTCTTTCACTCAACTTGCCTTACTTTAAGAAAGGACTAGTTTAAAAATAGGCATCTTTTATTCCCTGCCTGTCAGGGCCTTCTGCTTTTTCTTAAAAGCCAGCATTTACTGATGTTCTTTGATTGACATCCTTCTCAGTACTAAGAGGGAACAGAGAATGGGAGAATATTCCATTTTATTGACAGGCGCTGAGTCCTTGTCAGGACAATTGCTTAGCAACCTGTATGGTGCCACTTTTGGGAAAGAGGGTAGAAAAGGACAGAATTACTTACAAATGAAAGGAAAGCCTGTATGTCAAAGGCTAACTATCATAAAACACAGTATTTTTTTTAAACTAGTTCTTTAAGTTAACAGTATAACTTGTAAAATCTGCACAAATTATATTTTCTTCCCTTGGCTGTTGGATTACTGAAGAGTTGAGATAACATTAGGTGTCTGCAAAATGTACATCATCGTGGGGGACTGAACAGTAGCCGTGTTCAGGGGAAGAAGACCTGGGTTCCTATCTCAGCTCTCACCCTGGCTGTGGGGCTTGGTGAGGGCCACTTCCCCTTCCTGAGCTCCACCGATGCAGTTGGCGAAACCACCCTTGTAAAGAGAAGATGAGATAAATGTGAAAAGTCATCAGTGGGTTTTGAACAGATTATTATTTCAGGAAAATCAATCATTTGGTGGGAGGGAGGATGGATTAGAGGCAAGAGATGGTGAAACCAAGGTCAGGGAGGCCAGCGATGAGCCTGGTATGTGAGAAATACGAACACCTGAAAGAGTGGTTGTGAATGGAGAAGGAAATGGATGCAAGAGAAATTTCAGATGTAAAATAGTGCATAGCAACTGATTCAAGGTGGGGGAGTTACTAGTAAGAGATTCCGGAAAAGAAGCACATTTGAGGGGCGTAAGAATGAGTTCAATTTCAGTTACACTGCTTTTGAGGTGCTGGCATTGGTTTAGGTGGTGATTTCCTCAGACAGGGTATTTTAAAAAAAGCAGGAGGATGCATTCACCAAGTTCGTGCCATGGAGATTGGTCCCTCAGAAAGCCCTATTCAAGTTCTAACCTCTGGTTCTTGTGTATGTGATGTTATTTGGAAACAGGTTCTTTGAAGATGGAATTACTAAATGAAAGATCTCCAACTGAGATCATCTAGATTTAGGGTGACTATGCCCTTATAAGAATTCTTGTAAGAGAAAGATGTGACACACAGAAACACATGAAGGAGGCCATGTGAAGACAGAGACAGTGGTTGGAATGACGCAGCCACAGGCCAAGGAACTCTAGGAGCCAGCAGGAGCTGGAAGAGGCCATAAAAGATCCCCCCATGGAGACTTCAGTTGGATGTAGCCCTGCTGATGCCTTGATTTCAGGCTTGTGACCTCCTGAAGTGTGAGAGAATCAACCTGTGTTGTTTTAAGTCACCCAGTTTGTGGCAATTTGTTATGGCAGCTCGAGGAAGCTAACGTAGTACCTCTTTTGGGAGCTTGGTATGTATTTTTGGAATGAAGTTCTTGCATTGCGAAGTGGTGTTCAGGGGAAATGAAGCTATTTATCCATCTTTATTAGCATATTGTTTCTGGGTAATTTTGAGGGTGACTTTTCTTGCAAATCAGCCAAGGTGGAAATGTAGTTTAGAAGAATGGAGCCTAAGACACCTTAGCACACGTAAAAGTGACTAAGTTATAAATTGATTTAGCCCCTCCCTCAATTAATGCATTTCCTCCCTTCTTCCTTTCCTTCCTTCCTCCTTCCTTCCCTTCTCCCCCCCACCCCCATCATTCTCCTCTTCTTTTTTTTTTTTTTTTTAACAGAATCTCTCTAGGTTGGGAGATTTCCTGCCTTTAAAAAAAGAAAAACAATTAATTAGCTTTAAATGTATATTCCCATTTCTAAGAACTTCTAGTCAGGACTTCTTACCTTGGTTTACCAGTGTTACCTTATTCAAAAGTAACTAGAGCCCCATGTTCTGGTTAAAAATGTGATTTTTTTCCCTCTGGGACTTTTGAAGTATTAAAAAATAACTTGCAGATCCCTCTAACTTTGTTGTTACTGTCAATATTTAGTAAGATGTTACTGCCTGGAGAGGAGGGATTCTGTTTAGCCTGCTGCCTCATACAGGCTATGGCATGAGTAGGTCTCCACATATGTTTGTTGACCTAAACTATTGAGTGAAGGATTGGATTTACTGGCCTAACACTGCAGAGTTCTTAAAGTGAATTTTCCTAATAAAGTAGCAAGCATTGATATCTCAGGTTTTTATGAACTTGAGAAACCATCATATGTTTGCATAGCAGTAAGAATGTTCTCCAATGCAAGTATCAAAGAACTCAAGTCATCATGGCTTAAATGAAAGGAATGTATTGGCTTGTGGAACAGAATTTCTAGAAGTTCTGATTTCAGGTGAGGGTTGATCAAGCAGCTTAGTAATGCCAAGGAGTCAGTTTCTTCCTGTTTTCTGTTCTCCCTTCCTTGGTATTAGCTTTATCATAGGTGGGATTGCCTGCAGCTTTAGAAGAGTCAACAGTATAAAAGACAATTCCCTGTTTATTTATTAATATTTTTTAGGAAAGATTATCTCTACCTAAGCTATCAAACAAAAATCCTGAACATTCCTCTGATTGGACTACTTAAGACACATGTCTCACTTTGAATCAATCACTGTGGCCCTGAGTCATAATTGCACTCTAAGGACCTCACAGTTTGTGTAATGGCATCTTGGTCTAACTCCTAAGGATAGGCAACTGAGTCCCATTTTGTTTCGGCAGTCCTTAGTTCACAGATTCACTAGGCCAGGTTATGTTAGCCATGAGAAGGCCAAGAATAGTAATTAGGACCAGATTTGTGTTCAAGCGTATTGCACTCTTTAGTTATATATTATATAATCACAAAAGTGATGGTTTGCAACAGACACAAATGAGAGAGTCTCAAGACTTGTTCAGACTAGCTAACCTGCAAAGCACTTTCAGCATTATTTATGGAGGACGCAGTTGAGCATCTAGCAGTCCGATGTGACCTTTTTCAAATTTATTGTCTGTAACCGTGGGTCTATTGTTTAGAACTTTTATAACCTGAACACTTATAACTCCTTTGGAGAATGTCATCAACCTCTCTGCTGAAGATATTTTTTAGCACCCTGACATCCTTTTGTGTTCTTCAATTAGCAAACCCGGCTTCATTTGCCAATGCCAAGGTCAATGTTTGTTCTTTCTCAGTGGATCTGAGTCTACTGTTGACATTTGCCAATTCAGCTTGTAGCTACCTGGCTTAGGCCAGTCCTGAACCACCCCTGGAACTGGGGCTGAGGTTAGCCCCACCTAAACCACATAGCATTCTCCAGCGGACCAGGACTAGAATTGATGCTGGAAGAGGTGATCACAAGGTCTACTTATTTCACTGTCTGTTCAGCTTACAATGGATAATTCACCTGCTGTCCTAAAGTCCATTAATGTCTTTTTTTGCAAACGAGAAGCCTGTGAGATCACACTGTCCCAATTTAAAGGATCTATCAGTCTAATATAGATTATCTGTTTCTAGAAAGAATATTTGGAGGTACAAGAACTGTCCCTGGAGCCAGCATGCTCCAGCATGGAAACTGGTTTTGATTTGTGCTGTATGGAGACTTGGGCCTTCCCAAGGTGTCTCAGAGCTGAGATGGACAAGGAGAGATGAAGCTTGGGATTTCAACCCTGCTTTGCTCACAGTCTGCCTTCTTAGATGCTTCATGCGTATTGTAGCTATATACCTGTGGGATTGCATTTAAGATCTGATGCTGCTCACATGCAGGTGGAAAACCACTATCTCATCCTAGCTCTGTGACTTTGAAGAATAAATGCCTCCTCTTCTTTGGTCTTCAGTTTTCTTGACTTGCAAAAATAAAGAGGCTGGACAGGAAGTTCTTGAAGTTCCCTTCCATACTCAACAGTCTATGATTTTGTGACTTCTGCCTTTGGCCAAAGTGGGACTTATTGGTTGCATGAAAACTGACTAAATTACTACCTTAGAAGTTATTAATTCTGCACAGCTTCCCCATCTTAGTGAGTTTTCCACTGGCTAATGCCACATGACAGTCATAAAACGCCAGCATTGCTGGCGTGGGATGGAGTTCACAGTATGAGGTTTGCTAAGTGTTTCTGTACGACCAGTGGGAAGGCAATCACATCTCCAGAGTGAGAAAGGTCAGTGCCCTGTAACTGCCAAACCTCATCCCACTAAGGGGACGTGAGGGGACTGCTGTCCGCCGCACACAAATCAGGCTAAAAAATGAATGCCCTCTGCAGCTGCAGTCTCACAGCTCCGAATGTCAAATGATATTACTTTGGGAGACTGGTAAGCCCCCTTCTCAGCGCACAGCAGCACATAAATCCCTTCATCTCATTTATTAATCTGAGGGACTATAGAATATATTATTAGGCATGAAAAACATGACTGCCTTGTTATGGTCTGTGGCATTACTGAGCATGGAAATTAAGTCCCCCTCTTTTCCCCTGGTTCCAGATTGCTTGAAAGGGGGGGGGTGATAAAATCTCATTAATCATAGTTAGTGTCCTATATGAATTAATGTTAGTGAATATATTGATAAGTAAAAAAAAAATGGATTCTAGTGTGAATCACAACCAGTTTAGGTTCCGGACTCTATGTATCCTAAAGAGAGGACTCTCTCTCTCTGTCTTTCACTACACCTGTGTTTAAGCTCTGGAATGCATTCCTGTGCTTGGCAGAGGGGAGGCACAATACTAGCAATGGTTATCTCTAGCTGGTAAGGTAACAAATGATTTTTTATTCTTCGCTTTTGTATCTTTTACATTTTTATAGTGCTTACATATTGTATGAAGAAAATATATGTGTGTTATTTCAAAATGGATTTTCCTTTGTTCATTTTAAGGTAATCCTTTTCCCCAGAGAGGCGCCTGAGAATGCTGTTGTTTTTTTTTTTTGCATCCTGCTGGAACAGAGGGAGCTCCCTGAAATGCCGTGTGAAACAGATGAGCCGGGCCCTGCCTGGGAAGCATCCCGCTTCTTCCTTTTCAGGACCCGGAGACACTGTGGCCTGACAAGCAGTAAGAAATGTGCTAATAAAGACGATGAGCCACTCCAGGGATGGGTTTCATTTCCAGCTTAATTAAATCCGAGGAACACACCTGACCTCTCGCTTTGAAGAGCCGCTGCAAAAGCCAGGCGCCCTCATCAGCTTGGGCTCGCCCTGCAGTGATTGTGGGAAGCCAGTCTGAAAGGAGAGGGTAGAGGTAGGCAGAAGCCAGTGGAGATGAAACAGTGGAGTCAGGAAGCAATATTTCAGAAGGAGCCATTCTATCCAGTGGGCAATCTCTTTGCCCTTTTGCTTAAAAGGGGAACAGCAAAGCTAGCCTACAAATGCACTGAATTGAAACCCTTCCAATGGCACCCCACTGCCCCGCCACCTGTCACCCTCTACCAGATCCCCCTCCACCAGGTCCTCGACCAGCGCCTTGCCCCCACCTGTTGTGGTAAACAGGGTACAAAATGCACTTGGTTGGCACAGGTCCAGACTGGCCCATCAGGGAGAAGGTTGACTGGCTCCTCCTGCATTTACAAACTCAGGGCTGCATCCAGTCCTTCAGTGACGGCTACTACGATGCTGCCACCCAGGGTCTCTATTCTTTATTCCAGAGATGGAAAGTCCTCTGGAAATATGAATAAAGAAGAAAAATCCTCAATTTATTGAGCCCTGTCTTAGGTCTAAGAAGTAGAGCTGAGATAGGGATTTGGGTACCTGGGGTTAGGGAGGGGGTCCTCTTAGGAGAAACCAGGGGAGAGGCAGGGGGCAGGAGAGAAAAGGGAAAGGGAAAAGGTGAGCAAGGGTGTGGTGTCAGGAAACTCAGCCTTGGCCTGATCCATGGGGTGGGGGGCAGGGGGCTCTGGAGTGTAAAGCACACTATGGAGAGGTCCCCACCTTGAGTCAAGGGGCTGACTGAACTCCTGTCAGCGATCTGCTTTGGACCATGCCTGGGGGTGAGGACATGACTTTTTAGGCCAGGAGGCTGTCATCAGCCAAGGGCAATTCTCTGAAGGAAGTGGCCAACTGGAGCTCCTGACACCCAGTAGTCACAGTACCTGGGGCATAGTAGCACCAGCCTATAAAGCCAGGGGGTCCAACCCATGGCCCATGGGCCACGTGCAGCCTGGGATGACTATGAATGCAGCCTGAAACAAAATTGTAAATTTATTTAACACTTTTTTTTTTGGTCATCAGTTTTCATGTTTGTGTATTTAATGTGTGGTCCAAGTCAACTCTTCTTCCAGTGTGGCCCAGAGATGCCAAGAGGTTGGACACCCTTGCAGGGTCTCTCTGGCAGGGCACTTCCAGCACCCAATAATCCACCCATAACCCATAGTGCTTTACTGTGGCACCTAGAGATGACTCTGGGGTTTGGGGTGATGAAAGTGGGTCACTTTCATTTTTGCAAAGTTGCGAAGATCGTTGCCAATGTGTGTACAATATAAAATGCCTAGGAGGTACTGAATAACTGTTGGGAAGATAGCATCCCTTAACCCTAAGCTGTGACTCTTTCCTTCTCACCTTGGATTTTTGAGCACTTGGTACCTTCATGAGGGCCACTGTTATATTTAGAAAACAAGAACATATCCAACTCTTTGACTCAAGTGGGAGCTTCTCAAGGAAGGAAATCTTGCCTTATTTCAGCTATAACGTAGCCACTCGTACACATGCCTTGTCCACAGTAGGCTACGAATCAATACTGGTTAAGTGCTTCTTGAATTTGGGAGGCCCTTCTTGGTGTTATTATTTCCATCAATCCCTCGACATTAATTCAATGTCTATTAGTTGTAAATAGCTCAAGGGGTATCACATGGGTGTCTGTCTGCTTTACTTTCTACCCATCTGCCCAAGAATCTCAGAATCCATAAAACAGCAATAGGAAGTGAACACTGGGGCAAATTCTCTTCTGGAGGAAGTTTAGTTACTGAACAGAAGAAAGGCAGTGAGGGGGGCGTAGAGGAGAATGAGTAGGCCTCTTGGAATCAGGACCCTTGGAACACTACTCATTAGTCAGTTTGTGCATCTGTAAAATGGGAGAGAGATGCTGTCTGGCTGAACTTACAGGCCCTTGTGGAAAATCAAGAAACAATACAGACGAAGTCCACAGACTATGCCAATACAATTAATACATGTTTAAGGTACAATGATGGCTCAAAGGCAAGGACAGTAGGCAAAATGGCTTGGAATCCCTCCATGAAGTTCAGATAGCACATTCTACCTTTACCTCAAGTATGCTCAGAGTTCAGTGCCTCGGGGGGGAAAGGAGAAAAAGGAAAATCAGCGTTCTTCCCTCCTCATCAACAGACTTCAGGTACCGGTAGTAGTATAATTAGGGCCCTAGCTTGCACCTCCAATTTCTAAAAGTTTCCCGTTTAATTTTACAAGGACATATACACTTTACAATGTCTGACACCTGCTCAAGCAGGCAAATAATTGTTTTGACACTGTGACAGTTACAGAGAGTATATTTTAAAAATTTCTGAAACCTGCCAATGGGATAATTAGAGTCTAATTCTCATTTGCCAGGGCCAAATGACTCCCTGATGGCATGCCAGCCACCTTTGCTGGGTGCTTATTGGCTGGTGGAGATTTAGCTCCACATAATTGTTTTATTCCTCACTGATGACTGATTTTTGACCTTTAATGATAATACCAATTATGTATTGAGTGCATCACTTGTGGGTTTCTTTGGCTGGGCATTTTGCTGCTACTCTCATTGCTGGAAAAATAGATTCAATTCAATTTAATTTAATTGTTAGGCTATTCAGGACTTCAATTCCCTTTTGGGGTGACACTGCACATGGCCCAGGGCTGTGGAGCATGGGGCAATGGAGAACCGGCACTCCTGTTCTGGGCCAAGGTGGCTAGGGGTGGAGAGATGATCTGAGAAATGCAGTCCAAAGAAGAAGGTAAAGAAAAAATCTGGACATCAGATGAAGATCAGTGAAAACTGTCCAAAAGCACTATTTTGTGTTTTAGGGTCAGATTTAGGAAGGATCTAGGAAATTCTGGGAATGGCGGAAGTGGTATGGTTTGCTTCCTGGACCAATGGGCCATGAACTTGGGAAGTGTTAAGATGGTGAGCCAGGCCAGACAGCCTTCCACAATCCTAGGGATGGTGGGGGATCTCAAAGAACATCTGTTTTATTCCTACCACACAATGGATGCAGAAACTGAGGTCCAGATTAGTGAGGTGACCTGTCCCATGTCACATAGCTTGCAGATGTTCAGTTCAGGCAAAATTTATTCTGTTGGGCTCCTCAGGAGACACACAAAAATGGTGAGTTATCTCTAACCAGCTGCCAAATATTTTTTTACACAATCCTACTCTGACTTGTGATTAGGTGAGTAATGGAAATGTCTATAAGATCTATTGTTTCTTTTCCAAGGGATGTGTCTTGAATCTGGTATATTGATATATGCTAAATTGACTATCGACTCCCAGAATTTTGGGTCTTAGATTTGTCCTCTTTACAGCTGATGGAACTGAGACCTCAAGAGCTGAAGTGGCTTGCTCAAGTGCCATAGCTAGAAACTGGCCCAGTGCACTCAAGGAATATGAGTTGGCCCATGCCTGTATGATTGTGCTGGGCTTTCTAGGCAAACAGAGGAACTTAATCAACACACTTGTAAGTCAGTTGGGAAGATAAGTTTCTAGCTACTGCCGTCTTGCAAGGCATAGGCTAATGTCCAGGGAAGAGCGTAATTGAGGACTAAATGACCTTATTCCTGAGTTCTGGGGTTCTGCTAAGGAATGGGCAGACACTAAGGAGAAACCATGTTCTGAAGGTAAGGGAACTATCAGAGTTAGAATTGACAGTCATAAATGGGGGCTGATCAAAGGCACAGAGGGGGAGCAGAAGACAGGTAAAATGTTTATGTACATGCGAAGTTTAAATTTAAACAGGGCAGAAGGGCATACAATGAACATCTATTGTTTCTTGTCCCATTGCTATTTTCCTCCGATTCACTTCCCACAAAGCAGTCCTTTCTAATTCTGATTCTTCCAGTGGTTACCCCCAGAGTTCTAAATAATATGTGAAATCTTTATTGCTCCAATTGTTAATTTTAAACATTAGCTCTGGACTCTCTGTTATGTACGATAAAGAATTTTCTCACTTCCCCCACCTTCCATCTTCTCATCTTATGTTTCATAGTGATATCATTCATTTTGGTTTCTTCGATTGGTACATTAATAATTTTTAAAAGTAGGTTTCAAACGTCACAAATTTAGACAAATTTGACTTGCTGTTATGAAAGATGTAGGACGCACACAGGAGCCCTGAAGTTCCCTCCACTTTTCCTCCATCCCAATCTCATTATTTTCTAACTGTATCATTAAACATCGTCAAAATTTATGACTTGAATTAAATAATCAAGCACCAATAGAGGTCATTAGTTATGATTACATATTAGTCACCCTGTGATCAAGGAGACTGACTCACTCTTCTGAGAGTAGGAAACAAAACAAAATGTAGATTAAGGCTTTCACCTTTCCAAAGCAAGTGTCAAAATATTAAAATGAGACCTCCTTTTAATTTCCTCAAGCTTCTCAAAACCATGACATTCTAATTTGCTTTGTAAGTGTAGTTTTTAATATAGATTGTGTTTTGTCTAAATTTTCTTTCATTTTTTAAGGTTTTAAAAAAATTATTTATTTATTTTTAGAGAGAGGGAAAGGGAAGGAGAAAGAGCAGAAGAGAAACATCAATGTGTGGTTGCCTCTTCCCCTACTGGGGTCCTGGCCCGCAACCCTGGCATGTGCCCTGACTGGGAATTGAACCAATGACCCTTTGGTTCGCAGGCTGGTGCTCAGTCCACTGAGCCATACCAGCCAGGGCTTCTTTCATTTTTTTTATTGAAAAGAAACATGATTTCTTCACCATTTTACACAGATTTTCCACTTTATCATACAACTCATTAAATATGAATCTATGGATCTTTTGATGAAGACTTGTATCCCAGAACTCTCCTTAACTTAATGTTCTGACTTTTTAATTTTTATGGCCTATTTCATAGTTCTGTCTCTGGTTTCCTCTTTAGTGCACTTATGGTCTTAGCTTTCTGTTTTCATTTTCTTGGATTTTTTTTGTCTCCAAAAATATATTCTCAAGTAATTTTTTCCCTGAGAAAGAATACCCAAGGAGGCAACTATATGGGTCTTACACGATTTGATATTTCGCTTTTATATGCGAGTGACAATCTGGCTGGATATAAAATTATAGATTCAAGCTTATTTCCCTGCAGAGCTTTGAAGGCATCTAGTGCAGGTTAGTTTCCCAGACACAGAGATGGAGTTTGGGGAGCAAGGTGTTTAATTAGGATCAACACCTGTGGGGCAGGATTGGGACGACTAGGACCTGGCACTGAGAAGCAATCCTGACAAAGCCTCAGCCAACATGGCAGGTGATCTGGAGAGGGTGCTACCCACAAATGTCCTGTGTTGGGCTGAAGTGGCTGGGCCTTTATATCTGCTTCTCCGTTACTCTGAGAAGCTACTCTGAGATGGGCATGACCTTGGGTTAGGCAGATCTCTGTTAGGGAGGCTGACATGAATGGGGTAGAAGCTGCAGGCTTTGTGTTGATGGTGCTCTCTGCCTCTGAGCAGTAAGTCTCCTTGAAGGGGGACCAAGAGGGATGCATCTCTATGTCTACCACATAGATGATCCATGGTATTTTTGCAAAAACCTGTTCTTTCCCCCCTCTCTATGTGCTTTAGGATACTTTCTTCTTCCTTGGTACTATTGTTGGTCTGTATGTTCCTCTAGGTGAGTGCAGTCCTGCAATGAAGAGCTTGGCTTGATAACTGTGGGTTGCATAAAAACTCCATTCATCCCCTTGAATAGGCACCTTTGTGCAGAGCACAGCCTACATGTCCAGAGGCGGGACCTGCTTCGCATGCTCATGGGCATGCCTCTGGTTCATAGTTCATGGGCATGTGTCCATGCCCTCTTTTAGCTTAGAACTGGGTGAGGACTTTTATCCCAGGAGCTTGCAATTTATTGGGTTGGTCAAAAAGTTTTCTTTGTTCTTTTTCCCAGAAGATGGCTGTAGTAGTACTTGGTTGTCTTTAACATCATTCAAAATAATTTTGTTAGATTGTATTGTAACAGCTGTCATATCAGTATGCATTTAAAAAAACATCAAAATTGGTGAATTTTGTGCAGCCATATTAGTATTGAAGACGGAAGAAAATATGCAACATTTTTAGCATATTATGCTTTATTATTTCAAGAAAAGTAAAAATGCCACCGAAATTAAAAAAAATATATTTGTACAGTGTATGGAGGAGGTGCTGTGACTGATTGAATGTGTCAAAAGTGGTTTGCAAAGTTTTGTGCTGGAGATTTCTTGCTGGACGATGCTCCACGGTTGGGTAGACCAGTTGAAACTGATAGTGTGATCAGATTGAGACATTAATGGAAAACAATCAATTCTATACCACGTGGGAGATGGCTGACATGCTCCAAATATCCAAATCAATGAGATTATTGGTGAAATGAAAAAGATGTATCTTTTATGGAAAAATCCATATGGACTTTTTGGCCAACCCAATACTTTGGCTCCAGGAAATCTTCCTTACTTCCTGCTGGCTACAAGTCCTGTGGGCATGGCAACTAATAGGCTTCACTTAGATGTGGGGCAGAGAGTACGTAGGTGGGTGGGTTCCTCTCTCCCTGCATCTTCTCCCAGCCTGTCTTATCCATCAATATGATCCATATTTCCCCCATTTCAGAGCTTTGCTAAGGTTTCAAAGCTGCCAGTGCTCCTTCTGTACCCCATTATCAGTTCTAATATGGATTTCTTCACTATTCAACTTCTTTATTATGATCATTGGAATTTTAATGGGACTTTTTATGAGATATTGGGGATTATCTCCATGTACTCAATCCTCTGTTTTAAACAGGATGCTCCTGTGGTATTCTGAATGACAGTTGACTGGAGACGGTGGCGGCTTGAGATTTTCCATGAGCTGGTCTTTAGAATGGTGCTCTAATTGGAAAGAGGTAAGAGGAAATGTGTTTTGAAAATGTTTGCTTATAGCAAGTATACTGATTTTACATAGATTTGACATGACTTGAGGTTATTGGAAAACTATGGAGGGTCCAAAGTGAGTTATTCCAAGGTGCCACCGTTCTTTTGGACAAGATTTTGCTGGGTCAGCTATGATTAGGTGGACACCGGGCCATCTGAGAAATGGCTCATCGATCCTGAGGAAGGGCTTAGAGAAAAATGGAGAGACTTAAATTAATTCCTTTGTTTTACTTAATACTGTTTTCATAGAGATGACCCTGTACAGATGTAAAATGTGTTTTTTATGCAAACTTTCTTCAAGCAAGGTACTCTGATAAAGACATACAAAGTATTTCTAGCTTCGTCCTCAAATTAGACCCCGAATGGCTCTTTCTTACTTCCTTTTGCAAATGTACCTGTTATGGACTGAATTGTGTCCCCCTTCCCGTCCCACCAAATTCAAATGTTTGAGCCTTAACCTTAGTGTGATTTATTTGGAAACAAGTCCTTTCAAGGGACCGTTAAGGTTAAATGAGGTGATAGGCAAGAGGGCTTTATACCTCCCTCATAGTTACGAGATACAGGCTTCCCTGAAAAGGGCATACTTTTAAGGACTGGTGTCCTCAGAGGAAAATGTGGAGGCACCAGGATTGCATGTGCACACAGAGAAGTGGCCATGTGACAACACAGTGAGAAGGTGGCCACCTCACAGTCAAGGAGAGGAGACTCATGAGAAACTAAACCTGCCTCTACCTCTTGAGCTTGAACTTATGTGTCCAGAACTGGGAGAAAACAAGTTTAAGTTACCCAGCTTGTATGTTTTGTTATGGCAACTCTAACAAGCAAATGTGGCACCCTGAGTTTTTCTGGGGGAAATTTTTGTGACTTCCTTATTTAGGGTCTATTTTATCCAAATGTGATTTCCTGATATTTCTGATCTTTATTAAGGTTCAGGGTTAAGGAGTTTGGAAAGCACACTTTAATTATGTTCATGCCAGTTGTGTACTGAGCTTCATGGCAGGCGCTCCACATAATATTGTTTGTTGACCTCCTCCACCTTCGACTTTTCCAAAGAGATTTATCCTTGTATTTCCAACATGTTCTTTAACTTTGTAGCTTTGGATAAGCTTAGTGGCCTATGCCCAGTCTTAAATTATGACTCTTTAGTCCTAGGAATCAATGAATAAATGGTGGTAAGGATAAAGAAAATCAACTTAATCAGTGGTTGTATTTAAATCCAACTAAATAGAGAGGTTGAATTTCTTCTTTGCCATTGGGCCTCTCCTTAGAAAAGAGCAAATTGGTAAAATTATACCCTAGTTCTTCTACATCCTAATTCTAGGCCTTGGACTGAATGATTATCTTGATTTGGCTAAGTACTTCTTCACAGTGACTATTTCTTTGGAAATCAGATATGATGTTGAATTTTAACAGCAAAGCATTGGCCAAAAAATTAATCAGTGAACTAGCATGTATAGAGTGTTGTCGTGTTTCTACCTCTGGGTGTAGTACTCAGGGGATAAAGATCTATAAAACACAGTCTCGCCTTTTAAGGATTGTTTCCTGTGGGCTGACCTGCATTAAATGATAGGGATATGTCTTGTCCCAGATGTTGGAAGGCCTGAGAAAAACCATAGGGATAGGAGATAATAGCTCATTGAAACAAAAACAGGTTGAATTGTTTTGAAAGGAATAAAATATTTGCTGAAATTTTACTCTATTTTTAAGAGACCAGGACTCATGAGGTGTTTAGCTCTGCTCCCCAACTGATTGTGCCCTTTCACACTCTGCTCCTTCTTTGTTACTGTTTTCTGGTTGGCCTGGGCAATGCCCCTAGTCCCTTCCTGTACCCACGTCCACATGGAAGCCTTAATAGACTCTAGTGACTGTCTTCGTGTCACCTTATACTACATGGGACCTGAAAAGCAAGTTATGCATTCTCTAAGTTTCTAAATGGATAATTATGGCTCCTCTATGACACACGTAAAGCACTTAGCCTAGTTTAAGACATGTGTAAACACTCATCAAATATCAGCCATGTCTGGAATGCGCCTCTTCATCTTCAAAGAGCAATTCAAATGTCATCTTCTCCATGAAGCTTTCCCACCAACGCTCGACTATATTTTGTCTTTCTCCTTCTGAGCTCCTATAGTATTTGCACTTATCTCTCTTATTTCACATCTTGTATTGTAATGATTTGCTTAGTTATCTCCTATACTTGTCTCTTAAATCATGAGAATTCTATTTTATATTTTACTGTAATCTCAGCCTATTGTAAAAGTGTCTGGCACCTTGTAAGCATTCAAAGGCTGTTGCTGATTGCATAATTAAGACAAATTGCTCTTTGATTGGAGACAAGGTGTTATAGGAAAATAAAAGAGGGAAAAAGATGGAGTTAAATTACGGAACACAGCTGAGGGAGACATTTAAGGATTTCATGGTATTCAGTTAGTTGGCTGGCTGGGAATTAATGATTATAAAATATCTGATGTGATCTGACCCAGTGAAAATTGGGCAGGTGAATGAAATTTTATTTGGGAAGACTGGCATTCTTGAGAAGTGATAGAGGCCATATCTACCATCAGCTTTAGCATTATTTTGGTTCTGCACACAAGTGGCTATTAATGCCTGATCCTAACTACTGTAGAACCTAATATCCTTCCAAATGCCACCATCTACAAATAGCAAAAGTATTTTCTTAGGCTAAATCCCCACATTTCTCCCAATCTGGTGGGATAAATCTGCAATTATCATTATTATTATTTTTGGTCTGGAGAACATCCTTTTAAGACACAATTTTGAAAGAATTTCAAAGTACCATTATTACATGAGTAAGAAAAACCTTTATTTTGGAGATTATTTACCTATGATCTGAATGTTTAAAACTGCTTGGTTTATGTGGGGTTTATGATCTCTATGGGGGATTTTTCTCCTTGAAGGAAATGGCTCAGCCACCTACTAAAAGTGAGCTTCGTTTAAATATCCTTATGAGGAGGCAGCTGTGGTTCAGGGGATAATGAGACTCAAAACATTGTTCTGCTCAGACCCCCAGGACCCTGGGAAGGTGTACCTTGGATGACAGACTGGAGATAGTGAAACATTTCAAACCAATGTTTAAATAAAGATTATTTTTAAAGATCTATGGTGTAAACCACATTAACTGCAATCATACCCTGTGCCATAGGTGAGCTGAAAAATGTACATACATTGTTAGTGAAATAAATAGTTAGCTACAGTTTTATCCTGTTTTCTAAAAACTGGTGGCAGAGAGGCCCAGGGCCCAGTTTTTTATTTCTATCAGAGTTAGCTAGCTAAATTCATTTCCTTAGTGGTAATAGTCCTTTAAGGTTGACATTCCTTTAAACACAGAGTATTTCATTGGAGCCCCATGACTATCCTTTTAGGTGGAGAGCTATTCCCATTTCAGAGATGTTGAAATTCAGACTCAAAGAAGCCAATAACTGGCTCATGATCTCACAATAATACGTGACTGTGATTGTCAGTTTTATGTGTTCACTTGTCTAGGCCATGGTCCCCAGTTATTCAATCAAATGTAGGTGTTGTTATGAAGGTATTTTATACATGCAATTAATATCCATAATCAGTTGACTTTAAGGAAGGGAGATTACTCTAGATAACCCAGTAGGCTCGATTCAGCTAGTTGAATGATGTTAACAGCAGAAATGGGGCTTCCCTAAAGAAGAAATTCCATCTGTGGATTGCTGCAGCTCATGCCTACTAGTTTAGCATACCCTTCCTGTGGCCTGATCTGTGGATTTCGGACATGTCTATCCATTCCCCACAGTTTCAGAAGCCAATTCCTTGCAATAAATCTCTTAACATGTATCTCCTACTGGTTCTGTTTCCCTGGTGGAATCCTGGCTGAGAATAGCGACCAAAGGACACCTTCTCAAATTGTTAAGCAGCACCTTACATTTGCATTGAGCTTCAGAGTTTAAAAAATGTCTTCACGTATATGATCTCTACTAAATGCTGAGGCTGCAAATAGGTAAGTCAATCATCATCCTTGCCATCACCACCAGTATCATCATCAACATCAGACACCCTCATCATCACCCTCCTTGTCGACATTTTATAGCTGAGAAAAAGGGTTATGTGGCCTGTGAGAGACATATCTGGGGCCCAAACCGGTCTTTCTAACTTCGAATATGTGCAGCATCACTACCCACCTCCACAAACCTTCAAATGCCTTACCCTCTGGCTTTCTGGATGTCTTCAAGTGATCATTTCCTCCACACAGCTCATCACCACACATATTTCCAGCCACCACATCCACAGGAGCTCCGGACCTTGTCACCATCAGTAACCACATCATTTCTAATATCTCTATTTTCAACATCCATTAACAAAACCTCTCCAGGAATGACCTCTTCCTGTGGATTCTTCATTTTCAATCTTCTGGTCATGTGGAAGGCCAACTTTTAGAGCCTGCCCATGGGTGCTACCAGCTGACGTGCCCAGTCCCTGAAGCTGAGCTGACTGGGGAAGGCCTGTCCCTGCTGAAGTAACCCTGTAGAGAGTGGGAGAAGAGGGTGCTTACTCAGATGCACCGTTGTCCGCACAAGGCGTCAAGGATAACAAAGGATCAGGTGAATGTGACACCACCAAAGGAAACTAAAAAAGCTCCAATAACTGACCCCGAGGAATTGGAGTTTTATGGACTGCCTGACAAAGAATTCAGAATAGTCAAAATTCAGAATGTAAATTGACACAGTATTATGGAAAATAGTATGGAGGTTCCTGAAAAAATTTAAGTAGAACTACCATGTATAGCATCCAGCAATTCCACTTGGGAATGTATATTTGAAGGGAATGAAATCAGTATCTCAAAGGGATATTGTTCTTTTGTGTTCATTGCTGCTTTATTCATAACATGGAGACGTGGAAACAACCCAAGTGTCCTATTGGATAAATGCATAAAGAAAATGTGTGGGATCGTATTTGGCCATAAAAAAATGAAGGAAATCCTTCATTGGTGACAACATGGATGGAACTTGAAGACATTATACTAAGTGAAGTAAGTCAGACATAGAAGTACAAATACTTTGTAATGTCACTTCCATGAATTCAGTGTTCAGAGAAACGGAGGGCAGATTGGTGGTTGTCAGTGGCAGGGATGGTGAGCAGGGGACATGGGTGAAGGTGGTCAAAGGGTTCAAACTTCCAGTTAGAAGACAAATAAGTTCTGGGGATGTCACGTACAGCAACGTGAGTACAGTTTACTACACTATATTGTATATTTGAAGTTGCAAAGAGAGTAGATCTTAAAAGTTCTCAACATACACACACAAATTGTAATTGAGTTGATGGATGCGTTAACTTTATTTTGGTAATAATTTTACACTATGTACATATGTCAAATCATTACATTATATACCTTAAACTTACACAATGCTTTGTCAAGTATATTTCAATAAAGCTGAGGGAAATGAAGATAAAAATAAACAAAATGAGATGTGCTGCATATATAGTCTCTATTTTTGACATGTAGTTAGCTCCATTAAAAATACAAACCAACAAGGAAAAGACAACATCCCAATAGTGATGTTACCATCCTACAAGAGGGTAGAACAGGGTTCAGCCAACTTCCTCTTGAAGAGCCAGATAGTAAATATTTGAGACTTCAAAGGCAAAGAGGCAACATCGAGGCTGTTAACCATTTTAAATGTAACCATATGAAAAAAATTTAAAAAGAATCTTAGATTGTTAGCCAGGAAGACACTGGTTAGCTTGGTCTGTGGCTTCAGTTTTCTGACCCATGTCTGGAAAAGAATTTAACAAATAGTAAGTGCTCGATAAATATTGTTAAATGAATACTGCAAGGTAGAAAAATAATGCTAAAATAGGCAGATGAATTATTAGAGGCAATGGGAAAAGAGTGATTATAGGAAGTATGGCTTATGAATTCTTGAATCAAAAGGTATTACTTTAGAAAAAAAAAGATCTCATATATGGGAAATCTCCATGGATAACTTCCAAGACAGATGTAGCCAACATTTCCAGATTCAAGGCACTTGGATAGATACAATGAATGACCATATGATGCCTAAAAATTTTTCATTACCCTTTGCTTTTTTTTTGGTAGTCTGGGACCATCTGGAAATAAATGGGTTTGACCTCATTTTCAAAACTACTTGTGAAACCTGTTTCTGTTAACCAGGAACTAAATCTTCACTAGTGGGCTATCTGTGCTTAATTCTGTGCTCCAATCTTTACAATTCTGACTACTGATGGGACTCCAGAGGACACTAAGCATTTTCCTTGTTGCAAAAGCCATCATTCACTAGAGACTGGGAGCAGAGATGAACTCTAATATCCACTGGAATGGCTCAGTGCAACCTGAACTGCCAAAGAAAACAGGTGTTCAATGATTACCAGAACAAGTCTGAGGCAGTGAAACCCAGCTGTGCATGGGCCATTGTAATTGCTTTCCTTGTCATGCTGGTCATGTCAGTCAGGTAAATGGGGACTCTCAGGCAGCTTTTCATTCCCACGACCAGCCAATCAACAACTGATGGAGCATCTGCTCTCCTGTGAGTCTCAGAGCGTGGCCCAGTCTTGGTCCAACCGGAGTGTCTCTCCAGTGAATTTGTGGGCTCCCCCAGAGTTTTCAGGAAGTCTCTCTTAGGGATTGTTTTAATCAAAGAGTACTATTTGAAGAAAGGAGAAATGTGTTTAAACAAGCTTCTTTAAAACAAAGGAGAACAGGGGAGGAATTTTTCAGAAACTCATAGGGAGGAGGTGGTAACATAGCAGCTCCCTACGTATTTCTCCACAAGGTGCTCTGCTCTCTGGTCACCGCTTTGGTCTTCCTTCTCTGTTTCCTGGTTCCCCCAGTCCTCAGTACCTCCAGCCAAAAGAGACCTTTTCACACCTGACTGGAAAGAACTGTCTAGGAGCATTCAGAGGAGGCTTCCCCACAGACTCCGTTCCAAACTCCTGGAAGAGAGCACCTGAGTGGGTCAGCTTGTCTCTGGGGTCCTGCTCCATCCACTCAGATGTAACCAGGGGGCACTCATCAGGCTGTTGGAGGTGACTCTCTCAGTGGGTAGAATGAGGATAGAGGGAGGCCATGACTGGCATCTCTGGTGTAGACTCCAAGGGCTGTGAGGGTTAGGGACCACTGATTTTAAATGAAACCTGCGGGAATGGTGTTTCGTGGACAGGAGCTGTTAGATACAAGAAAGAGGAAATTCAGACACCAAGAAGGAAGCCTGGATGATGGGGAGAACTGGAGCACTGCTGATCACCAGCCAGGGACTTGCAGGGAGGCAGATGCCTACTCACACCTCAAGGCATTCAGTTCTGCACTAGATAGTCACATCCTTGAGGGGAGAAGCTATGAGCTTATTCACTGTATTTTACCATCCAGCATGATATCTGGGATGTTGTTGATGTTTAAAACATTGTTATTGATTGAATGAATGAATAAGTTAGTAAAAATACTTGAAGGGCTATCATGTTCTCTGTGAAGACTTTCTCCAACAAAGTCAGAATTCCTTCTTTTGCTCTCCAAACATGCTAACTACATTTGAAGGTCATTGTCAGATGACAAATGAACCTGCATTATACTAGGTGAACTTTATCAAGTAAAATGTGGATTTTATTAAATAAAAATAAACAAATGGATTCTAGTAAACAAAAATAAACTACATCATAAAAAAACTTCTGCACAACAAAGGAAACAATCAACGAAATGAGAAGGCAACCTCCAGAATGGGGGAAATATTTGCAAATCGTATAAGTGATAAGATGTTAATATCTAAAATACATAAGGAACTCATACAACTGAATAAAAAATGAAATAATCTGATTAAAATGAGCAAAGGTCATGAATAGACATTTTTCATAGAAGACATGCAAATAGTCAATAGGTACATGAGAAGATCCTCCACATTTCTTATCATCATGGAAATGCAAATCAAAACCACAGTGAAATGTCACCTCACACATGCTAGGGTCACTGCTATCAAAAAGGCAGGAGATAACAAGTGCTGGTGAGGATGCGGAGAGTATGGAGCACTTGTGTGCTGTTGGTAGAATGTAAATTGGTGCAGCCATATGGAGAACAGTATGGAGGTTCTTTGAAACATTATAAATAGAACTACCATATGATCCAGCAATTCTACTTATGGGTATATATTTGAAGGAGACAAAATCAGTATCTCAGAGAGATATCTGTACTTCTATGTTTGTTGCATCATTATTTATACTAGCCACGATATAAAAACACCTAAGTGTCCATCGAAAGATAAACAGATAAAGAAAAAATGATATGTAAAGGAAATTCTGTCATTTTTGACAACACGAATGAATTTGGAAGGCTTTATACTAAGTGAAATAAACCAGACAGAGGAAGACAAGGACTGTGTGGTGCCACATGTAAGGAATCTAAAATAGTCGAACTCACAGAAGCAGAGCGGAATGGTTATCTCCAGGGACTGTGGAGTGGGGCCAATGGGGAGAAAATGGTGAATGATACAAACTCAAGAATAAGATGAGTAAGTTCTAGGGAACTGAAGTACAGCATGATAACCCTAGTTAATAATACTGTATTGTATACTTCAGATTTGCTAAGAGGGCAAGTCTTAAATGTTCTCAACGCACACGCAGTAACTATGAGGTGACTGGATGTATTCATTAAGCCTGATTGTGGTAATCATTTCACAATGTTTGTGTGTATAAAAAAATCACATTGTACACTTTAAAATACACATTTTTTATTTGCCAAATTATCTCAGTAAAGCTAGAAAAACAACAAGAAGGTGGGTTCTATTAAGCTTAGAACTTCCAGCTTTAAGCACAGTGCCAACCATATAAGACCTTCTTAATAATTGGCCTTCAAATAAATGTTATATTTGCCTATTGAGTACCTTGAACTGAAGGCTTACTTTCTTGATTAAAAAACTGACATTTTTTTGTAACTCTGAAACAATATATTTATTATAATTATAAAAATATGGAAAGTAAACAATATTTATAATATCATATTTTGGTATATTGATAAATTTATGTCTTTTTTCAAGAGAAAATAATTTTTGCATGTGTGTACATACGCACATATATTTAATATTTATATAGAAAAATGAATATTTTTCTATATCAATAGTTCTTCAAAAATTGGCTTTTAATGTCCACAAATATTTTGTCATTTGTATATAATAAAACATGCTTATCTATCTCTTTATCATTGGATTTATAGACTATTTCCAGGTTTTGCTATCATAAGTATTTCCTTACACATGAGATTTTGTGTTTTTCTGTAAGTACATTTCCCAAAGTGAAATTGAGAGCTCAAGGGCAGGCATGTTAAGCAGGGTTCTTGATAATCATTGCCAATGACCTCTAGCGAGGGTGCATCAATGTATGTGATCCCCATTGTGTCTGACCCTGCTTGTTTCCCCACATGCTCACCACCAGATACTAAGAAAGAAATCATAACTAAGAAGACGTCAATGTGATCCCGACTCCACTACTCACAGGAGTGCAGAGCCCCTGGATTGCCCTGGGAGCAACGCCGCTAGCTGGGGGTAAGAGGCTGTGGCCGGGCAGAGATGAAAACAATGCAGTTCGTGCTCTCAGGTATCTTACGCTCTTTGGGGTTGGAAACATTTAGTGAAGACCTCATTTCAAAGCGAAGGCGGAATAAACATATCAATACTAGACAGCCAGCAGGAAGACAGGCACAGGCTGCTCGTCCGCAGGAGACTTTGGACATGGGTCACTTCTCAAGGTGTTGTCACAAGAAAGACAAAATAGGCCTTTGCAGATGCGCTAGCCTAGTGTGATGTTAACAGCAAGAGGCAGGTGCATCTTTGGATGTTCACCAGTTGTCAAGAGTGACAGATACGGACTAGGCTCATTAGGCGGCCCCTTGACTCTGCAGCATCTTGGACTGTGGGTTTCCAAGCTGCCTCTGCTTAGGAGCGAGAGGGAGCTTGGGCACCTGACTTGATAAGATAAAGCCCAGGGCCTGGGCTGCCTCACCAGTGACTCAAGGAAGTCAAATAGGAGTGAATAAAAATAAGAGGTTATGGCATCAAGTGGAAGCAGGGCTGCTGAGGAATTTCTCAGGAGGGGGTCATATTTATAGGCTTAGGGGTAAGAATCATCCCAGGGAGAAGATACTGAAGATTCAGAGACTAGAGAGATAAATACTAGTCCTGGAGAAGGGTAAACTCTTAGCATTGTGTCTTACTTTCTCTCCTCCCTCTCCAGATCTATCCTATTTCTTCTCTGCTCTCTGTAACCTCCAAATACCTAGCTTATTAGATAGAATGATTGAATGATCTCTAAATGCTTCGTCTACTTATAGACCAAGCTTTTGGAATTTTAACTTCCCCAACCAGTGCAGTCTATCAAAGTATTTTTCTAAGTAAAAAAGCATTCTCTCATAAGAGAATGTTTGGTTGCAGCTATGAAAATGAATCTTTTAATCCCAAGAAACAGAACTCCCAGCCCAAACCAGATTCTCAATAGACATTAATTTCCTCAGGCCCTTTTGCTGAAGCCCTAGGTTTATGCTGACCCCTCTTTCTCCTTCTCATTGAGGCTACAGGGCTCCTTTGAACTACATGCTGGCTTAGGCCAGAGAAATCTTTCTGCCCTTCAGTTGGGCAGAAATCTGTCTGTAGTTATGAGAGGTCTGGTCTAGATTTTGGGATGTAGTCATCCCTATGGAAGGGGATGGGGTCGACCATTGGCCCTTATCCCCAGTGGGAATAAAGGGCACCTCCAGGTGTGGAAGCCCAGATGCTGTTGTACACCCATCCAAAACCCAGCACTGCTCACTGGGGCAAGGAACCAGCGAGTGCCTGTCCCCTCATTAGCTACTTTGCATCCTGCAGTTAAAAGAGAGGTGAAAGAGACTCCTTTGGTCTAATAGGCACATGGGCAGTCGTCCATGAGGGTGTGTCAGTGACTCACGGTCTTTTTCTTCCTTGCACCTGGGGGATTTCCTTGCACACCTGAGAGTCTCAGCTTATTGCTACAAAACATGATTCTGAGCTGCAAATAGAATAAGCCTAAAGACTTCTTCCATGTCTGTGCTTCCTTTCTCTGGCTTCAATGGGTGTTTGCTTCTAAACAGCCAGACCCTGAGACTGTTCTTTGTTGGACTGTGCTGTGGGTGTTGCTTTGCTCACATGTAGAGTTCAAACTGCCTGAGAGGGTAGGTTTCTCTTGTAGCCCCTGTGGAGGCTCTTACTGATGGATACAGGATATGAAGGTCTCGCTCTCTTGCCTCCGATGGAGGCAAATTGAGGCATACCATAATCCAGAGCTCCCCTGGGAACTTAAGCTGAGGCCACTCTGGATAGGATGACACCCCTGCCTGGCTTCCTCCTCAGTGTCACAGGTCTCCCAGGGAGCATGTTCTTACTAAAGCACTTATACATGAACCCTAGACTTGAGTTCGTCTTCTGAGGAACCCATTCTAAATTGTCCTGCTCTCATTTGTACTTAACAAAAACCTTGTAAAGTAAATGTCATTATCCCCATTTTACAGGTGAGGAAACTGAGTCTCAAAAGGTGGTAATATGTCCAAAGCTAGTAATTCAAATGCAGTTCCATCCGAGACCATGAACTCAGTGTCATGAACAACAATCAGCGTTTAGCTACAGCTAGCCAGTGGTCTCACAAACTCAGCTGCTTTCTCAGCCTCACATACTTAGTCTTCCAAATTGAATCACAGGAATGAAGTCTGAGGTCTCGAGCCTGGTGCAGAATTAGGCCGTAGCCTATTGCTGACTGTCCTACTCTCTCCTTTAGCCTGTACCTCCCCACCTACTATGTTTTTCAGTACTCTCTTTCAAGATTCTGCTTTCACACATGGCTCCTGTGCCAAGCCAGGCCATTGAGGACCAGGACTGTGCGCTGCCTATTGCAAGATCCCCAGGACCAATCACAGTGATCAGCACATAACAGGTATACTCTCTAGTACCTAATCATGGCTTAATGCAAAGACTTCAACCAGTGCTGTTACTGTTGAGAGTGTCTCCTCCGGGGTTTCCTTTCCAACAGCATTAACTCATTGTCAAAAGGATTTTTACCCTTGATATATTTTCAGATGGTGTACGGATTTTGAGGGCCCAGTGACATCAACTCTAATTCAAGGTAATTATGAATTCTTAATATTCTATGCAGAAATCTTCTACTTGTAAAATCAAGTCTAATCATTCTATTGGACACCAAACATGATTAATGCATAGGATATGATTTAACCAATTCTGGGGGTCAAATAAGGGAATTATTATTATTATTTTTTAATTGAAAATAAATATTTGAAGCCCTTGTGTGTTTCTATTGATGCTGCTAGCATAATCCCTTGCTGTTTTATTTTTAAACCAACCCTCCCCTCAGTGCACCAGCTCACATAATAGCTCAGATGGATATGATGATGGCCTACTGTTTCTGGAATTTTTCTTTTGAAAAGTTTGTAGGTGGACTTCGAGATTATGTAAGCACCAAGCTAATAGGATTGGCAGGGGGCCCCAGCTGAGAACTGGCAGGTGCCGGACAATCTCCTCGTAGCCTCACTCTGCTCCGCTAATGCTTCTCTGGATGTGGGCTGACGCTATGCAGCACAACACGGTCACTGCCTGCTGTGCCCTGTCACATCTTAGTTCCCAGCTGTAAATGAGAAATATGGGTCTGACTAGTGCACTCCAGTAGCCTTTAAAGTCACAACTACAGAAGGAGCTTGGATATAGAGCCAGAACTTGTAAGGATAGATTGGGGGACATCTGTGGTAATAACTGGGTTGAACTGAGTGCTTAGGTTAACCCCTAACATTATGGCAAATAATGCTTAGGCATGCGTTTCAGTTATATATGGCTGCATAAGACACTGCCCCAAAACAGAGCAGTAGAAATTATCTTTACTTTCTCATGACTATGGGAGTCTATAATTTGGACAAGGTACATTGGAATTGATTATTACATATGTCTTCTGGGGCTGGAATGTCCAAGGTGGCTTCTTTACTCACATGTCTGATGCCTGATCAAAGATGGTTCAATGGCTGGGGCTTGGCTGGAACCACACAACTAGAATCATACATCTGGCCTCGGTTCTTGCTGCTGTTGGCTGCCTTCCTTGGTGTTCCTTCATGTAGTTGCAAGGCTTCTCTCTCCCCATAAGGCCTCTCCATGTAATCTCTCCAGAAGGATAGTGAGAATTCTTACATGAAAGCTTAGGGACTTCCAAGGGTGCAAAAGCAGAAACGTCAGGGCTTCTGAAGCCTCATGCTCAGAACAGGCACAGAATCACTTGCATTGTATTCTTGCTAATATCATAGGTTGGCCCAGATTCAAGAAAAGGGAAGTCTACAAGGATGTGCGTATTGGAGGTACTGTCCCCCAAATCCACTGATATAATAGACTACTGCAGCGTGGCTCGAAGAAGAGGGTTTATAGACATGGGTCATGCAGAATAGATAGAGACTGCTGGGTTTGAGGTGTGTCTAGGGCTGCCAGATAAAACATAGGACCCAGTTACACTTGAATTTCAGATCAACAATGAATAATTTTTCAGTGTGGGTATGCTCCATGGAAGTCAGCAAAGCATGCAATAGTTGGGACATATTTATACTAAAACTAGGTGTTGGTTTTCTGAAATTCAAACTTAATTGAGCATTATGAAATTTTATTTGTTGAATCTGACCACCCTAGGTGAGGGCTGTATGGACAGGACCAGGGTCTAGGTCCTAGGGATTGTTTATTGGTCTAGTTTCAAGGTGGTTCAGGACACTGAGGACTGGGGCATGAGACTGGAGAGGGAGAGGGCAGACGTGTGAGTCTGGCAGGGAACAGTAGGGCTGAGTAGGAGGCCTGAGTGAGGGGTGGCCAACCTTTTAGTGTCTCTGGGCCACTCTGGAAGAACAAGAGTTGTCTTGGGCCACACATTAAATACATCGCAACATGTAATCACACACACAAAAAAATCACATAATGTTTTAAGTAAATTTATGATTTTGTATTGGGCCATATTCACAGCCATCCTGAGCAGTATGTGGCCCGTGGCCTGCAGGTTGGACACCCCTGGTAGGCAGTGAGCCAGAGTGCCTGAGATTGGGACAATAGAGTCAGGCAGACCAGACCAGAGACTGCTCTGAGAATCACTACCCCCCGCCCCCCGCCCCAGGTTTTCAAGTGAGGCAGATAATAGCACTATCTTATAGGGTTGTGGTGAGGATTAAATATAGGAGTGCCTGGGATGCTCTTGGCATCGAGCCTGGTATGTAGCGAGCACAGAGAGCGGGTCAGGTATAATCTCCACCAGAGTAACAATTGCAGTGATGATAATTTGTGCTGGGCTTTGAAGCTGATGCAGAGACTGTGGGGAAGAGGCACAGAGGGAACTAATGTTCCCAGAGCACACACCAGGCTCTGTGCTTGCTGCTTGCAATTCTTCATCTCCCTTAATCACAACAGCCTTTGCGAGGACAATAAATCAATTTTAAGGAATAATGAATGGACTTGGAGGAATTTATAAGTTTGCCTGAGTGGCAAAGTCAGGTCCACCTGACTCCAGAATTTTTTTTTTTTTTTTCCATAAAGGAAGACAAATTAGTATAGTTTATTCAGGTGAACCTGAATTTAGGGGTTTCCAATCTGTGTCCTGTTGACAGCCTTCCCACTGACCTTTGTGTTGCCAGAACTCTGAGCCTTCCCTTCTCATTTGGAAGCGGGGAGAGTGGACACCCACACTGCTTCTCCCAGGGCCTGCGGAAAGCACACCCGGCAGGAAAGGGTGTAAAGACGTTTGTAAAGTGCCGTGTCCCACAGATGCTGAAATTCTTTTGTAAGGCCTGGTACAGGAAGTGCCAATGGAATTGCATATGTTAATCCCGCATTTTGCTAATTTGGGGCCTTGACAGGACAGGAAATGCAGCTCCCTGCAGGACAGGGAAGCAGGGGCGTGGCAAGGTAGGAGGATGGAGAAAGGTGAGACTGTATAGTATGCTATGTGATGTTTTTCCCCCCGCTAACGGTCTAGAATGAGATTCTGGGGGGTCTGCCTTTCCCGGGAGACATACAGCAGGATTTAAAGGCAAAACAGCAAAGAAGGCCAAGAGTGCTCCTGTGTGGGATCCATAGCTCTCCCTCTGGCTCATCCCTTTGAGGTCAGTCGCTTTGCAAAAGGTCCCTTGTCTGAGGCATAGGGAGATCAAATCCAGTGATTGATAAAATGTGGAATTCAGGTTTCTTTCACTGCCTGCTAAAGGTTTGGGACTGACTTACAAGGCCACTCTGAACTTTTAGACTTCCCCAGAGAGAAGCAGCTTAGAAATATGTGGAAATATCATCATTATCTCTTTTAGGGGTGAGCATGATATAAACAGTGACTGGCAGAGCTTGAGTGAGCCGGATCATGCCACTCCCTCGTCTTCTCTCTCTCTCTCTCTAATTCATTCTCAGCCTGAATTTCTACCCCCGCCCCCAGCACACTGGACGTGCAGTGGCATTCGTTATTCTCAACAGCTCTGCCCACATCTGCCGTACAAGGAACAGCATGGTCTGCAACCACAGACTCATTCCCTGGGCAGTAAATTATGATGGTGTGACAAGAGAAGGTGGTTCTAGTCATGGCAGATATTTTCCAAGTTTACTGGAGGTACCAGCATAGCTGCCGCTGCCGCTGGTGGTGGTAGTGTGGGTGTGCGTCTGTGTGTGTTTATGTGAGATGGGGGTGGAGTGAATGTGTGGGTTTCCGAAAGGCATCTCGTGAACACCACAGAAGAGAGGTGAGAGTTTGCTGTTCGGTAATGAGATTCAGTGTGATGGGGCTGTTATTTTTAGCGTTTGAGCTATGACAATCTCGTTCTGTCCCCAGAGGCCTCCTCTCTGCCATTCTTTAGCACATCAGGTGAGAAATCAAGTGTCATCATTTAAAAATGATGACAGATTCCAAGGTGGCTTGGAAGAAACACTCCCCCAATTCTCAGTGTTCGGTGTGGTAAGAGTCATCTTAAAAATTGGAATTTTGATTTGAGGTGAGCAGGGGAGGGGCAGAAAAAGAGAGAAGGTTTGAAAGCCCTGAGTTAGCTAAGGAGGACTAGAGATAAAGAATTATTAAAAAGGTGGCATTTTATTTTCTTCCTTATGAAAAATTAAGTATAAATGCCCTCTCCAGGTATGTGTATAACTTTACATGCACATATATGTATGTGTATATATGTAACTTGCATCTCCCACATATGTGTATGCATGTGTTCCTGATGTTTGTTTGATGTTCTCCATGAATACTTTTTTGGTGATTTTGGTCTAAAGTCTTTTCTTTCATCATATTCATGTATTATGCTCACATTTTATGTTCACATGTGTGCCCATCAAATTTCTTTAGCAGAGCTGATAAACCATTTGCAATCTTAAAGGTTCACAGGCTTTTCTACTTTGACTATATAAACTCCAGAAACAGAGATTTCTATTGTTTTATTTTTTTACCTGTTTATCATTCAATTAGTAAAATTCAGGAGACTGGAACAAGCAGGTGCTTGTGGCTTGTTCATGGACCAGCGACGCGGGCGACGACTTCCCAGTGTGCAGCCCTAGCGTCAGCCTTTTCCGTGAGCTCCACACTCACAAGTCTAGTTGCCTACTGGCCAGATTCACCCAAATGTGTATTAACTCAAATGTAACACATCCTAAATCAAAGTCATAATACAATTCATAACCACTCCTGATTTAATTCTGTTGCAGCTTTCTGCTTTTCATTAAATTTTATCAGTTTCTTGGGCTGAAAGTCATGAAATCAGCCTTGATTCCTGTTCATTTTTTTTCCTCCCAGCCAATGTACTCAATTCATCACCAAATGGTGTCAGTTCTACTTTCAAAATATATTCCGAATCTTACCATTTGCCACCTCTGCTGCTCTTGCCCTGATCCAAACCGCCACTGTTTTGCCTTTAAACTATTGCAATAGCAATGACTGATCCTGCCCTCTCCGGCCTGTTCTTCACACATCCTTCCATGGGCTGCAACGCCATGTGCGCTGCCTCCTGCTCCCACCACCTCCTTCTCACCTGTCAGCACTCTCTCCCCACCCACACTTATCTCCCTGCTCTCATAAACCTGAAGTATTAAAAGATAAACTGAGGCATATTGAAAATGTTAAGAGACTGAACAAAAATCAATTCAAATTGGGCAGCCTCCAGGTAAGTGGATAGAAAGGAGCTCTAAAAGACTGTACAAAAGGAAAGACTTATGGTCACGTGGGAGTGGGAAGAAGGCAGTTATACTAGGCAATAAAAGTGGGTTGGTTGTTACAAAGTTAATTGCAGAAGTCTATTAAGCAGGTTCTGTAAGTAGTGCTGATCAGGCGAGTCCTGATTGACTGGTTTGAGACTCCATTTTTGGGAGGGCCAAAACTGTGTAAATAACTCCATTTTGGGCCTGTTGGCTGTTTTGTTTTATCTTATTAACAATTCCCTCTTTTTGTTCAGACTCTCAGCCTGAGAGATGTGACCAAAATTTAAGACATTAGCTCTACTTCCAGCTACCACCTAATTTAGAGTTCTTGCAACTTATTTTATTTTATTTATTTCTTTTTTTCTTGCTGAATCTCTTTGTGGTGTTTACACGTCACAGGGTCAGCTCCACATTCTTTAAGTTGATCTTCTCTGTTTCTTTTCTGATATGAAATATCAGAGATCTTAGGGAGATCCTTTGCCTTTAAAGGTTTTGAGGATAATTTCCAATGTCTGGAGTGCACTTTGGAGCCATGGGTCCCAAGGTTCAAATCAATCAGAACCAAGTAAGTCAAAGACAAACCCCACTGAGTGAATCACTTTCTTAAGCCCACTGCCTTGTTCCGTGATCATATGCAGCCACATCACTATTTGCCCGGAAGTGCAATCCCAGTGCAGTAATAGCACACACACCACCCTGCTCAGCTAAAAGATCATCAAAGGCTGTCCTATTATTAAAAACAATGTTGGCCAGAGAATCTAGGGATTTTTTTTGAGTAGCTCTTGCTTTAACAGTAGGTTCAGGGACAGTGCCAGAATTAAGGAGCACTGTTTTGCCATGTATTAACAGGGAGGAAAAGTAAGTAGCAAAAAGGAATAAAGTTTTCATATTGGAGATGAAGATATTGATCCGTGATCTTGGGTGAGCTGTTCCCCTCCAGATGCCCTGTGTTTCTGGAGAAGACCCGCCCTAGTCGATAATAATTTTAGATATCCAGCTGGTATGCAACTCCAAATCTGGAAAACTCTTTTTAACTGGGAAATGTGGACGTGAGGTTCAAGTCCATGAAGACTGACTGCCACCTGAGGAGTGAGGCAGACCTGGTATGACCCCTTCCAAGCAGATTCAAGGGTGTTCTTTGTTCTTAGTGATTCCAAATCAGAAGGGTGGGGGAAAAATTAGAATCATAAGTTTGGAGAGTTGAAGCTAGATGTTTGAGGAAACTGAAAGAATTTCAGATACAGCTCATTCTGTAGGTATATAACAAAACCTCAAAGACAATGAACAGAACTAGAATCTGACACCCCCAAAGTTGTGTTATTTTCTACTGACAAATTATTGTTTTTCTATTCTGTCACTCTCATTTCTACCAAAGATAATCACAGTAAGACTGAGTTATTTGCTAAATAAACTTAGTCTCATTAACCTTTGCCTGATTAATTGCATAAATGCAGCAAGAATAGTGATTCAAGATATAGGCCATTTAAAAATTTGCTTCCTTACCCACATGGATAGTCTGCTGGGAACCCTATTAGAAAGGAAACAGGCCAGCTTTCCCAAGGAGCTTTTATTTGCTCTGTAAAGTCAACTTTAGTTCTTTAAAGCTGTCTGGTCACATCTGATTCCATGTACATTTTCAAGTATGACATTCCAGTCAAAACCTTGGCAATATAAATAATGTTTTCAATTGTGTCCAAGGAGAACAGATTCTTATTGAACCTATGCAAATAACTGTATTGCCAAGAAAATAAGAATACTCAATAAATTTTTAAATTCTGGAGGAATTGGCTAGAAAGAAAAAGTAAATGTTTAAATTTTATTTACAAAGGTATACTTTACAAAGTTACTGTAAGTCACAGATAGCTTAAGAGGAAAAAGGAAAGGTTTTCTTAAATCTGGAAAAAACAAAATATTAAGGAATCAGAGATTCAATCCTGTGATCTTAATTCTTATCCTTCTTAAGTCCAGTGTTTCCATTAGTTCTAGAAATCTTAACTGAGTTGTTTTTTTATCTTAAAGTTATCAGAAACCTGTATTCCAGAGTACTTGTCAGTTCTTTTCATGCATCTTTCTGAAGATGAAGCTCTTTTGCAAAAGCACCAGTGTAAAACAGTAACTGTCTATAAATGACAAAAGACTTAAAAATGCCCGTGATTAAAGGTCCACTGGGAGTTCATTATAATAGACTTAACAAGGAAATTTGGTTATTTCTGTGACATACAACATTTTAAGATAATAGCTGGAATTATGCCTAGTAATATTATACCAGGACATATCAGATCTTTGGGAATTTCATACAAATTCTAGAACACATATTAATGACATGCATCCACACAATATAATCCAAGAAGGTTTGTTAGCACTTATTTACAATGCTTTCCGTGTAATTAATCATGCTGAATAAACCTAATTAGCTTAACATTTTTTGTTTTTACAACTGAGAGACGAATCCTTTGAGATTTTCTAAAGGCCCTCTGGGAAATATCAATGTTAGCTTGAGGTCAGAAAGACTCCATTTAAAATTTGATTTTGAGAAAATGTCAAAAGATTTGAGCATTTGTTTGAACAGATCACGTATCATGGTAAACTAATACTTAATTATCTACTCAAGCAAAGTGACAATAGAAGATGTTAAAGACGAATACAGAAGGTTCCATAGTTGTGAACAAAACTTAAATCTCTTAATATTGAGAAGACTGGGGTTTCTTAAGAAATCAATAATCTGATAAAGACAAAGTGAGGCACAAGGAATTATTTTGGTGAGGCACAAAACCTTTGTTTTTCAGGTAGATTACTTAAAAGGTAAAGAAAAATCTTTTATAATCTCTCATTAAGAGTGGATCAAGAAAACTTTGTCTTTTTAGCAGATGAAATAAAACCAAGTTTTAGTTTTAGGTTTACTTCTGTATGCTATTTAGATTCACTTACACACACTATTAATAGTTTAGCTTGTTTTTAAAACCATTATTATTTTTAGTAGTTTTAATTACATATGTTAATTAGAATTCTTAATCCTTAGAATGGTTAATTCCTGGGGAAAACTAAGAATTAAGCAACTGTGGCTTAGCAAATTTACCAATACATTTCAGTTTCTAGATTTCCTAACTAGTGCTGATCAGGAGCTTGAGGTGGGTGGTATGTTTGTTCTTACTCCATTGACTCAGATTTAGATATTTACATATTGTTTCTTTTCATCTCTTACCCATATTTAAACTTTTAAAATACCTCCTGTTTCAATAAGTATTTTTAATTATTTTAAAATGACTTATGATGTGGTCTTGATGTAATTGGCTTAGTCATTCCTTTATTGTTGCTTCCATTCTTTTTTTTTGCTATTAAAACCAATTCTGTGCTGAATGTTTTTATACAGAAGTCTTGCACTGAGCCTTAATGCCCTTGATTAGAGAATGCACAAGGACTTTGGAGAGTCTTCTTGGGTTCAGATCCCGGTGTGCAGGGTTGCGCTTGTTGTGTGTTAGGGGATGAGGATGGTTGCTCCTGGTGCGATCCTGCACACAGCCACGCACGGCAGCCCTGAATCCCAGCTTCGCCACGTAACTTACTGTGTGAACTCGCTGAAATCCTTTCATAGCTCTCCTGCCTCAATTTCTGCATCTGTAAATTAAGGGAACTAATAGCCTCTAGGGTTGTTGTGAAAATCGAATGAGTTAATACATATAAAACCCTTCAAACAGGACTGACACATAATGATTGCTATGCATGTTTGCTATTATTTATTAATATTGTCATGGGGTACCAACATTTTAAGACTTTAGTTACAAACTGGCAAGTTGAAGCTCACCTGTAAGTGACTGAAGACCTAATATACTCCTTTAAATCTGGAAGCCTGGTAACTCTGGCTGATGCTCTGATTTGGATTCAAGACTCTTCAGGAACCACAGAACAAAATATATCTCTCCTTGGTGCCCTGATGAGATGAGGTGGGAACGCTAAGCCACAGCTTCCAGACAGCAGACACAGAAATGGAAGGTCAGATGGCTCTACAGGGGAATGAAAGTGCAAGAGGAAGCATGGGATTAAGGAATCATGATTACAAAAGAGAGAAAATTAGTGAAAAAAGCAGGTGGTGAGGAGTTTGGTGGAAGAGAAGCCTTTCCTCTGTGGGGAGGAGAGTTGACCGCAAGCTCTCTGTAAGCAGGTGGAACAGAAGTCTGGGTCGCACCAGAGGCTGACGCTCAGGAGACATCTGTCACAGTTAATTCTGAGTCTAGGTGTTTTGTTTGCCTTTGGTTTCACGTAGCATTATGGTCCAGGGGAGAGTTACATGCTTGCATCTGTTCTCCCTCTCTGAAAATTTTCCTGTAGAATAATGATCACCTTGTTAACCAGCACCAATAATTTGCAAAAGAATGCTTTCAGAAAGATGCAAAGGACAGCAGAATGTTTGACCAAACCCATCTGGTTTCAGAAGGTCTCCTTTCCTCAGATGTGTCTACTCTCATTAAAACAGAGCATGAAGATTCCCATGCCTGGGAATACAGGGAGGGAAGCTCTATTGCAGGCAGTTTCAGGGATGTCTCTATGTAGAATAAGCAAAATGAAGTCTTGGGCATGTTTTTTCCTGCATTGGGTAGACTGCTAAATGCTCTCTGTTCTTTCACCTTTCGTGTTTGCCTCTCCATTTACCTTCTTTCCTGGGAGGAGAAGTTAATCAGACTCTCTAGGAGCTAGGGTATTCTTTGGGGCCACATTTAACTAACTACCAGGGCTACTGTGCTGTCTTAGTTCAGAGGAAGAATACCCCAAGACAAGGTTTTGAGTCTAAGTAATTTATTTGGGAGGTATGAAAGGAACTCAAGAAGAGGGTGAAGAAGTGGGGTCGATAAAGCGTATGTGAACGATCCTGATGCCATCGTGGGCAACTGGAGCCAAATCCTATAGGGACACCCTGGGAACAGAATAGAGCACAGGACTCAGAAGTGTCTCACCCTGTGGTGGGAGAGCTGGGGTATTTATACACCAACTTCCATCAATCATTAGTTGAGCACTGCTCTGGAAAATATTAATTCCCTGGTATTTCCAAGACTCAAAGGCTTGCTGGGAGATTTGGAAAAAGCCCTCAGGCAAAGAGGTGCAGATACTGGCAGCTGGAATTTTGCCTGCACACACCGAAATGGCAAGGTCAGAGGGCTATGGCTGGGGCACTTACAGTGTCTGTTATATTTGACTAAAGATCAACATCCAAACTCAGGTATTCCTCTGGTCCATTTTCCTTGGGGCAAATTTTGGCAGATCAATGTTGCTAATATAGGTAATGCTGATTAGACAAGTAATGAATCACATTCAAACAGGAAAAAATCATTAGAGTAACTAATAATTATAGAAATGTACCTTCTGTATATAATGGTATATCTGGTTTTTGGTTTTATATTGTGCAATATATATAGGCAGAAGTGGAATGTAGTGGAAAAACATATTGGTTAGGAGGTAAAACATGCCTTGGGAAACAAGACCTTTGGAGTCACAGACATGTTTCAAAAGAAGAGACTGCAGTATGGATATTTTTGTTACTGTAAGATAGGTTTCAGTGGAGAGAGCTTCTGAGATTCTTTTGAGAAGAGTTGAGTTGGATGAAAAGGATGCATTTATCTTGTGATCTTCAGAGCATCTTGGAAGTGGCACATGCCTGACCGTCTTCCCAATGATGTGGTCACAGCCAAGGCAGACCTGCCAAGTCCGTTGGAATCCCTGCTGCTGCTTTTCATCTCCTTCCAGCCAGATCAGCTGCACAGAGGAAACTTGGGGCTGTAGGACACGGAATCCACCTTCTGGTGGATTTCACAAGTTGGCTTGGCCTTATCATTAGGCTTAATGCAGTATAAATAGAAATTTTTCTTTCCCAATATACATTTTTATGGAATTTTGCTTCCCTACATCTTGAATGATGTCAGAGAAATGCTCCATTACTTTTTCAGTTATTTAGAGGCATTAGAACAGTTTCCTTTGCAAGACTAAAAAAATTTAATCTACCCTAACACCAAAACTTTAGACTCTCTGATTCAAAATATCTCCTCTCTTCCAAAGTCTGACTTAACTCATGGCTGGAGGATGGGCAGGAGACAGGGAAGACTGTGGTCTGTTCTGTCTCCTTGTACCATCTCCTCCCAGCTGGCTCTGCAGAGTTTGACTTCTGCAGAGCCAGGGAATATAGAGTGGAGGATTTATACAAGATGGTCCAAGCTTTTGGTCTGTTGTTGTTTTTCATCCTGACACTGATATATGTCTCTCTTGTGGCTGTCAAAAGCGCTCTGTCAAGGCAGGCATTCAATTGCTGGTTGTTCTGTGTATTTTCAGAGACCGCCAGTGAGGACCTCCCTGTCTCACTATTTTCTGAGGCAATGGACACACTGTCTGCTGACTTCTTATAATTCCTTCCAATATGTAGCCTGCCAAGGCATATCACTGGGAATGCTTTGCTCCGTCAGACAGTCCTCTTGGATGAGGTCTTCTCACACTAGCTTAAGCATGGACTAAACTTCCCTGGGTCCACATGGGAACTTGGCTTCCTTGATTCCCCCAATTCGAAAAGTGCAGTTCATTTCTATTCTGCCCTCAGATGATGCTCCAGCTGGCACCTCCCCTTCATATCTCCCCACGTTCTAGCAAACCCTGTCAGTTTCTCCCAACACCTCTCTCACATTCCAATCTCTTCACAAAGTATTATACTTGGGCTCTACATCCCCTCAACCCAGGGAGGAAGTTTCTGGTTGTCTCACCTGTCAGACAATATCAATCACTAAAAATGAGTTTTGGGAATCCCCCCTCCACCCCTCACTTAGTTAGAATAGAAGAAAGGGTAAGAATCCTCTCTAATGATTCCACCTTGAATTAACCCGATTTATTTTATATAGGCTGGAAGTCAAAGATAACTCAATGATTTTGGTCACTTAGTGGTCCAAACTTTGTAGATGGGTCTAGTATTGTATCAGCCATGATAGTCATTGCTACAACCACTCCAGAATCTCGGTGCCTTCAAACAATACAATTTTATTTCTTGACCATGTCATTGCTCAAAGTGGTTTGGTGGTTATAGGGGAAGTTCTGCTCTGTGCAGTAGCTCAATATCTAGGCTTCTTCTAGTAATGTCTTTGCTATTTTCTATGTGGAGAGTCGTATTTTGTGCCCTGGCTTCCTTTGGCAATCTGGTGAGGCCTGTGGACCCTTTTTCAGAATAATGTTTTTAAGTGAGTAGAATACAATGATCAAAAATATTAATAAAATGTGATGAAAATAATATATATGCTTCTTTATTTACACATTAAATAATAAGACTGAGGTAGAAGGTCTAGTGACCTTCATAATTTTAAAGTAGTCTTAAATGAAACTACTGCACTATACTATGAAAACACCTGTGACTTATATTGGCGACATCACAGGTACTGCTCATATTATGTAGTTTCTGACTACATTAGCAAACCGAAGGAAATGCTACTCTCAGTTATAGGTTAGTGAACATAACAGTGCAGTTTTCTCATCCACATTCATGGCTTTCCTGAACTGGATCTTTTGACAACCCGTGGTTGATTTAAGAATCTTTGTAGGACCTGATTTAAGAATTTTTGTAGGACCCTGAAACCCTCTGGGAGACTTTGCCAGTGTGATGAGAGAGGGCACATCTACTAGAGGGCGAGAAACACGTGGGCAGCCCCCTGTCCCTGCCATCTTCCAGCCTGACTCCAGGAGAGGCGGGCTGCCCAGCATCTGACTGCAGGACATGTAAGGCAACCACAACAATGAGGCTGAAGGAGCCACCTAAAGGAGCCCAGCACGAGATCTCCATAAATGGTTGTTGTTCAAAGCCACTGTTCTGATGTAATTTGTTTCAGAGAAATAACTGATGCATGCAAAATAGCCCTGCCTTTTATTGACTAGGTCGAGAAACAGTTCCTTCAACTTACATTGCATTGTTGAAATCTACTTATAGGGGCCTATCTATATATAAGAGGAGACTAAAATGTAGTCTAGCAGTGCTCCCAGGGAACAGGGACATAGATATTAGAGGGTCTCTGTCATAAGCACTTACCTGTTTTTCTCTGCTTGGGAGTCTCAGATGAAGCTCCTGCACAAACACAGACATACTTTGTAAAATCCCATTATGCCTTGTGATAGGGGCTGGGACTACCTGGTACTCCAGTGACTCTCCTTTCTCCCATATGCCTCCAAAGAAGGTGAGATTCTGGTTAAGTGCACTGAAGGCCGGCCATGGTCATCTTTATTTGAGGGAGATTAAGGAGAACCATGCAAGCCTGAGTCATCATCTCCAGCTACACCTTAAAGCACCTCTAGTTTCTGTATAGTTCCTATGGGACTCCATCGGGAGGAGCTGTCAGAACAGGATTCATGCATTCTTGTGTTGCTGTGTCATGATTGATAACATCACTGCAGCATCAATATCTTCGTTCATTGCTCTTAGGAGTCAGTATCCAGTCTAATGTCTGTGGTACCCGTAACATGATTTATGGTCCATAAGTCTGAATGATGTTTCAAGCCCCCTAACACCAGACACATAGAAACTGGAGTGTGTTGGAGGGATTGCAATATGTCAGACCTGTGTCTCAATCCCTTCTTTCTAAGTTACTAACTTTGTGACCTTGGAGAAATTCTTTAGATGCAGAGGCTGTTTCCTTTTTGCAAAATGTAGACAATCATGACACATACGTTTGTGGGTTCTGTGCATTACATGTAAAATGAGTGTGAAAGTACTTGGCACTAGTAGATACTCTGCAAATACTAGCTGAATCTAAATAAATGATGGGCAAGCTAGTGTTTTTAGTCATACCTTAAGAAGTGGATACGGGTCAGAAAGTTGAGTTAGTCATAGCAGATTGTAAATATAAGTCCATGAAAGGCCCTCTCTTATAAGTACCAATTTAATTTCTTGTTTTTTCTGTGCCATTGTCTCATTCATCTTCTCCTGTAAGTATCCATTGTAATGTACTTGATACATTTCTTAAATCCATTTATCTTTGGAAAATATAATGTTGGCCTGTGTATATGTAAAGGTCATGGAAAGGGTATCATGCTGTAAATTTCCTTTATTTAACCCTCTCACCCACCACAGAATAAATAACTGTCCATGGTTCTGAAAACAATCTTGTTTGTTGCTTTAAGGATAAATAGTATTATATTGTAATTATTTCCTACTTTTAACTTACCCTCTCCCCAATTGTTGGATACCTAGGTTGCTTCTGGTACCCAAAACATAAATTAAGATCATCTTTTAAAATGCTCCTTTACTAGCCTGATGGAAATACATGCTGAAGAAAGAACTGATCACAAGTTGTATACACACTTGATTTTACCAAGCACAGCTAGGTGGTTCTCCAGAAGGGCAGTGACAATTTACACACACCTGCCAGTACAGCTTGAGGGGACTGTTTCCTGACTTCTTCATCCTTCTAAGTTTTGTATTTTAATAGATATAACATCTCCTTGTCATTTTAATTAGTATTTATCTGCTCTCTTGTGACTGTGAGAGTATCTCGATGTGCCTCATCTCTTCAAGTCTTAGAGAATCAGTTTTCTCAACACTGTATACCAACCAGACCATCCCATCCCCATTGCTTTAAAATGTCATCTTTACTATATGCCCAAGTCACATCCAAATTGGGGTCTGTTCTGAGGTCTCTATTTCTCTTCCACATTTGGAATATTTGCCTCTTTTTGCACCAGTCTGCATTTGTACTTCCATGGTCTTTTTCTGCATCATAGCATCACACATAATGACTTTCTCCCTGCCCCCACGTTTCCTCTTCTATATCAAAAATTGACTCAGCTCCTCATGGACTTTGTTACTCCTTTTATCCCCAGTACCAGTTTACCCTCTTGTCCCAACCCAGTTTACTGGCAGCTTTTAAAGATAGCTTTTAATAACTAATTCATAAGTTAACACAATCATTAACCTACATTTCTAAGATATACAGTAGTATGTAGTGTTCTTATTTTTGGTCACTTTTTCAGTGGCCATTTGCTTTTCCTCTTTGACTGAAGAGTTGCTTCGCATGGTGATATCCAACAATTCCAAGTGGTTTATTTTTAGGGTTAGAATATTTTTTATTAATTTCTAGTTTTCTTGCATTTTGGTTAGAAAATGTGACCTGCAAAACACTTTAGAACTCTAGATTGTCTTTGTGGTCTAATATATGGTGGATTTATGGGAACAGGCCATGGGCAATGGAAATCTATTCTCCATAGAATTAAAGTTTGATAATTATTAAAACCACCTTTATTAATTATTTAACTAAAATTCTTTTATGGAGTACTGCTAACCCACAGGGGCCACAACTAAGTTTATGAATGGGCTTCAGGGTGTCCATAAATCCCCCAACACATAGGCAATCTGAACATGCTCCTGAGCAAGGAGAGAGCTTTCATGACATTCTCATTGGTACTCAAGGGTCTGAAAAGATGAACAAGCACAAGATCTTCATTTTTGTTTTATATTCCTTTATTTGTGTGTATCTGATCTGTCAATGTCACTGTAACTGTGCTTTTACAATTTTGTTTGTTTTTTCTGTTTTTATTTTTAATATTCAAACAATGTTGATAGATGCATAAAGATTCATGGAAATTAGCCCTGGCTGGCGTAGCTCAGTGGATTGAGCACGGGCTGTGAACCAGGCATCGCACGTTCAATTCCCAGTCAGGGCACATGCCTGGGTTGCAGGCCATGGCCCCAGCAACTGCACATTGATGTTTCTCTCTCTCTCTCCATCCCTCCCTTCCCTCTCTAAAAATAAATACATAAAATCTTTAAAAAAAATTAAAAAAAAAGATTCATGGAAATTTATAACATCACTGTAAATTTTATTCCTTACAATTCTAAAGTAAATAATAATAAAATCATTAAAAAATACCTTTTAATATATTTGCCTTGAATTCAGCTTTATCTGAGTTTATTATCCAAATGGAAGCTTTTTGTTTATTTGTATTTGTCTGATGTATATTTTTGACTTTGAGTTTCTTGCTTAATTGGTTCTTTTTATAGAAAGCATGTTTAATGTGGAATATTATCCCTTTTATGCTTATTGCAATAACTGATATATTTGCTCCCACTTCTATCATTTTGTTTTTATTTGGTTGTTGATATTCATGGTTTTCTTTTTGGTGTTGTTTCTGTCTATTGCAATATGAATTTACATTCATAGCTTTTCTCTTCTTCAGTGGTTTGTGTATTTTGATTGCAGTCTATTTTAAAACCATACTTTTAGTCCTCTAAAAGTTTACCAGATATGTTCTAGCACACCTCTCTCTATTTGATATAAAACTTATTATCTTTTAAGTCCCTTTATATTTTAAAGTAAGAATTTGAATATACTTTCACTGTTTTGCATTTTTTTGTCTTATAACTTAGCCAAATTATATTGATTGCTGTGACATCTCCTTTCTTGGTCTCTTCTTAATTTTTCTTTATCATTTTTATTGTTTCATGTCCATCTTCAAATAATTTTTTAAAGAGGATATGTTTACAGGACCCTTTTATTCCTGAGATAATCTTTCTTCACTTTACCACCTAAATGAGAGCTAGGGTGATGTGAATGAATTAGTTAGCAATTTTTGACTAAAAAGCCACATGAAAAATTAGTGACTTAAAACAATAATCATCTATTTAGTTTATAGCTCTGTAGTTTGCCAATTTGGGCTGAGTTCTTCTGGGAAATTCTTTTGGTCTAGAATGGTCTCCCTCATGCATTTGTGGTCAGCCGCTCGGTCGGCTAGGAGTTGGCCAGGGGTTGGCCTCATTTGGAATGGCTTGCTCCTACGTGCACTCACATTCTACAGCAGAATGGCTTAGGCCTATCCACTGGGTAGGGTTCCAACAGAGAGCACAGAGGCATGCAAAGCCCCTTAAGGCCTAGGCCTGGAACTGACACAGGATGACTTCTAGCATATTCTATTGATCAAAGCAAGTGACTGGGATTGCCAGCTCATACTGATGGGGTGAGGAAATAGACTCCACCTTATCGTGACACATGTTGCAGTCACATTGCAAATCGGGATTCATACAAAGTGGGAACTTTTTGCCATTTTCTATGTATTTGATATTTACTAGACTTTTCCCCTCTGTTTTCCAGAACTGTTCTCAGCTTCTCAGGTTTGCTTTTTATATTACACATTTAATTTCTGTTGCATTGGTTTTACTCCTTCAAGATTTATTACTGTTTTATTGAATTGTCTTACAATAAGCCCTTCTCCTAACATTTCTCTTTTTTTATCAACTCATGATGATATAGCTATATCTATCTATATCTATCCATCTATATCTATGTAGATGTATCTATCCCATTTCTCTATCTATATCTATCATCTACTTATCTACATCTATGTATGTATGTATGTATGTATGTATGTATGTATGTATGTGTCTATCATCTATCTATCCATCCATCCATCCATCCTCTTTTCTGCTCAGGAAATTTTATTTATAACTTTCTGATTGGTTATTTCCAGGGACAATGTGCAATTTCTGAATGTTGTTCATTCTTTGTTTTATAGATTTAATTTTTTTCCGTACTTGCTTTTGTCCTTAATCAGAAAAGGAAGGTTTACCTAGAAAGTTTTTTTTTCTGTTTTGATTTTTAAAAAGTTAATGTTAAAATTATGTTATGAAAGGGATATATTTGCATGCTAAAAAATCAAATAGCAAAGACAGTATAAGATAAAAAGTAAGTCTCTTAAAAATTTTGTTGAAAGAGTTAAAAAAAAGTAAATTTTTTTTTGCAAAACATCAAACCATCCAGCAAAGGGGATAACCACCGTCTGTAGTTTCATAGTACCCACCAGAAACAGTTTTTCCCATGTTTGGGGCACACATACGTATTTTACTCAGATAAGGTACTGTATCCACATTGTTCATCTCCTTTTTGTTTTTTCACTTAATATGTTTTGAAGGTGTTCTTGTGTCATTACACATTGAATTATTGCATTTCTTTTTAATAGCTCCATAGAATTCTGTTATATGGATCAAACTTTATCTATCTATTCCCCTATTGTCAAAGAATTGAATATTTTTCAAGTGTTGTTAGCATGAGTTTTTTCTATTACGTAAAATTTTGCAATGAATACCATTGTGTTCCTCTGTGTATGTGTATTTCCAGATACATTTCTAGAAAAGGAGTTTGTAGGAAAGATCACATGTCTTTTGCATTTCAAATCTGCTTGGAAAAAGTGGCACCAGTTCTCAGTCGAACCAAAACAAATGACCATACCTCTCTGCCCACTTGTTTTTAAATATTTTTGGTTTTATCATTTAAGACTGTCAATCTGATAGGTGTTGGTATCTTGGTGTTGTTTCTTGGCACTTTTATATGATTATTAGTCATTTATGTTTATTGTTTTGTGAATTACTGGATCATATCCTTTAACCTCTCCTTTATTTAAACCGATTGCCAATCTTTTCCTTGTTGATTTTGAAGAACGTGTTCATAAGCGGTATACAACTGTGGTTCATACAAGGAGTTCTAGTGTTAATCTTCATGACTTTATATCCTGGCCTCACTGCTTGTGACTGACACGAGTTCTTCAATGTTTCGGTCTCTCAGTTCCATCCTCTATAGAATGTGGGCAGTAAAGGTGTCTACCATAGAGGCTTGTCGTGAGGGTTAAATAGATAATTCATGTAAAGTACTTATCATGTACTTAATGTATACTTAGTACTAAATAGGTGTTAATAATAATAAAAAATATTTAAAGTAGTGGCCTATCATCTAACATCTGCATTGAAAAAGTATTTTTCTTGCTTTTATTTTCTTGCTTGTCTTTAGTTTCAAAGATTTTTTAGTTTAAGATCATTTAAAAAATCATTAACGAGTTTTCCTAATTATTTTAGGTTCTTGTTATTTACTTGTAAATTATCAATTTACCTGAAATATATTTTGGTATAAAGTTAGGAGTGTTGATCTAGCTTTATTTTATTTCCAAATGGTCAGTCAATAGTCTCAATACCTTTTTCATTTTTGGTAAAATATTCTAACTTCATCATATTCTAAATTTTCACATATTTTAAGGTTATTTATGGACTCTCTAGATTTCTCTATTGATTTTTCTGTCTATTACTGCTCTGGAACCAAATTACTTTTAATTGCCATAGCTTATAAATATTTTCATTGAACATATAACCCATACTTTTAATTATTTTCTAAGTTAAAGATACACATTTATTTATTGGTAAATTTTAAGATAATTTAAAATAATTTAAATTAAATATTGAATAATATAAATTAATTTTGACCATAAGTAATAAATAGTATGCTAAATGAACACTTGTGACCCCACTCACCTGTGAGATGGAACATTAAGAAGAAGTTGCACTTAGAAGGCTTTTGTATGCCCTTTTGCAAACTGATCTCCAGATGCAAACACTATTTTGAACATGTGCTTACATATTTACATAAACAAGGTCTGTCTGGAAAAAGTCCAACCATTGTTTATATAATGAGAATGGTTTGTATGACATCGGTATAACCTGGCAGCCAAGGAGAGTGGACTGGACTGCACATGCGTGAATGGTGACAACTTTACTGTACTAGTCAGTGAGGGAGATAGATGCTGTTGAGTGAGCAAGTGTACTGTGTGGTCATGGCATTCAAAATGACTAGGAGAACAGATGCAGAACAATTCTGCATCAAATTTTGCATTAAGCTTGAACATTCTTCTGCAGAATCTGTTTGGATGATTCAGAAGGCCACAGTGTCAGGCAACTAGTGATTGGCAGCTTTATCACTACAATGTGTTGCTCATGCATCACATCTTGTGCAGAGTTTTTTGGCAAAACATCAAATCACCCAGGTTACTCAGCCCCCACTACAGCCTAGATTTGGCACTCTGCGGTTTCAGGTTTTTCCCAAAACTAAAATTGCCTTTGGAAGGAAGAGATTTCAGATCATTGCTAAGATTCAGGAAAATATGATGGGGCAACCAATGGTAACTGGGAGAACTGCGTGAGGTCCTAAGATGCCTACTTTGAAGGGGACTGAGGCATTGTTATCATGTGTACAATGGTTCTTGTATCTTCTTCAATAAATGTCTCTATTTTTCATATTACATGGCTGGATACCTTTTGGACAGACCTCATATTACCATGGATTTTTTTTTAGCTTGTTTTTGAACTGTATAAATTAAATTATATTGAATAATCCCTTCTTGGTGTTTTTGTTTGTACTTCCGTTTGTATTCCATTACATAAACATACCACAATTTACTTACATATTTTTAAAATACTTTATGATGCTCACTATTGCTGGACATTCTTGAATATTTCTTTCCGGTGCATTTATGTCAAATTTCTCAAGAAGTAGAATTGCTGGGCATCAGGTATGCACATTTTCAACCTTGTTAACTGTTGCCAAGTGGTTGAACTCATTCATAATCTCACCAGTGGGTAATAAGAGAGCTGTTTTTCAGGTTCTCTCTCCCTTTATTCCTCAAATGCCTTTTTCTATGGCAACTGCAACTACTATTGTTATTTTATTGGGAACCACATTAAGTTAAAAATTAATTTAGGGAGAATTGGTATTTTTACAGTTTTGCATCCTTTTATCCTAGCAAAATGATATCTTGCCTTTTACTTAAGACTTCATTTATGTTCTTGAGTTTTAAAATTGTCTTTGGTTTCTTGTTAGACATTAATATTTTTGTCAAGTTTTTATTATGAACATTATCAGTCATTAAACAGACTGACACATGTTATATTGTGTTTGCTGAGCCATTTGAAATTAGATTGTATACACCATGACACTCCATCCATAAATACTTTGGCGTAATTCTCTTAAGAATAGGAACATTCTCTACGTAAGCTCAGCATGATTATTTTACCTTTAAGAATTAAAATTAACTCCCTACTATCTAGGCCACATGCAGGTTTTTCTAGTTATCCCCAAAATGTTTTACAGCTGTTTTTTTAAGAAGCTTGAATAAAGGTTTATACTTTACATATTGCATTTAATTATATATTTATAATCTTTTCCCATAATAATGCTATCTTATATCATTGATAATTTAGTTGATAATTATAGTTGATAATTTTCATGACTATTTATTATAGACATTTTTACACATATGTAAAAGGAGACGAACCCATAAGTGAACATCCATGTACCCACTACCTTATTTTAACAATTATCAGTATTTTGCCAATCTTGTTTGCTCTGTTCATCTCTTCACACACAGTCTAACCCCTGTATTCTTTCCTTTGCTGACAGCTTTCAAAACAATTCCCAAATACCATATCAGTTCATCCTTTTTAAAATTCTTGTTTATTCTATTACAGTTGGCTCAATTTCTCACTTTTTGCTCTCCTCCACCCAGCCCGACCCCCACTCCTACAGTCATTCCCCACCTCGTTGTCCGTGCCCATGGGTCATTCATGCATGTTCTTTGATTACTCCCTTCTCCTTTCCACCATTCCCTCCTCCCACTTCCATCTGGCTGTTCCATCTGTCATCTGTCAGTCTGTTCCATGTTTCCATGCCTGTGGTTCTGTCTTGCTCATTAGTTTATTTTGTTCACTAGGTTCCTCTTATAAGTGAGACATATGGTATTTGTCTTTCACTGCCTGGCTTATTTCACTTAGCATAATGTTCTTCAGTTCCATCTATGCTGTTGTGAAAGTTAGGAGTTCCTTCTTCCTTTCTGCTGCATAGTATTCCATTGTGTAAATGTACCATAGAGTTTTGATCCACTTATCTACTGATGGATGCAGACTGTTTCCAGCACTTGGCTATTGTAAATAGCACTGCTATGAACATTGGGGTGCATAGGTTCTTTTGAATTGATGACTAGGGACTCTTAGGGAATATTCCCAGTGATGGAGTTGCTGAGTCAAATGGCAATTCCATTTTTAATTTTTTTTGGAAATCCTATACTGTTTTCCACACCAACAGTGTACCATTCTGCATTCTCGCCAACAGTGTACTAGGGTTCCCTTTTCTTCACATCCTCATCAGCACTTGTTTGAGGGCCATTCTGACAGGTGTGAGGTGATATCTCATTGTGATTTTAATTTGCATCTTTCTGATCATTACTGATATTGAGTATTTTTTTCATATGTCTATGGGCCATCTGTATGTCCTCCTTGGAGAAGTGTCTATTCAGGTTCTTTGCCCAGTTTTTAATTGGATCATTTGTCTTCCTGGTGTTCAGTCATATATGTCCAACAAACACATATGTACGCTTATGTTTTCTATGTACGCTATCATGTTGCCTGCAAATAATGACAGTTTTACTTCCTCCTTTCCATTTTGGATGCATTTTACTTCTTTTCCTGTCTGATTGCTGTGGCTACAATTTTCAGTACTATGTTGAGTAAGAGTCGTAAAAGCAGACACTGTTGTCTTATTCCTGATCTTAAGGGAAAGCTTTTAGCTTTTGCCCATTGAGTGTGATGTAGACAGTCAGTTTCTCATATTTGGCCTTTATTATATTGAGGTATATGCCCTCTATTCCTACTTTACTGAGTGTTTTTTATCATGAATGGGTGCTGGGTTTTATCATATGTGTTTTCAGCATCTATTGATTGGATCATGTGATTTTTATCCTTCATTTTGTTTATGTGATGTATTACATGTATTGATTTGTGAATCATTTAAAATAATTCATTATGCATGTGTAACTAACAAGAATCTTCCTCTTGTAACCACCTTGCCATTGGCACATTTATGAAAAATAACAAATTCTTAGTATTATCTCATAACCATTCTATATTCAGATTTACATGATTAGTTCAAAATTTCCTTTGAAATAGGTTTCCTGAAATAGGATCTTAACAAAAGTTCACACATTGTATTTTGTTGTTGCATTATTCTACGTGATGTACAGTTTGATTACTGATTGCAAATGTCAATTCAAATGTTTATTTTCAGATTTAGAGTTTGTTTTCTTCCTTTTGGATTTAACTTTTTTTTGGAGTGTGCAAAACATTTCCATGGTTCAGTAGTCTAAAGTATGTAAGAGTTAGTGCTCAGAAAATTCTTGTTTCCATCCTTTCTCCTTTTTTTCTATTACTATTCCCATTGCCTCTGACTTCTATAGGTAACAATTTGGCCTAGTTGTGGCTTATCTTTCCATGATTTCTTTTGACAAAAACATTGTGTGTATGTGCATGTCCTGCTTTCTCCTTACACAAAAGCTATCATACTCTGTATACTCTTTGAGTCCTGCATTTGTCACTCATCAGTATATCTTAGAGATCATTTTACATTGGTACACGGAACTTTTCCTCATTATTTTCTTTTTTATGGTGGCAGAGCACATTACTGCATGGAAATACCCTGGTTGTTTATCCAGTCCTCTGAGGAGCCTGGAGTGCATATTGTCCAGTATTTGTGGACAAGTATCTTCAGGGCAGATTCTGAGATATGAAGTTGGTGGGGGAAAGGGCAAATGCTTATGTAACTTTGTTATATATTGCTGTCATGACATAGGATCTATTTTTTCCGCTGTATTTTCTATAAGGCCAGACTTCAGCATTTTTCAACAGCTAGGCTTTTGCTTACATTCTCTTGTGCTATGGTTGAATTTATCAGAGACATTCAGTTAGAGGGAAAATAAATCTGCACAGTTGATGGTTCAAGTTCTTATTTCTGGCAGGCTTCCACTTTTTTTATTGGGGTGATATCTTTCTTGTCCACTGAGTGCTGTATGTGAAAATCTGTAATTCCTAGGATGCACTGCTACTGGGGGTCTCTTTACCTCTGCTCCATCCCATGACACTTGTCCTATTGCCCCACATGTGCAATTTACTTAAACAGATATTGCCTTAACTGCTGTTCAGGTAATTTCTGGGTATTGCAACCTTATGCTGGATGTAAAGAAATGGCACCTAGTTATAGAACATTTGGGGAGTGGGTAAGAGAAGGTGGGGTTATTATCCTGCTTTTATGACCAGATACAGATAGTTGGGAGAGGAGACAGGCAGGAGAGAGGGATTGCTCTTCAATTTTCAGTTCTGTTATTACTTTTTAGACAGAATTTTCTCTAGATTTTATCTGTTCTTTTCAGATTCGTAGATTGCCTTTTAGCCTAATATCTGTGATGGTATGATTTTCAACTTCTGCTATATTTTCACTGCTACCTCAGTAAGGAGAGAGAAAAACTTGTATTTGGACTTCTAGTCCAATGTCATTTTAAGCCAGAAAACTCATTTTTTTCCAGTGTTGTATCTTTCAGCTATTGCTGTGTAACAAACCGCCTTCAAACTCAGTGACCTATGACAGTAATGATTTACTCTTGCTTGCTTGTGGTTTGACTGAGCATCAGCTAGTCTAGTCTGGGTTTGGCTGGGAAACTCTGCTTTACTTGTCAGTCTTATTGGGTTTAGTTCTTCCCTGAAGATAGGGCTCAGATCTGCTCTACATATGTTCATTACAGAACGCAGGCTGGGGTATCTAAGAAATGTCTTCTCATAATGATAAAAGAAGTGCAAGAGAGATCAAGGATATGTGTTTACTTTGAATGCTTATGTTTGGAACTGTCTCTGGAACCAATTTCATTGGCCAAAGCAAGTTGGATGACTGAGTCCAAACTGAAGGAACAAAAGGATGATAAAGAGCATGGAATCCAGAAGGAAGCAAAAAAATGAGAGCTAAAAACTCAATCTATCAAAAGTATTTGTTATACGCAGCTGCTCTGCCATGTCCTTCCCATGGGTTGTTCATATCTCCCATTTCCCCAGACACTTACACAAAATAAATTTCATTCTATTCAATAATGAGGACACTGAAGTTGAGGGATTTTCAATGACTTACCATCAAGCACCTTTTCAAAGATTCAATTGGAACTTCAAACTAGGCCTTTCTATCCGGCAAGTCTATGCTTTTCTGACTACTCCAAATTAAATTTCTTCCCCAAACCTCGCTATTGCTCAGCACTCTGTAAATGCTTGTTGCTCATAAAAGATAATCAGAGACAGACGTTATAAGCCATCTGACATTTGAAAAGCTACTTTCAACTACTCCCTAATATAGGCAGAGGTGAAAGATGCACTCTTGGGAAGAACTGTGAGTGATTTTGTTAATGAAAATGGAGTTTATGCCAAATATCAATTAAAGCCTCTGGATAACTGTGCAGCTTTGTGTTGGCTGGATCACACGGCTCGGAAGAGTGATGTGGAAACGACCTGAAGAAAAACAACCTCCAGCCACACCTGCTGTCCCATGGTTAACATTTCGACATCTGCCGTACAGAGCTGGTTAGCAGAGGAGAGAACCTCCACTTTGGAGGCATATATAATAATGAGTCACGCAGTCATTAATGTGTGAACCCAGGCAGGGAGCTCACATTTTGTGTGAGGGAAGAGTTTTTGTTCAGTCATAAGCGCTCCCCTACTGGGTCTGGAATTGCTCTCTGCACCAAAAATGCCTGACTTCATTTTCTTTGAATTGAAAAGGGCCTTCACAAACATGTGGGCTTATATAGAGAGGAAAAGTTATTATAAAGAAAAAGAAATTAGAAAAAAAGATTAATAGAATATGAGTGAAAACAACTTTGCTGCAAATGCCTCCAATGAAAATAGTTAAAAAATATTAAGAATATGCAATGCCCCCAGCCCATGGCCTATACCTCTTTCCCAGGTACAGTATTGTTTTCATAAAGAAGAGCAGAGAGAAAAGAGCCTGATAGATATGGATTGTGTGATGGAAATGAAAATGGAGGCTTGTTTTAAAATGTTGTGACTACAATAAACCTTAAAAATTAATTCACTTTTAAAAAGATTTTACTTACTTATTTTTAGAGAGGGGAAGGAAGGTAGAAAAAGAGGGAAACATCAATGTGTGGTTGCCTCTTGCATGCCCACCACTGGGGACCTAGCCTGCAACCCAGGCATGTGCCCTAGACTGGGAATGGAACTGGCGACCCTTTGGTTCACAGGTCGGCACTCAATCCACTGAGCCACACCAGCCAGCATAATGCATGTTTTTTAATGCCAGAAAGGATTATAAGCGTTCCTACAAAAGAAGAATTCAGAGTTTGGGTTTCAAATATTGGCTCTCACAGGGCAGCCGGGTTAATCTGTCTCTCGTTGTCTTCGCTCAGTCTCACTTGGGCTTCTCGTTAGTGAGAGCGGCTGCACGAAGACCTAGACTGGCCGTCTTGCCCTTGTAAACGGGTCAGCTCTGCCCCCTCCCCTGCCGGGTACAAGCAGACACAACCAGGGTCTGGGTTGCTCTGATGGACGCCTGAGTGAGGTTTTCGTGCCTTTCTGAGCAGGGGACATTGTAAAGGCATTAAAAGTTGGGAAGTCAACTCCAGAATTAACCACACACCCTAACTATCTTTCCCACCTGGGGGATGGGACTGTAGCCCTTTTGTTGGGGAAGGCAACTTTTACCGGAAATGACCTGGGGAAAAATAAGTTTCTAAATAAAATCATTTTGAAAGAAGGTGAAACTCTCATGGGAGCTCTATGTATCTTTTCTCACTTCACTCCAATCTGTGTTGTGCGGAACTCATTAACATTCAAGGAAACTTTATCCACTGACTATTCGTGTTGGTCATTTCTTTGATAGCATGATGGGGTGCTGATGTCTCAGGCAGGGAAGACCCTCTGTGTCAATACTACATGCTTTCCTCAGAACACAGGTCATAAGGGTTTTTTGTTGTTGTTGTGTACCTATATGCTTTCTTTTGAAGGATTTTTTTTTTTTAAATGGACAGTGCCTCAAAGTAGTACATTTGATTATGGTTACTTTTTGTACAAGCATAAGCAGCTCATTGGAGTAGCAGTAGGTGAAACTCTTAAGTTCTTCTTAGAGACCGTCATGGACAAAACTAAAATCTGGATAACCAAGGTGTAGGCAACTGATAGGAGGAGGAGACGCCTTTTAAAAAGATGAATGTATATTACAGGATAGTTATGGCTGCCAACCTAACCTGCCCAGACTCCAATAGGCTGTGTAGATAGTGAAGGAGAGAGCTTTGAGCTATTTTCAATATTTAAAAGACAGCCATCTAGCAGATTAATCAAGTTTCCTCGTTTGAACTTTAATTTTATCAACTTCAGTGTGCTAATTTCAGTTAACATGTGCTGAAGAATAATTTATAAATACCAAATATTTGTTATTCAAAAATTCATCAGACATGTGATATACCGAGGAGATTGAAAATAAGTTTGAATGGTAAAAAGTCTGGGCTCCTGAGTTAAAGGAATAAAGATCTAATTGCAATGTTTCAGATACCAGCTTGGGACTGGGACGAAGAGAGAAGGAGGATCAGGAAAAAAAAAGAAAAACTATCCTAGAATAAGCATCTGCTGAGTGTGGTTAGATACTACATACCTAGTTGTTCCCTAGGCTGGGGGTTCCTTCGTTTTGGGACAGTTTTATCCCAGTTTGTCCCTCGTGTCTAGTGCAGTAGTGGCTTAGTTTGTGGAAGGTGCTTCGTAAACATTTATGAGATGGGGTGGAAGACTCCACTCACCTGAGAACACATGCATGAAGCTAGTCTTAGAATCCAGGTCTGTTTTAGTAAATTCCATTTTTTTTTTTAGCTTCAGCATGAATTTGTGTTAGAGGAATGGAGAAAAGTCATCCTTGATGTTCTAAAGTCATTCACACAGAAAACTGAACACTGTATCTTGTAGATTAGCCACCTAGACATCTGCCCATCTTGGAGTCATTGTTCTTCTTGATGTGGTTGCCGGTCCTGAATTGGAAAGCTTTCTCATTTGTACAGTACCAACTATTTCTCTATATCTGTCTAAACAAACCAACAAGCAAACAAAGTATCAGAAATGAGTGGCCCAGGCTTTGTTTGTGAACCCTGTGACCTTGTGGGCACAGAGGCTAGGACTGCAGGCCGTGCTGAGACTCACAGAGCCTGGCTTCGAGCTGTTGACCTGGCTGGGGAGTTATGGTATCCCTCCCTCCCCCTCAGGTCTTGCTTTGCTGCCCTTCAGGGCCTGCATACCAAGTTGGGGCTGACCCACTTGGAAAGGCTCAAGGTTGGTCCAGATGAAAAAGAAAAAAAAAAAAGAAAGAAAGAAAGAAAGGAGCCCACTAACAGTGTGAACCTGGAGAAAAGATTCTTTTCTGGTCTGGTTCTATCAATCAGCCCCAGAACTCCTCTGCAGGGTCAGGATGGCACAACTCAGAGAAAAGAAGGATAACACTGGGGATGCATTGCACACACACACACACTTATATACATGTACATGTGCAGTGTCATACTGCACAGGCACACAGGGTGGAAGGGAGGGAGAGAGAGGTGTGGTGATTACATCTTGCATGTTGGGGATGAGAGATCTCACCATACACAGTTGCATCATTTCAATTTCAGTAAATGTTTACCGAAAAACCCCTCCTGCAGAGTGCTGTAGCAGGTGTTCCGCAGGCTCTGTGACGAACACAAAGGCCTCTAAGACAGGTCTCCGCCCTCACAGTACAGAGGGAGAAGCAAACACCAAACCAAACAAAAACAAAGAAACAAAAGCCACTCGAGAATTTCCAAGCTCTTTCACAAACATCTTATTTAGCCCTGTTTGCGAGGCCAGCGAGGCCAGCGTTATCTGCATTTTCCAGGTGAGAACAAGGGCCTTGTTGAAGATGGCGCAGCCAGCAAGTGGCAGACTCAGAATCCAGGCCATCTAACTCCTAAGGCAAAGCCTTTCCTGCAATATGACAGTGTGTTTTTGTCAACACTTGGTTATAATACAGCACAGTATTAGGAGAGCACAAAGTTAAGGGGGTAAAAAAAAGAAAGATTAATTCTTCCCAGGCCAGGGGATATGGAGGATTAGGCTTCTCAAAAGAAGTAATTTTCCATAGGGAGAGGACACACAGATGGTGGAGGCAGAAAGACACAGTGGAATGGGAAGGGAGGCAGTGTTCCATGCAGAGCAGCGGTAAAGAGGCTGTTCTGTTCAACCCGGGCTCTACCAAATGGTCAGATCTAGGTCCACGAGAAAACCGCCAGAGACTTGGAATCTTCTGTCTGCCTCGGCTTGCCTCCTGGGTTTCTGTTTTCTGTGTGAGGACCCGTCTATTACTCAGGAAATGGATATGGGGAGTAATGACCCCTCTTCATAATCTCTAATTCTCCTCTGATCCAGTGGCTTTGCAGGCCTTAGTGCAAAGGTCCCGGCAATGTCCTACAGAATATGTATAATTGGCCATCCAAGGGCTGCCTGCCTAGGATTCAGAATATTGTTTTATTTCACTAAATGCTTCTAACTTAATGTATGACTTTGAGAGCGGCGTTCAACTCCCCTAATTCGATGTCCTCATCTATAAAATGAGGACGATCATTTCGGCCATGAAGGGTTGCTATGGGGATCAAGTGACTTGATATTTGTGAAACACATAGCCCAGTGCCTGCCACACTGGTAACTGTTTATAAATAGGAGTGATTACTATCACTATTCAACATAAGGTAGGGAAACAGGTGAAGTTCTGTCATGTGCTGACCCCACTTCTCCTCCATTCCAGGCAGCTGTGGCCCCAGCAGGACCCATGAGACCAGAGGCTGAATGACCTCCATTATTGTAATTAAGTGGGGTCCTTCACAATAGCTGCTGAGACCTCTGGTTTTTTTTTGGGTTCATGGAGAAGAGGAAGAAGGAGAAACCAGGGCTTAGTCTCTGGCCTGCCTGGAAGAGTGGATATCAGTGTGTTTGCAAAGCAGTAACTTTAGTTTGGGTGGTTCATTGTTTTAGCAAGACATGGTAGCAGGCAGATGATACTCAGGACATAGGAAGGAACTAAAATATAGCACAGCTAACCAGTCAGTGTGGAGAGAGCCCAGACAGCAGCTGAGGGGCTGCAGGGACTGGGGCTGCAGTGAAGCCAGAGAGCTGGGTGTCTAGCAGGAATGGCCACGTGGAATAAGACATCTCTGTCTACGTTCAGGGAAAAGATGGCTCTGTGATGACTTGGATGTCCATGACTCATCCTTGGCTCAGCAGATCCGAGGTCTTTGGTGGCACAGTTAAGTCCAGATCCCCATCAAATGGTATGGCTGAGGTTGCTCATGCACCTTATAGTCTTACACAGACGGACTCAGGGTTTCAGTAAGATGGGGTGTGGAGGGCTGACACTGAGTAGGGCTGGAGCAGAAAGGAGCTGTGACCCCTCACTTTCTCTGGGTTTTGCTGATTCCACAGGATCATGTGTTGAAAAAAACATCTGATACTCCGTCCATAGTGCGCTTACATTTTACAGTTACATCAGCTGACTCCTTCACATTTTCAGGAGTCAGTACTTATTTTTCCCTTCAGCTAGAAAGGCTTTAGCATTCTGGGGGACTCTTCAGTGTGGAGGAACTGTAAAAAACAATGGGAAAAGTATGAGTCTGGAGAGCATATACCTGGTTTACAAAGGATGATGTTTTTTTCTAGAAGGTAGAAATCAGGAAAAAAATGCTTGGCAATTTTAACTGTATTCAGAGTTCACTTGTGACTAGTTGACTTTTCTGAAGGTGAAATATATTTCCTGTAGAAGACACGGAATTTGAATTTTATTTGACCTGATTATATATAGGTGATAGGGCTAGAAAACCATGAGTAAGGGTGGAATCTAGTTCAAAAGATGTAAGGTTATCACTGTAGTGCAAGCATTGTTTGTAGCTGGTAATATAGACTGGCTTACTCAGCACCCGTTCCACCCCTCTTTCAGCTTGCTAAAGAGCCTGAAATGCTAAAAACTACATTTCCCAGACTCCCTTGCAATAAGATTTTCCTATGACCTAGATTCTGTCAGGCAGGAGTACCTGCAATAAGGTAGGTGGCAGAGGCATTGGTCACGCAGAGACAGATGCAATCCTCTGGGCAGTATGTGGCATTGTGGCAGTATGCCCTTTCTTTATCCTCTCATTCTTCTTCCATAAATGCAATCTCTTTTCTTATTTCTTTGAGGTGACGGACAGTCTATCATAGTTTTTGACTTTCTACAGAGATTTCCTTCCTCTGAGTTGCCCTCGCCCCCCTTTTGGGAGGCAGCAGTATATTGTATGTCATAGGTTTTCCTAGAAGGCTGGCAATTCTTGGTTGTGTGGGTACTAAGAACTTGGAAACCCTGAGCAAACTAGGTGGTCTGATTGGGGAGCCTCTGATGTCAGTATTTTCAGGTCTTTGCTCTTGGTCAGAGGCAAAGGCATGGCTGCCAGCATTCTCAAGGATGAGTGAAGGAAGAGGGCTGGCCTCTGCCCTCAGCACACATAACTTCACTAACTCAGCTATTCTTGGTAGGGTTGCCCACTGCCATCTGTGTCAGCCCGGGAGCTTTCTGCCTAGCCTTCTCAGAAAGACACTTCCAGACTTCGTCCTAGGTGGGAAGTCATCCCGTGGTGTGGGATAAGAGTGGGACTTGAACACTGCCTCATGTATCATCTGTCCTTCTGAACTTGTCTTCTCTCTCCTTCACCGTACTGGGGTTTGGGGGAAGAAAGAAAATCAGATGTTCTCAATGCACCACCTTCATGTACAACTGTCCACATATTTTTAATATCCAGTTTCCACTGTTTATACAAGACGCATAACACTAGTAGAAATGGTCTTCTATGCAATGTGTAAAGTTACTATAACATGGTAAGCATTTTTCATATTATTACACGTTTGAAAACATTTTTCTTAGCTATATATTTCAGAGCATAGATGTACCTTAATTTCCACACTTGAGTAGGGGAAATTTTAGGTATACAGGTTTTGGTGATTCCTTCTTGATCAAATTGAATACTCAAAGTATGAGTCTTTAGTGTACTCTAGACTTGAATATTTATTTTGCTGTGCTTGTTTCACTGTTGTGACGAATGTCTTTGTGCATAAAGCTTTCTCATGCATTCTAATGATTTCTTCAGGCTAGATTCCCAAGAGTGGAGTTACGGAATCCTGAGCTATACACATTTTTAAGGCTTTAGATTCTTACTGTCAAATTTTCTTCCAAAAGTTATGGCACATTTGCTCAACAGAGAGGAACAATGGGCCCAGATGTATTTGCATACACCTTTGGGGATGGGTGGGATGAGGTAGCCCTCACAGTTTATATCAGGAGCCAAGCACACATATAAATGGCCACAAAACCTTGACGTTTCCTCCTTTACTCACTCATGATGCTAGATCACTTGGTCATTGTGACAGTAGCCAATCCCAGACTTTACCTGGGATCCTGCCAATTGCAACTGGAGGAGTACTTACCATGACTTTAGATTGTCTCCAAAACACACAGTTAGGGACAATCTTGAATGGCTGTTCCCAGTTTGAGCAAAACTTTGAAATGTCGCAAACAGGAATCTTGTGGTCTCTGCAATGGGACTTCAGAGGCTTTGTCATCCTCAGAGCTCCACTCTCAGGGTGCCATCTTCCCACAGGTGTGGCCAGACCTGTGAAAATGGTGTATTATGAACAAGAAGAGAAGGGTCCTCAATGGGTCCTTCCTGGTCTCTGGAAACCATCTCTCCTTGACCTATGCAGCATTTCTGATGCATCTATGTCATTTTACTTAACCATGGAAGAACAAGGAGAACCACTTTGAACAAGCTTGAAGGGCAGAGAATGGGTCCACATATTCCCAAAGGAGGACCACCATGCCCTTTACCATCCTGCAGTGGTCAAGGAAAGAGTCACTTGAGTAGAAATCCCCCGGATTCCAAATAACAGATAGAAAGGGGGGCTGTTACACAAATATACTTGAGCCAAAACAATGGCTTTATTGTGTGTGTGTGTTGGTTTCATGTTCCAGAAATAATAGCTCCCAGTTGTTCCTTGTCAGTGCTCACGGTGGCACACCCTGTGGTGGTTGTGGAGGTGATGCTGAAGGTGACAGTGAAGGTGGTGGTGGCGTTTGGGGTGTGAGGCACTCAGGAGTGAGCTGAAGATCTGTGTGCACCCCCACTCTTAGGCTCTCAGGACCCAGTAAAGCAATGCTTTGCCCCTCAGAACCCCAGAGGCCTCCCAAAGGACTGGTGCATTGAACCAACATTTGAACAGGACAAGTTTACCTGCTAGATAGGACCCTGATTACTGAATGTTGAAACTACCTAGGTAATGTTCCTTAGTATTTTATTGATACACATGTCTGAAGTGTCACAGAAGATAGCACCTGAAAGCTAAATATATTGTAGGAAAGAGCTTAACCTTTAGCGATTGAGGGAGTTGAATACTGATTCATCTGTCTGCTTCTCAAGGGTTTCCACGTCTGAAATGGGGACATAATGTGTAGCTCCTAAGATTGTTGTGAGATTAAGTAAAGTGACCCTTGTGGATACACTGGGCCTAGTGTTCACCCACAGCCTGGGCTCTAAGGGTTAGTTCCCTTCTTTTCTCTCAGGGAGAACTGCCTTTGGTTATGGGTCCCAATCAGAGAATTTTCTGGACAACCCATCAAGGACAGAATTCCCACAGCTTTACTTCCACCTGCTTCTGTCCATCTCTAATAATTATTGTACTTCCGGGAAACTTCCCCTTCCTCTTTCCATGCTCCTCCCTTTCCTCTAAGCAGTGTTTCTCAGTGTGTGGCCCCTGAAGCAAGAACATCAGCATCACCTGGAAAATTAGAGATCCAGCTTCTCAGGCCTCACCCAGACCTACTGACCCAGACACTGGGTCTGGGGCCCAGTGATCTGTGTTTGAACAAGTCTTACAGGTAAGGCAGGCTCAAGTTTGAATACATCAGCCTAGGGACTCTGGACTCTCGTTGATATTACCTATGGGTCTGCTGTCCAGACATGGCTTTCCTGCCTTGGGACTGGGAAATCAGCTGAAATCTCTACCCATGTCCGCAACAGATGCCGACCCTACAGTGGAACCTTTATCTTGTCCAAATGATAGAGTTGTATTTTCACCCGTGCATGCCCTGGCACACCTGTGATGCCCAGAACTTGGCAAGGCCTCAGCCTGTGGAGAAGGAAGCCTTACTCTTAGCTTTCCTACCTCCTGCATCTGGATTATGAGGCATACACTTTATTGTAGCTTTACTTTGTGCTTTGTCAGTCCTTGCAACGATTGTCTTTTTCCAAAACGAAGAGGAAAAAAAAAACAACCCTTCAAATGTTGCTAACACTTTAATAGTCTTGAGTGTTTTTCCCCAATCAGAGGTTCCGAGCATATGCTAGCTTTTCCCTCATTTTTCAGCTCCAAAATCTGTCACCTTCTTTCATAATTGAAGGGAAATTCGCACCATGTCAAGCAGGGATCCCAAAATTCCTGTAACTGTTACATTTAAAGTTGGGGTCCTGAATATTGTCACTAACATCCTTATTTCTGTGTTCCTCCTGTGTCTAGCACACACTTACCACACTGAAGTCATGAAATAAATCTCCATCGAATGGACATGCTTGATGCATATCCAACCTCTATAGAGCCTCCAGGTCTGGCTTGATCAGCTGCTGGCATATTTGGAATGCTATTGAATTAAGACTTCCTTGAGTAGGTTTGTGTTTATCTTGCAAGGACCTTTGCCAAGATGAAATTAAATTTTATAAGGTCCTGCATGGCTGGGGGAGCCATCCCAGGGCTTTAATATTTCAGAGAACAATTATGTTGGCTTGATATCAAGGTCATGTGAAATATGCAATATCTTCTTTTGTGTAGCATTTTATTGGAACCTACCAGGCACGATGATGAGAGGCATCAGAACACCCTGTTTTAACAGCTTATTTGTCGTGGCCAGAATTGGAAATGACTCGGTGGTCCTAACAGAAATTGCTGTGGTCCAGATCTGCTTTTCAAACTTAGGAACTTCATGCTGGTACTACCCTTTGCCATGGAGTCCTTGCCTCGATCTTCCCAGGGAACTTATTTCTTTATATCATTTGTTAAGACGCAGCTTACTGTGGCAGTGAAGAGCACAGAGCTGAGGAGACTGCTTCATTAGCTCTGCCTGCCTCTCTTCCTACTGTGCACTTAGGCATGTAGCCAAACCCGTATCTGCCACAGTTTCTTCAGGACAGAAATGGAGGTAGTAGTATGACTTTATGGAGTTGTTGAGAGGACTAAAGTAATTCACACATGTAGAGTGCATTGGGCAGTTCTTGGCAGGAAGACAGCCCTCAATAATTGTCAACAATTACTATTATATTTCGGGCTTGGTTCCAAAGTCACCCATTCTGAAAGACCTTTTCTGACCACCCAATCCAAAGCAGTCATTTCTAACCCAATTTAGTCTTTATCACACCACTGTTTCATGGTCCTCATGACATTTAGCGCAATCTGGCATTATCTGAATGGAGCATTTGTTCAACTGTTTATTCTGTGTCTCGCCAACCCCAGAACAGAAGCTGCATGGGATCAGAGATGATGTCTTGGTCACCGCTGAATCCTTAGCACCTAAAGTATGGCTGAGATCACAATAGGAATTCGGTAAAAAAATGTTGAATAAATTTTATGTTCCATAGTCTATTTCTTGACCCAATTCAGTGTCAGTATTCTCCCACCTTGTGGAGAGGCGGGGCATGATCTGGGGCTCCCAGACCCTGTGGACACCAGGTTTCCCCTTGCAATTCTAAAGCCCCTGAGCCATTCTTCGGGGAAACTATGGAGTCTGATTCATTCCGGTACCTTCTAAGACCTCAAAGAGATAGGCAAATGGTCAGCAGGAGCATAGTGAACAGGGATGTTTTGAGCCCTCTACAGATTAAAATGATCTGGTCTTTCTAGCTCTTCAAAGATAAAAAATAAAATAAGGAGTTTATGTACATGTTGAGAAGGCTCGGCTGTCCTCAGGCAAACTCAAGGAGGTGGATGCACATTGGCAACACTGCTCATCCCACCCACTCCGCTAGATGACTAGACACTCCTGCTATGAGGTTTTGCTAGTCCAGGTCTCAGCACAGACCCTATGATCCTTCATATGAGGAAAAATTCCATTTCTTCTTTGTCAGGCTTGGCCAAGGGTGCATAAAATTTGGCGGCCTGAATCGGTAACTTGGTGCTGGGCATCTTTATTTATACACAGATACATTTGCTAGGGTACAAGCCAGTCTCAGGATACTAGATTAAAACCCTGTTGGGGTTAAATACCTTATGACTCAAAGTTATGCTTGTCCACACAAGTTATGCCATGGTGCTGTGGTTTCTTTTCTAATTCTTCCATATAGGGATGGGATAGGCTATGCTGCAGGAAAAAACAATCCCTAAGTCCCAGTGCTCATGCAAGAGTTTATCATTCTTGCAAAGTCAGGGTGATTGTCCAGAGAAGCTGTCCTCAAGTGGTATCCTGAACATGAGGCCCCTCCAGGATCACCAGAAGAGCAGAGGAGAGGAGTGAGGGTGGAGAATTGCGCAGTCTGCTTCCCTTTCATTGGCTGGAACTGGTCATGGCCCAGCTACTCCAAGGGCCTGCAAACCATGATCCTCCACGTACACAAGAGGAGGAGGAGAAGTGGGTATTAGTGGATACCGATGATGTTTCCATGACTTCTGAAAGAGAATGACTCTATTACACTGAGACTATTCACTTTGTACCTATTAGGGAAAGGACATTACTCCAGCAATTGAAAAGATAATTTTTTTTTTCTATACCAAGATTGTAGCATAACTTGAAACTTCTCTGTCTAAAGAAGAAAAATAAATGAACATACTTAATATTTAATGGGGCACCCTCCTTGTAGAACAACTGCTAGACTGTGACCCAGTAATGCATACAATTTGAAGAAATGTTTGAAGACCTTGGGACATGTAAGCAGTGACTTAGAAACACAAATGGTTATGAATAGAACCATTAGCATGAAATTAGAAAACCACTCAGTTGAGATAGTATTTGAGATAGATATTAACTACCCAGAAGACTTATTCTCTAACTTTTCAGGATTGGTGATGAGACAGAGGTGAGCTCCATGGATAGAACTGCTCCAGTATATCCATTTCTTCAGGGAAGATCTGTGGACACCTACTACATGCTAGGCATTACACTAGAAGGGGCTATGTATATTAGTTAAGGAATGGCATGAACATTAAAAAAACTCTTGGTCTTGTGAGGATAATGATCATTAAAATCATAACATCTGTACAACGTGGGAATTGTAATATAGAGGCTTGCCCAAGGTGAAGTGATGGCTTGTGAGGTCAGAAAAGGCTTCAGGAAGGAGGAAGCTTTTAACTTAATCTGGAAGAATGGGAAGTGATAAACCAGTTAGATAAGGGGATAAGAACATTTCAGGCTCTGGGAAGCACAGAGGTACAAAACAGTAAGGCGTGTCTGGATTGGAGGAAAAATATAAAAAAGGAATAAAGCCTGAAGAATAAAGTGGGGAGGGTTGGGCATCAGACATAGATGGAGTGGCAGTCTGGAGCCAGGTCACAAGGAGTCTTGTTTGGCACATTGAAGAGTTTGGGCTTTGTACTGAGGACAATAGGATGCCTTTGAAGAGTTTTAAGCAGGGAAGACAGGCACTAATGACCCACTTTTCTTTGGAAGCTGGCAGGAGGATGGGTTAGAGGTCAAGAGACTGGAAGCAGAAAGACTGGTGGGGAGATGGATGAGCTGGCACAGGTGACAGATGGTAGGGTCTGCATTAGGGCAGGGGCCCGTGGAGATTAAGAACAGACCTACTGAGTTCAGCATTGTTGTAGCCGACAGAAAGGAATGGCGCATTTCGCTTCTGATGCTGCTCGGCTGAGGGTCCAGGAGAGGGCATTGTGAAGGGGGGGATCCATCAAGGGCCATCTGAAAGGTCTAACTGCAGCCTTGCTGAATGTAGTAGATGCTCTTGGTGCCTTTTCAGATCCCATCGTGCCGGGACAGCCACCCCCCAGCTGCTGAGAGTATAGGCTGCTGAAAACTCACAGATGGACCCCTTCTTCAGAGGATTGTCTTCATCTGATGGGAGCTGCCTGGTCCTTGTAGTCACACATGCCCACACCCTGGGAAAGCCCACGGCCGATGACAGACTCCTCCCAGAACCTAAAGGTGACAATGACTTTGCATCGTAGTTTATCTCCAGCACCCACTGTGGTCAAGTGCAGGCTAGACTTCACCTGACACCACAACCTTGCTCTTTGCTCCTTCCTTTGCCTTATCCTTCTACCCTCCTTCTTCTGTTTCTCCCGAGAGCTCTCCCTCACTATAGCATGTACACCAGAATCCTTGTCCCTGGCTTTGCATCAAAACAAAACCAAAACCAAAAACAACAACAAAAAAACAGCCTGAGGAAATGGTGCAAGATTGGGGGAAAAGAACCCCAACCAACTACCCACTGGTGGAATGAGAATTAGAAAACATAGTCCAAGAGTATAATATTTGGAGATAAATGATGTAATGGAGCTGAGGGGGAGATACTATTATCTTCCAGCCAAGCTTATGAAAGAGAATCTGGATCTTCAAAGTGTTTGTGAGCACTCTGCCCTTAGGGCTACAGGTCACAGCTGCCCCATGGGGCCCCCAGTGTCTATGGGGCTGACTTTCAATCTCCTTTTGAAGAAAATTCCAAGGGTCAGGGGTCACACTGCTCATCTGTTTGCAAAGCAGATGTGGGAGGTGTTGGAAGGCAGAGCGAGGGTCTGAAGTGACCCTCACAATCCCCATCTTGTTCATTAGGGGCAGCTCTGGGTACCTGGAGCTGCCTGACCTTCATCTGCAAAGAGAAAGGCGGGACCAAATAATCTTAGCTTCTCCCAGACCTTGCTTCAGTGCTATCTTCTGAAATAGAATTGCAAATGCTAAAAACATCTATGTATCTTTTCTTTTTGCCTGGGTGGCTCCTAAGGCTGTGGGCTGCAGGAATAGATAAAATTTGTCCTTGGCTCACTCCTCCCACCTTTCTAAGCCACCTTTACAGAGCCTTTGGCTCCTTTCTGTCCTCTTTATGCTAAAAACACAACGCATGTGGGTAGAAGTCATTTTTAGCCTCTGCGTCTGGGTGAAAGGCTCCGAGCCCGCTTTTCTCATTGTTCCGCTGTCTCCTGTTCATAGTGGTCCTCACCAGGCTGAGGGATATGCTGGCCAGGAGGAAGCCTGGGCCAGTGCCAAGTGTGGCATTTGTGGTTACTCCCCTCCCACATGGAAAAAGCATCAAGTTTCTGGCTTGCAGAACAATACTAAGAGGGACTGGCTGGGATTTTTATTTTCTACTTCCCCTTCCAAAAAGCTCTGCTTCACTTTGGCATGGAGACAAACTGCAACCACCCCCTTGAGCAAACACTATAAAACCACCTCCAGACCAAACCTCCTTTGGTGCTTTAATAGGCCAGCTGTAAGGGACTAGGTCCAGGTTGATGCTGAGGGATCGTGTGCAAGGATGAGGTGCTCCAGGTCACCTTAGAAACTTTGACTCGACATTTTCGCTCTTCTTGTGCATAAAATGGGATGGAGTAAGGGAGAGGAAGTGGGGAGAGAGAGTGGTAAAAGAGAGAGAAAGAGACAATCAGGGGGAGGAGAGACAGTGGGCGGAGATGATGAAGATGGAAGACATAAAGGTAAAGAAAGCCACTGAGATGGGAGTGGGCGGGGGGCCATGGAGAGAGAGAGAGAGGGAGGGAGGAAGGGAGAGAAAGAGGGGGGGGAGAGAGAGAGGGAGAGAGAAGAGGGAAGAGAGAAGAGAAGAGAAATCTTACTTATTGCAGAGAATTTTGGAAGAGGAAGGCCAATCTGGCACAGCTATATTGAGGAAGGGTGGTTATGGGTGAACAAAACTGGTGAAAAAAAATTGAGAAACTTCTGATATTTTGGCAGACCCTGGATTACAAGAAATGAAGGATGTAAGTGGTCATGCTGGGTTTTAGGTCCAGGGCAACCGGCTTGTTAACCCATGGTCTTCCCACCACATCTACACCCACTCTGGCACCGTCTAGCAGACCTGGGGGCTGACTTCCTTTTAAAGGAGGAGGGCATATGATCAGGACCTTCCTTCTGACTCTGCTGAGTGCAACAGGAAAGAAGATGCTGTATGGGGATCTATAGAAACTTAGGGCACAGGGTTCTGACTCTGTCCCTTGCCAGCTTTGTAACCTTTGGCACCTACATGACCTTTCTGTGCCTTGCTTCCATCATGTGTAGAATGCACATAGTAGTCGTGCTGATTGGACAGTGTTGTTGTTCAGTATAGGAGGCTCCCTAAAACATTGTTTTCTTCCCCTTCCCCATGACACTTCCCAGTGGAGTTCACTGGTGCCTCTGGAGTCTTTGTTTTCTTCCCTACACAGCCTGATCTCCTGGGCTCCAGGAACACGGTCTGTCTCCAGCACTGGGCTGTAGTCTCCAGCCAGACCCAGAGGCACCACCACCCTGGCATCTGTGAAGCCTTGGTCAATCTTGGTGTAACCATTGTGAGGGGGATGGGGGCCATGAACAGGTTTCTTGCTGACTTTTGGCCCCTGGAAGACTTGTACACTTAGATGGTTTGGGTACTGGGCATGCTCACGAGCCTTGGTGGTCAGCATGAAGCTGGGCAGGCATTTCCACTAGGCTCTGCTCACTGGACACAAGAGGATGTGCCACCCTGTGCTCCTGTTCCCTGGCAGTGGAATGAAAGCAATGGAACCAGCACCCTCCCCATGTCCACTCTTTTCATTACTCTTTTGGCTTTCCACTCCCTAGATCTGTTCTTCTGTCTGGACTTGGAGCTTCTTAAGGTCATGAGGTAGCTTGTCCTTGGGTGAATATCAGGCAGAGACGAGAGACTTGGCACTGTCAGACAGAGAATCCAACACTATGGTTTCATTTATCCTGTCTAAATTGATCAAAGCAGAGACTCCCAACCAACATTGTCATTGTGAAAATCGCTTTCCTAATACCATAATTTACCCAACCCAACCAGGGGCCAGGGGTCATTCTATAGACTTTCTGTTGTATCCTCACCGCATCGCCCTTGGGTTGGCAGGATGGACTGCTCCAGTTTTCAGTGCAGATGTGAGGAAGCTCAGAGGACTGAGGGACCTTGCTCATAAATGGCGGAGCTAGGATGGGATAGGGTTGAGTCCTCCTGACTCACTGGCCCAGAGCTTCCAGGAGGAGTCCCGTGGAGTGCTGGGTGGAAGACCTTTGCAAGTGAGGGAAGGGAAGCCTGAATCCATGTGAGAGGACAGAAAAAGCTTCTCTTGCTTTTGGCAGAGGTCAGAATTGTGGTGGGTCACCCCTCAGCTGAAGTCAGAAGAAGCAGGGATCTCGGCCTGTCATCACTACCATGGTGATAGTGTGATGAATATTTAACTGAGAAATAAGCCCCAGTGAGGGGAGCGTGGCACCTCACACTGAGATGACTTTGCTCATAGAACTCTAGAAATTTAGTTTCAGTTGTTGCCTTTTAGTAATAGAGGGTATGAAGGGAAGAGACAGGCTTTCCCGTTTTTTTGCAAATTCATCCACCACACACACACCCCACCACCTGGAGCTGCAGAGAGAGCAGATTGTACTGCTGGGACAGCTGGCGAGGCTTCCTTTTCCTAACTGCTTCCAGGGGTCCAGGCAGGCAGACCCCTCCTGGGCATTATATCTGTCATCTCACAAGGGAGGAACAGGGATGGTATCATGTGGGAAGATGCTTTGTTTTCTGTGCCTTTTCTCTGCCTGGGCTGCTGGGTCTCTGCCAGGGCTGGAGAGGTGAAGGGTAAATGGTGTCCTTGTGTTTTCTATAGCTATATTCTGTGCCTGGGGGCTTGGCGCAAGCCACTTCACAGCCGTCATCAGTTTGCATTACAAGGATCTGTTTCCAGGGCTGTCCTCCCCTTGCCCTGTCAGCCCTCCCTGTTCTTTGTTCTCTCTGAGCACGGAACCTGCTGGAGGAGAAGCTGGAAGGAAGGCATTGTGGGAAGTGTTAGAAGATAGCTTTACTCTGACACTCTCCTCGCAATTGCAGCTCTGGCCCTTCTTCCCCAGATGTGGAAATCCAGACCTACCGGTGCACCAGAATCCCAGGAAGTCCTAACCCACTGGGGGAGCTTGGCTAGCAAGCAATGTGTTCGTTTTGCAATAGGAAATAGTCTCTTTTAAACCCAGAAAGCTGGAATAGGCCAGATCAGTTTATTATATCCCCCTGAGCAAACCTGTCCCTGGGGGGCTTGGTTCTCAACTCTAGAGAGCATCAGACTCTCCCGGAGGGCTGTTTAAACCTGGGGTGCCTCACTCCTGGGTTTCTTCTGAGTCAGGAAGTCTGGGGTGGGGCCTGAGGACTCAAATGTCCTCAGTGGTGCTGAGGCTGTTGATCCAGAGACCCCCTGCTTTGCAAAACACTGTTCAGGCCAACCTCGGCATTACACAGAAAGGGGAACATGGCTTCAGCGGTGTCCAAGTGCTGGGGATCGGCAGCGCTATCTAAGTATTTAATCAGGGTCATTGTGCGCTATACTGCTTCTGCTCTTCTTTCACCTTTCTCTTTCTGGTAAATGCAACCAAACCAAAGAAAAACAAATCCACAACAATGAAAATGGGCCTAAGCCATAATAACCACCACCACAAAAGGTAAAACAAAAAATATGTATCCTGGGTATGGCAACATGGTTCTGGACATTGTTCTTAGTTGGAAGCAACCCCAGTTCAGATCAACAAGGAGCTCTGACATGGTCCAGGTGGGCTAGCATCTGCCGGCAAGGCCCCAGGTCAAGGGCAGGAGGTGGATCAGGTCACGGTGGTGCTCAGAGGGAACCATGCCAGAATGCTGGTGTGAGGATGAACCACAACCCCCACCTGTTCTGTCCTCGGCACAGCTGTCTCCTGAGGCATGGACGCCTCACCATCTGTGCTTTAATGTGTGAAACAAATGTTTAAAATATACTATTTAATTGAAAAATGATATTTGTCAGCTCACTGCTACGCCAACTTCTTTCCCACAGTTGTGCTGCTGCCAGAGCTCAGCTTTGCAGGGAGCAGAGGTTGGACAGCAGTGTGGGGAGCTCCAGTCAAAGCCGAAAAGCTTTTATAGCCGGCGGTCATACCTCACATCGTCCTCAGAGATGTGGGACCCTCCAAAGGTCCAAGGTTATGCTGTCTAAGGTATTGATATTTCTGGAAGAAATGGGAATCACCTAAACCCTTCATAAACTTTCTCACCCTTTCTCATACCTGCAGTACAGACCCTGTGGGTAAATATTAATCAATCAATCAATCAATCAATCAATCAATATGTCTACCTAAAAACTCTCTAATAATTAACAAGCTATACATCCCTATCTGGAAGTTGTCTGTGTACTCTGGGTTTCAGAGCTAGAATGGATGTTTTTCTTCTGTCCAAGTCCAGTGATGCCTTTGTTCAGCCGGTTTGCTTTTCTCCATCGTGGAAAAGTTGGAAGATTTTTCACAGCCTAGAAATGATAGATTTGCTCCTGCTGTGCTATGGATTCCTGTCTGCTCAGCTGGCACCACCTTCCCGCGATGAGGTGTCTAGGGGTGTCATCTGGGCTTTTAGCTCTGTTGTCACCTTTGAAATAAATTGTGACCACATTTTGTAGCGAAGAGGAGGAGGCAAGGGAGGGAGGAAAAAGAAAGGAGGAGAGAGAGCCTAATTCTAGACAGGTGTATTTTCTGATTTCAGCCTCTAGAAAAATCTTCCCAGTTAATTGTGTGCCCCAAACACAGGACTGTAAATGAATTTTCTGCACATTTTTATACCTTTCAGTGTAACTTGTGGTTTGGAGGCAGACAGACCACCAGGTGGGGCTAAAGAGAGGCTTGTTTTAGATGAGGCTGGAGCTAACTGGCCTACTTAGAAAAAAATTAGCCTTAGAAAAGAGTTTACTTTTCATATCTTAAAATGAAAGTTAAGACCTAGTAAGTCTGACAGTTTATGTTTCTTCTATAGAAAAGGTTCATGCTTTAGCAATGCCATGTATTGTCCCTGCAACCTCCAACCAAGTTCATGGAACTTCCTTTCCTCTTTTCTTCCTTCCTCAACCCGCTTCTCTTCCTCCCTCCTTCCCTACTCCTTCCCCATTCTGATTTAATAATCCATTTGTCTGTTGGGTCAATCCAATTTGCCTCTTCTCCGTAAAGCACTATTGCAGGGAGTAGCTGAGAATGGAAGCTCTGGAGACTCTGAATGAAAGGGCAGAAGCAGCTCAGTCTCTCACATCACAGTTCATTGCTCTACACTGATTACCATTATTACTTTGGAGAGATTCCTCCATCAAACTTCCGACTTAATATCTGTGTAGCATTTCCCAAGGAGATACTAACTGTTCTCAGAATAATCTGACAGAGCCTCATCTCACTGACTTACCTGTGATCTGTTCTTCTCTGTTAATTATTTGAACTCTCCCACTACCCCACATTAAAGCATTATGCAGTACAGTCATATTTTAAAATACAGACATTTTCAAGTTCAGAGTACACAGATAATACATAAATAATGCTTTAAACTTTTAGGGTAATTAGTAATAACTTTTTGCAAAGAGTTTTAGAAATAAAAAATGTTGCACGTATCTGTCCAATTTTTCCAACACCATTTATTGAATAGACTATATTTACCTCATTGTATGTTCTTTCCCCCTTTGTCAAATATTAATTGACCATAAAGACGTGGGTTTATTTCTGGGCTCTCTATTCTGTTCCATTGGTCTATGTGTCTGTTTTTATGCCAGTACCAGGCTATTTTGATTACTATGGCTTTGTAGTAGAGTTTGATATCAGGTAGTGTGATTCCTCCAATTTTGTTCTTCTTTCTCAACATTGTTGTGGCTATTTGGGGTCTTCTGTGGCTCCATCTAAATTTTTGGAATGTTCTGGTTCTGTGAAATTCACCATTGGAATCTTGATAGGAATTGCATTGAATCTATAGATTGCTTTTGGTAGTGTTGACATTTTAATGATGCTAATTCTTCCTATCCATGAACATGGTATATGCTTCCACTCATTTGTTTTTTCTTTAGTTTCTTATTATTTTCTGAGTACAGGTCTTTTACATCCTTGGTTAAATTTATTTCTAGTTTTTTTTTTTGATGCAAATGTAAATTGGATCATTTGCTTAGTTTCCCTTTCTGATAGTTCATTATTGGTCTATAAAAATGCAACTGATTTCTGGATATTTATGTTGTATTCTACCACTTTTAGTACTTCTTTGGTGGAATCTTTAGGGTTCTCTATATTCGGTATCATGTCATCTGCAAATAATAACACTTTCACTTCTTTCTTTCCAATTTCCCTCTTATTTTTTCTTTTTGTCTGATTGCTGTGGCTAGGACTTCCAGTATTATTTTGAGTAAGAGTGGTAAAAGTGAACACCACTGTCTTGTTCCCAGTCTTCAGGGAAGCTCTTCTCATTCTCGTCCATTGAGTATGATGCTGGCCATGGGTTTGTCATATGTGGTCTTTATTATTACTTTGTTGAGAGGTTTTTGTGTGTTTTTTCCCCCATAAATGGTTGCTGGTTTTGTCAAATGCTTTTTCTTCATCTATTGATATGATCATGTAGTTTTTGTTCTTCATTTTGTTTATGTGATATATTGTATTTACTGATTTGCAGATATTGTACCAACCTTGCATCCCTGAAATGAACCCCACTTGCTCATAGTGTATGATCTTTTTCATGTGTTGCTGGATCTGGTTTGCTGCTATTTTGTTGAGGATTTTAGCACCTATATTTATCACGAACATTGGCCTATAATTTTCATTCTTTGTAGTGTCTTTATCTGGTTTTGGAATTAGGATAATTCGGGGCTTGTAAAACGAGCTTGAGTCTTACCTACTCTTGAATTTCTTAGAATAATTTGACAAGAATAGATGTTAGTTCTTCTTTGAATGTTGGTAAAATTCACCTATGAAGCTATCTGGTCCAGGACTTTTATTTGTTGGGAATTTTTTGATTACTGTTTCAATTTCATCAGCTGTAATCTGTCTATTTAGATTTTCTGATTCTTCCTGATTCAGTTTTGAAAGATTGTATGTTTCTAGGAATTTATCCATTTCATCCAGGTTGTCCAATTTATTGGCATATAGTTGTTCATAATACCTTTTTTTTTGTTTTACAATCCTTTGTATTTCTTTGGTGTCAGTTGTTACTTCTTCTCTTTCATTTCTGATTTTATTTATTTGTGTTCTCTCACTTATTTTCTTGATGAGTCTGGTTAAAGGTTTGTCAGTCTTGTTTATCTTTTCAGAGAATGAGCTCTATGCAATCAATGGTGTTGGGAAAATGGGCCAGATACGTGCAAAAGAAATGAAACTAGACAACTTTCTTACACCATATACAAGAATAACTCAAAATGGATTAAAGACTTAAGTGTTAGAGTTGAAACCACAAAAATTCAAGAAAACATAGGCAGTAAATTCTCAGACATTTCTTTTAGCAATATTTTTCTGATATATCTTCTTGGGCTAGGGAAACAAAAAAAAATAAACAAATGGGGCTACATCAAAATAAGATTTTGCACAGCAAAGGAAACCTTCAAAATGAAACTTTCAAAATGAAAAGACAACCCACTGAATGGGAGGAACATATTCCCCAATGATATAACTGATGAGGGGTTAATATCCAAAGTTTATAAAGAACTTACAAAATTCAGCACCAAAAAAAAAAACTCAATTAAAAAAATGGGCAAAGGACATGAATAAGCACTTCTCCAAAGAGGACATACAAATGGCCAATAGACATATGAAAATTTGGTCAGTATCACTAATCATTAGAAAAATGCAAATTAAAACCACAATGCCATATCACCTCACACCTGTCAGAATGGTTATCATCAATAAATCAACAAACATGTATTGGTGAGGATGTGGAGAAAAGGGGACACTTTTGCCCCATTGGTGGGAATGCAGATTGGTGCAGCCACCATGGAAAGTAGTGTAGTGTTACCTCAAAAAATTAAAAAATAAAAAATGGAATTGCCTTAAGACTCAGCAATTTCACTTCTTGGAATATATCCAAATAAACCCAAAACACTAATTTGAAAGAATATATGCACCCCTATGTTCATTGCAGTGCTATTTGCAATAGCCAAGATTTGGAAGTAGCCCAAGTGCTGATCAGTATATGAGTGGATAAAAAAGCTGCGGTACATTTACCCAGCAGAGTATTACTCAGCCGTAAAAAAATAAGGAAATGCTACCATTTGCAACTGCTTGGATGGATGTGAAGAGTATTATGCTAAGTGAAATATGCCAGTGTGAGAAAGACACGTATCATATCATTTCACTGATATGTGGAATCTAATGAACAAAATAAACTAACAATATAGAAGCAGACTCATAGATGTGGAGAACAGATTGCCCGCTGTCAGAGGAGAGGGGGTTGGGGGGCTGGGTGAAAAAGGTGAAGGGGTTAAGCAAAGAAAAAACTCATAAACACAGACAGCAGTATGGTGATTACCCGAGGGAAAGGGGCATGGAAAGCAGGTGGAGGGATAAATGGTGATTGAAGGAGACTTGGCTTGGGGTGGTGAACACAGAATACAATATAGAGGTGATGCATTGTAGAATTGTACACATGAAACCTTTTGTTAGCCAATGTCACCCCAATAAGTTCAATTTAAAAGGGTGTCACATGCCATCATGTCAAATTAGCATTGATTATAGAGATTTTTAAGAATAACACCATGCGAATGTTGGCTTTTTCAGACCTGTTATATTGCATTTCCAGAACAGAATGGCACTTCTTCCCAATCTTACATCATTTTTGGATAAATGAGAGGATTAATGACCTCGACCAATATAGTAGTTTGGTAGCAAACTCAGTCTCCTCCCTCTCCCCCGCCCCTCACCTAGTAAGAATTTTGACTGTTAGGTAACACATTCTGTATGACACTATGGGCAGACTGGAGTGGGTGGAAATTGTGATGAAAAGATGGATGAGTGTGACTATCCACAAATGCACCTTTTCTCAATTTCAAATTGAATGAGATAATGAAGTCAATTGTATAAACATGTTGATTCAGTCTTCAAAAGTCAAGAGAAACCAAGTGGGAGATGTAGGAAGGCAGACAAAGCCTCAGGAAAGAACCCCACAAAGTGGCGATACAGAACACAGACCAGGATGCCTTGCGGGGACAGCCCAGGGTGGGGGCATCTCTCCTCACTGAATTGCTTTTTAGTAATAACCTTGTTGGGAGTCATATGTCCACTTTGAGTCTGTTTCCTCTCGGAAAGGTAGGATCGCTCAGGGGTTGTTTTAGGTGGTCAATGAGGTAAGCAAGCAAAGCATTTAGCATAGTGCCTGGCAGGTGATCCTATACACCAGGATGCTTGGGGACACCCACAGAGGGTCTCCCTGAAACATCACAGCAGATAAGGACCCTACATAGCACAAGAGCATTTGAACCATGTCCAGCAATAACTGACATTCGCACCCGGCTTTGGAGTTTGCAATGTGCCAACACACTTGTTCTTTCATTCCCCACAGCTCCTTGTGAGGAGGTCAAGGCAAGCTGTACTTTTCAAAACCAGAAATGAGAAAGTTGAGAGATTTGTCTACCTAGATCTTTTCATTCCAAGCCCAAAGCTTTCCAGATGTATCCCTGAATCAAAGGGACTGCAGGCTTTGAAAGGAAAGAAACTGAGGTAGATCTTAGTTCTGGAGCAGAGGAATCATTCCTCTGATAGAAGAAGTGAAGGGACCACCACTTCTCTCTTTCCCGTAGGTCCGAGAGCATGCACACATGTACACAGACCTCCTGAAGTTAACCTGACAGCTGGTTGAACTCATTTGCAAAGTGTCTGCCTATAATCCATGGAAAAGGAAAATGCCATTTCCAAAGCCTAATCCCCACTTTTTTGAGAAGCGAAATAGGAAAGACTGGTTCAGAGACTGGTGGTGTGAGCAGAAGACTTGCCAGATTAATTCTGGAAGTATGAGAGTAACATGCTAGTCTAAGTATTAAGTTACTGCAAATTTTATTCCCCCCCTCCCACAGCTTTACTCTAATTTCTTTCTTACAGATTGGTCCCTTCCTTGTCTTTGTATGAAATGGGGCTGGTGAATACAGAGGAGACTTTTATTTTGCCAACAGGACCTTTATTTGGGACAAGTTTCCATAATGACAGACTTTTATATATAGAAACAACACTACCTACTTAAAAGAATTCTTATAGAATCAAAGCCTGAGTCATTTCATAGGTGATAAACTCCTAAGCTACTCTGAGGGAGAGACAGAAGTGGTCCACAAACATCTGCAAATCAGTGGGCTAATGGAAATTGGACTGCAAACCCACTCATTGGTTCTCTTTGCAGATCCCCTCCCTGATGAAGGCCCAGGCAGCAATCTGCACCAAGAAGGCTGGAAGGGATGCTGACACCTCCCTGCACCAAGTAACGCTTCCATCCCTGATCACTTCCTTGTTCTCTCCTCCTCTCTCTCTTTCCTCACTTACCTTTTCTGCCCTTCTGACTTAGCAGGTTAATCACATGCCAGCAGCTTTGCCATAAATAGGTCCCACACTTTACTACTTGACCCAATCACATGGGTGAGCTGATTAAAGCTATAGGTTCTGGGGCCTCATCCCAGATGTCCTGAAAGCTTTGTCCCCAGGTTATTCTGAGCCCACCCCCCTGGCCTGGGGTCTGCTGACAGTGTAGAGAACCATAGCTAGGTGATACACAGAGCATTGTTTATGTGTGAATGCTTTGGACCCTTGCAGTCACCCCATGCACAGATGCAGAAGCTGAGGCTCAGGGAGCTTAAGTAATTTGTTCACCATTGAATCATTGAGCCATTTCTTCTCTCATTATGTTACTGTTCCCCTCACCCCCCAGGTCCCTGTGATAGTACAGGAAATACGTGGAAGAAGAAAGCCTGGTGGATGCCCTCACGTGGCTATAATGTAGTAGATTGCCCAGCTCATTGCTGCTGGAACCAGGACTAAGACCTCATATTCTGACTCCAGACCTCATGCTTAAAAAAACTTTTTATTTTGAAATAATTATAGACTCACAGAAGCTGTAAAAATAGTACAGAGAGTTCCTGTGCACCTATCTTCCCGAAGGTGACATCTTAACAAAGCAAGCGTCATTATCAGAATGAGGAAACTGATACTGGCCCAATACTACTAGGCAGACTACAGACCTTACTCAGATTTCACCAGTTTGGGACTCATTTTATTACAGCACAAAGCTGCCAGTGGACCTACAGACTTTGCTTAGCCTTGACACTGGTTCATTGGAATAATAGCTGCTGATAAAAAAAAATGCAGAAGATACAAACTGTATTCTGGCTGAGTTTGCTTTCCACCACATAAAATATATATGGTATCTACTGGACACTATTGGTGCAATGACCAGATTCCCTTCACTGTGCTGGTATGTGTCTCCCAGCTGCTGTGAGTGTCTGTTGTTCATGGCGTATAGCTGCCTCTCCTCTAGACAACTGGCTCTCAGTCAAGCAAGAGCTGCTTGGCCCAGATGTTCTGTGTCCTTCTCCTTTCCCCACAGCCCACAGTCTGCAGCCAACGAGGTTCTCTGATACAGGGGCAGACAAAGTCTGTCCTCGGGCCTCAAGGTGGGACCAAATCTATGACACAAGGCATGCTCCAGAGCTCCCAGGAGGGCCAGGCTGAAATTCTTCTCCGCATGGGAGCACTTTCTGGCTTAGCTCCCTCCCATGCCCCATGCCGACCCCCTCCTCCCCCACCACCAGAGCACCTCCTCCCTAAATAATGTGCATCCGAACCCCTGTGTCACTCTGCTTCTAGGGAACTTGTGCAAAGCTACAGGCTTGTTTCGTTTTCTTTTCTCGCCTTTTCATTTTAGAGAAGGGCAGTTCTACGCTCCACATAGGTTTCATTGTAGCTCACTGGAGCACCCCATGCACCCCCATAGATGAAGAGACATGCAGGCACACACTTGCTTGTACACCCTCATTGCCACCCAGCTCACCGCCCCATGCACCATAACCAAAGCTCACGGCAGATGGTGACAGGGCAATCCTGAGTAGCCGTTTGGGACTCTCCGTTGTGTGCGTAAACAAATGACAAATTGAAGTCCAGATCAATGGTTATGAATTTCATGTCAGATTGGGTCTCATTAGTTTGTGGACATTGCTTTGAGATAATCAATACAGTGTGATTAGAAAGCAATTTTAAATGTCGCATAACATCTTAGCTGGAAACCCAAATCACTGTCTTCCTGCCTCCCCATTTACACACAGTCAACTTTAAATAAGACTGATTGGACTGAACTGATTGTTTATTTTTCCTTCAGCTGAGAAGAACATCAATACGGCTGCTTCTTGGCCTGTGTGAATTATTGTGGTCAGTACCAAATCATGATGAAGGAGTGTGATCTTTAAGGAGATACCCCTGAGCGCAAAACTGGGATTCAGAAATCTTGGGACCTTTCCTGACTGGCTAGCTCTGAACGCCAGGTATGTTCCTTTGAAATCTCTGGCTTATTTTCCCATAAGATGGAGCTATAATATGCCCCCCTTGCCCATCCTGGGAAACAAAGATAGAATCATTAGAGTGAAGGTGTGTATAAGCTCATCAGGCGTGAAGGGGGAGGGAGGTTATCACTTTCACTTCTCATCACTTGAGCATTCCATTCTCCTTTCCTCAGACTGCCTCCCTCCTCCTCCCTTTATCGCAAACCAAGTGCTTGCTGCCCTTTCCTCTTCCCCCCACCATCCAGCAGAAGCTCAAAAAACCCTTTCCTGTGACTTCTTTGAGGGTCTCTGAGTCCTTAGAATTCTTTTTCCTCATGAATCTGAACAAGAAGACATCAATATGATCTATTAATACTCACTGATTTGGCTGGAATTTTACAGGAAATTTTAATCACTACAGATGCTTCATATCTGGATTAAGACACAGCAAACAAAATGTGTCCAGTTTTTTTTTTTTTTTTTTTTTTTGCTTTGGCTTCCTCTGCAGTAAGATTTTATGTTCTGGCTACCAAGATATTGACTAAGCCCTGTTATTTTTCTACAAAACACCCCCCAAGTGCTCAGCATTTCTTCATGAAATGTCTGGAACTAAAGAATCACTCTTCTTAAAAAAGTCATCCTTCAGTCTAGGGTGATTACATAGCAGCTCAAGAATTAGTAGGCGTGTGAGGAGGGGGAAGGGGAGTATGTGGTGATGGAGCTAAGATGTCCAGGTTTGAAGATTACCTCCGAGTTCAGTTTTCACTTTTTCTTGCTTCTGAAAATATCCTCTTAATTCCTTCCTTCCCACTTGAAGTCAGATATTAGCATCCTCCCTGAAGACTGCCTCCATATGGAGTGCAAACAACATCAAATGTAACAGTCCAGATTTTGTATGCTATAAAAATATAGCATTTATTGACATGAAGTTAATTATATTGGAGTTCACCAGAGGAAATAAAAAGATTAAACTTCTATTCAAGTCACCCCATTTCTCAAAATTTATGCACTTTGCCATAAAACTTGTTCAGGAGACATAGTTTTAGCAGTTTAGTAGCCCAAGGCACAGTTCGGGGCCTGAGCTTCCTGCTTCCTGAGCTTGCCTGGTGACGTCTTCAGGGAGTCCTGGATGCATCTTATTAGCAACTCTCACTCTGAAAATGCACAGGCTGTTCAACGGAGTTCACCCTGGACGTATTGAGCTTTGTAGCTTATGGAATGTTTAGGCTACAATCAGGAATGTTTTGATGCATTAGAATATCATCTTCATAATTACAAGACAACATCAGCAATGAATACTCCAATTCCTGTTCAGTGACAATTTAGCAACTTGTACCTCTGTCCACTGGTTACTACAGCCTTCAGAAGTTTTCCTTTCAATGTGCATGTCTAATCCCTAACCAAGTGCTGTTCATTCCACTTCCATAGTTCTTAATAAATCTGTCCACTTCTCTACATGGCTACTGTCCCTATTTGACCCTAAGGACCTGTCAAAGCGTGCCTGGATTGTTACAACTGTGTCTCCTTAAAGCCATTCTTTTTATAACCATTGTCTCCTCACTGCCCCTGGCATGACCTATAAAAGTGCACACCTGGTTTCAGGTTTAAGATGGCAGACTGATACGTCTAGCTTTCCTGTCTCCCCAAAGCCCCCTGAAAGGACAAAGAGGGATTATTAGAAAAAATAACTTAAAACAAAATAGTGCTAGAAGGCAAGGGCAAGAGCCAACAGCAAAAGAGAAAGTTTAAGGAAATCCTTGATGATAAAAGACAGCTGTGATCAGTTGGATACAGACAACAGACCTGGAGAAACACCAGCCTGAAATACCTAAGATGTGAACAGCCTTCTCCAAGGGAGAACACAAAAAGCTTCAAGGTCAAGGTCAACAAATATAAAATTCTGCCCATGGGACGATCCTCCAGGTTAGTATTTAAAAATCTGAAATTACCATAGCTGAGTCTCTTGAGGGGGTGTCACTCTTTCTCCTGCTTCCCCTCATACACAGAGCACATGACAAAGGCACAAAATTCAAGAACAAGTCTCCAAAAAAATGTATGATTTGTCTAGGAAAGTATTTTCTTGTGGTTTTGGGGATCTGCAGCAAAGCTGAGCAGAAATTAGCATTAGGAAGAGAGAAATAGGGCATCAAAAACAAAGCAGCTCCACCCAACAAATTGTGTCAATGCAAAACCCAAGCTGTCTTTCCATGGCGATGGTGGGGAACACCAGCCAGAGACAGCTCCTAGCCCTGCACCCCCCCAGGGGTGCCTGTGAGTCACCGGCTGCTACCTGGAGCCTTTTTATATACATTTATTTATAGAACAAGAAGAAAAAAAAGAGTCCCTGAGAACTAAAAATATGTTCAATGAAATTGGAAAAAAAAGAAAGACCTGGTTTAATAAGAAATAGAAAAGCCAGGGTTAAAGACCAAAGCTAGAAGATAAATCAAGGAAATCTGCCATGAAAAAGAAGTCTAAGAGGTCACTCTATCAATAGTAGAATGGACATAAACTGGATTATATCCACATATGGAAAAATATACAGCAACGAGAATGAGCACACTGTAACTACGCACACGATGTGGTAAATCTCTGGAACTTAATGCTGAGCAGAAGAAGCCGGCCACAAAGAGCGTGTGCTGTGTTAATGTATGTATGTTATGTGTGCAGGTCTGTATCGAGTCCAAGAACAGGCAGCACTGCTCTGTGGCATTAAAGTCAGGAGAGTGTCACTGTCAGGGAGGTGGTGACAGGGAGGTGGTAACAGAAGGAGGCACAGGGGTTCCTGGGTACATGTACCAGTTTCTTTCTTGGTCCAACTTGTTTAGTTTGTGAAAATTCATCAGTTGCTACATGTGTGTGTACTTTGATCTGTGTATATTATACTTTGATGAGTTTTTATCGAAAACAAGGGCAAAGCAAATATACAACCATATATAAAACTTCATGCATTCAAATTTATGAAATTATCTGGAATAGTTCTAGGTTTTCTCTCATGTTCAGAAAGTCCTCCTTAGTTGAGATTATAAGTTTATTTCTCCTGATGCTTTCTTCTAGTACATTTATGCTTTAATTTTGCTGCAGTTGATTCAATTGCATGGCCAGCTACATTTCCTTTTATAAATCATCATTTTAAAAGCAACTTCACCGCTTACCAACAAATGTGTAATGACTCATGTAATCAATCTGCCATTGTTAGAAATATAGGATGGATTCAGTTTTTCACTATTTAGACAAAAATAAAATTAGACAATTGAGCACTAAGGAGTTAAACATTCATCCATTAAGAATTCCAGAAAGAGGACAGAGATAATGGAGTGGAAGAAACCAGTGGAAAATAAAGGAAAGTTTCTCAGAGGTGAAGAATGAAAAGAGTCTTTGGAGTGTACTGGCCTAATTCACATGAAGCACACTGGTAAGAAAAAAAGATCCCCAGTTAGAAGCAACCAAATTAAAATAGAAAACTCCAAGGATAAGAAGAAAATCCTAAAAGTTTCTATAAATAAGGAGCAGGTTACCTGAGATGCCCTGAGAATCAGCTTGACATCAGAATCCTCACAGTCAGGAGTGAAGAAATACTTTTTGTTGTTGTTGAAGAAAATGACAAACTTCAAATTCTGAATGTCCCCCAGCTGAGCTTTCAGTGAAGAAGAGTTTTGAGAAATCAAGCACTCAAAATATTTACCACTCGTGTAGCCAATTTGAACGTAATTACTCGAGGAGTTTTCCTGGGACATAAAAAGAAATGTAAGAAAATGACTCGACGTACATGAAATAGTGACAGCTGAGGATTGGACAGTGAACGGAGAAGCCGGAATGCAATGAAAAGAACCAGCTGGACCTGTGCGATGCTGGGCACCGTCTGCAGGGTTTGGGTGACATCTGTCGTGGGTCCCCACACGTGCACAGGTCTACTAGGATACGCAAGGACAGTGGAGCTTCTTTATTTCCCTGTAACTGGCCCAAAGTTAATCAGGAGCACCGCGTTTGCCCTTCCCATCCATCACTAAAGTTACAAAACACACTCGTCAGATATCCCTCCCGTCTTTGTACTTTTGAGGTAAGTCAGTGTTTTTCTGGAAAAAGGCAGCTCTCACTCTTTTTTTTTTCTTCTATGTTCTTCACAAGATATTATTGGGTATTTGGCGGGGGGTGGTTATGTGTCTTCATGCTGTTGGGAGGGAGATACTTACATGCATTAACAGAGATCCTTGTGTTTTTTCTGGGTCCTTGTTGGCCTCTGGCATGAACTGGATAATTTGTCTGCTTCTTGAGCCACTGGGAGGGGTGGTCTGGGTTATGGTTGTCCTTGTCTGGCCTTCCAAGGTGCATGCTGTCACCTGAAGCTGAAGTCTTATTGTGAAGTTCTGGTTCTCCATGACCTCTTTGTTCGGACCACAGACACTTGATTCACCAGTGTTCCTGGTCCCTTCATGTCCCCTCATCAGGACATAGCCAGTCTTCTAAGTGTACTGCCTACCACACACCAAACATTAGGAGCCAAAGCTGCCACTTCAGGTCCTCTATTGAGCTAATTCCCTCCACTCTTGTACCATCAATCTATAGTCACTTTGGACTTTGTGACAAGCTAAATGGAGGGTTTCTCCTAATGCATCTTAGCTTTCCCCAGGCTATGATCTAGGAAGTGGTTTACTAGCCCTCAAAGGTCTCATGAGTCCTTGTGCTAACTGGAAGGTTCCCATTAGGCATAAAACCATTGGGATTTCAGCCTGGAGGGAAGCTAGGGCATAGGACATAGCTTCTTCTGCCTGATTCTACATCTGTCTCTCTCCACCATACTCATATACCAGAAGGTTTGGACTTTTCCATGTAGCTAGGACTTATTATATCTTGAATTCTCTCTTTTCCTTAGGTTGTGGTTCAACTTGCAGTCCTTGAGCAACCAAGGAATAAATAACATTTTTTTCTCTCTTCTCAATATGACTATTCTTTGTTAGGAACTTGAAAGTCCTTCGTTGGTAGTTGGAAACTGAGTATTGACTCATCTATCTGGCATCCACTTTTTTCTTCTATAATGTGATAGATAAGGCTTAAATTTCATCTAAACTAAGGGCAGCTAGCATTTCCTCGATTCCTCCCCATCTAAACCAGGTCTTCCAGGTTTATGCCCACCCAAGGGCATAACAGTTATAATTGCTTCATATGACCATCTGCTTATTACATGGCTCCCCTAGATTGGGCACTCTGTGAGACAAATGCTTCTAAATAAACCCATGAAATACTGCGAGACTCAGAGATTTCAGGCCTATGGAGCACTACATCCACTACATCCCTGCTATTGTCCTGTATAAAATCACAGTAAGCCAGGGCAGTGGGTGCCACCTGTACACATGTGCCTGATGATGGGGCTAAGGGATGACACAGATTCACTTTGTTTTCCTGTTTCAAACATGACGTCCCGTTTGACAGGGATATGAAGGAGCTATGCTGTTACCATTAGAATATATCATTAGATATCCTTGCATCCCTTTTTTTTCTTATTGCATCACTTACTTTATATTTCCTTCTACAGACATTGTACTTTTAAATTTTATGAAGAGTCATGTGGGGTGGCAGTGCAGTGCTCCCGTAACCATTTTGATGTTGAAGCAACAAAAATAGCAAAGCTGGAGCTACACCCATGTTCTGTTGATTCCTAGTTGGACCTCCTACCATCCCTGAGTACTGAGTCTCTGGTAGTGTTTATTCATTTGTGAAATGAGTACTTCAGCTGGATGGTTTGTCACCAGTTCAGGTTGTTCATCTCTGTAATGAATAGTAATAATTACCCAACTGGATTTGCTGTGAGTATTAGTTAAGGCGTGTAAAAGGCTCAACACAGAAAAGAGTATAGACCCGTGTTATCTGACAGCTTCTGTTGTGAAAATTAACTCTTTCACCCTTGTCAATTGTAGGCATATAACAATGAGGATATCGTCTTCCCTAGCCCAATATTATGGCAGTTTGCAATAATAGCAAGGGAAGATTCCAAATGTCAATTTTAAGGAACTGGTCAGCCACTCATATTGAGTCATTCCATTTGTTTCTACTTGCCTACTGGAGGATTGTTTCTGATTAAGAGGAGGGGGCACCTGAGTCAGTTAACTTTATCACAGTGTTGCAGGTAGCAGAAATCTCTATGCAAAATTGCAGTGTGTTGACTAGTAGTGGCTGCTTAGAACAGATTTGGGAAGAATTTGTAAGCTGTATCCAGACTTAGCATGAGAGGCAACTGTAATTGATTACTGTAATGAGAATTGGAGGTTGAAGAAGTGGTAATAATGCACCATGTTTTCCATTCATGACTTTTGAAAACAAGGCAAACCTTTTGTGGAGCCACAAAAGGTCCCAAATAGCCAAAGTGATCTTCAGAAAGAAAAACAAAGCTAGAGGCATCACATTTACTAATTTCAAACTATATTACAAAGTTATAGTAATGAAAAAAGCATGGTGCTAGCATAAAAACAAGCACATGGACTAATGGAATGGAATAGGTAGCCTATAAATAAACCCATGCATATACAGTCAGCTAATCTTTGGAAAGGGCTCCAAGAGCACACAATAGGGAAAGGATAGTCTATTCAATAAATGGTGCTGAGGAAACTAGATGTCCATAAGCAAAAGAATGAAACTGGACCCTTATCTCACAAAAAATTAACTAGAAACAGATTAAAGACTTAAGTGTAAGACCTGAGACAGTAAAACTCCCAGGGAAAAAAGCATAAGAAAAAAGTTCCTTGCCATTAGTTTTGGCAGTCATTTTTGTTTTTTTATATAATACCAAAAGCACAGGCAACAAAAGCTAAAATAAACAAGTAGATTGCATCAAACTAAAAAAGCTTCTGCACATCAAAGGAAACCATCAAAATGAAAAGGTAGCCTACAGAATGGGGAAAAGCAAAACTACAATGATAATCACCTCACACCTGTCAGGATGGCTATTATAAAAAAGATGAGAGATAATGGGTTGATAAGGGCATGAAGAAAAGGGAAGCCGTGTACATCATTGATGGGAATGTAAACTGGTGCAACCAATATAAAAACCAGTATGAAGGTTCCTCAAAATATTAAATATACAACTGCCACATGATTCTAGCCATCCCACTTCTGGGTATTTATCCGAAGGAAACAAAATCAATATCTTAAAGAGATATTTGCATTTCATGTTCATTGTGGCATTATTCACACTAGCAAAAATACAGAAACAGCTTGTGTTTGTCAGCAGATGAATACATAACTAAAATGTGATATATGTGAAATACATTTATGATATAGGTATATTTATGATGTATGTGCCATGAAATATTATTCAGTCATAGACAAAGAAGGAAATACTGCCATATGCAACAACATTGATAAACCTGGAGAGCACTATACTAAGTGAAATAAGCCAGAAAGAGTAAGACAAAAAGTGTATAGTATCATTTATACGTGGAATCAAAAAAAAAAAAAAAAAAGCCAGTCTCATAGAATCAGAGAGTAGAATGGTGGTTGCCAGGGGCTGGGGTGGGGAAACGGGGAGATGTGGGTCAAAGGGTACAAACTTTCAGTTACCGTATGAGTAAGTTCCGAGGCTCTAATATACAGCATGGTGACTGTAGGGAATAATACAGTAGTGTATACTTTAAATTTGCTGAGGTAGAGATGAAACATTCTCACCACACACACACAAACACACACATACATAATGAGTTAGCTATGTGAGCCGATAAATGTGTTAATTACCTTGGTCTTGATAATCATTTCACAGTATATAAATATTTCATATCATCACATTGTACACTTTAAATCTATACAATTTTGTCAATTATTCCCTAATAAATTTGGAAAACGCTGTGCAGTCTACATGATAAAAGAGCAAGGTAAACTAAATATTTGAAGTATGTGCTAAAAGGTACTCCTTCCTTAGTCTGAGTTATATAACTCAGTTACTTTCTTCCTCACCACGGCTGGGGTCCTCCACTTAGTGGAACAGTTTTCATTTGAAGAAATTTTGGAGCCTGAAGAATTTGGGAGGAGAAGGAAAGATGAGTCTGGGAGGAACGATGAGGCAGGGACCTGAAGTGGTTGCTTTTTGTCTGCCCTCCCTACTCTCTCTCGCCTTCTCTGTAGAGCTGTGTGCTCTGGAAGGACGATCCGCATGAACCACCTCAATGGGCCCCTTTGCCCTCGGCTTCCAGGCGTTTATGGACAATGGTGAGCCTTGTCCTGAGAACAACAGAAGAGAAAAGCCAGAATATTCCTTTCTGTCCCCTCCTTGCCCTGGGTCTCATGCTGCACGTAGCTGTGTGCTCCGTGACTCCATCCCCTGTAGTGTGGCCCGTCCACACTCCAGTCCTCACTGAGCTGTTATTGATTAATGAAGGGAGGAGAGTGCAGAAAACGGAAATCCACAGATGATTTTCAGATCTTCCCTTTAGCAATGGTTTTAACCTCCTCTCTGATCCCACTGACTTTTTTTTTTTTTTCATTCTCTAAGATGAGAGCTGCTAACAAGGAAAATTTTGAAGGATTTAACTTTCATCTTCTTTTAATTTCTCAGTGCAGGGTGAGGTGGAGGTGCTAATAAGTGGTGGAAAGACAACAAGTATTCATTGTAGGGGTGAGAAGAAAGTCTAGAGAGGTCAAAGCCTTCACCTAAGTAGAGAAATTACGAAGAGTAAAGGTCTGTAGTAGAATGTGCTAAGGGTGTAACACAACCCCCAGGTCTCCTTGTCTTAACATGATATAGGTTTATTCTCATTCATGCCATTGCCTGATGCAGATAGTGAGTTGTGATGCTCTGCTCCACGCAGGTATTCAGGAGTCCAGGGTTCTTCCATCGCTTGAGGCATCCCGGACCTCCACTGCATCCTCTGTATCTGGCTTGGAGAGAAGAAAGAGAGAGCAGGGAGGACTGTGGGTAGGTCTTATGGGTCAGGCCTGAAGGTAGTGTGGGTAACTTCTGCCCACGTAGAACTCGATCACATGGCACCATTGTGCTTCAGGGGAACTGGGGAGTGTAGTCCAGCTGAATTCCTAAGAAGAAAAGAAATAAAGTGTTAAAGGGACTTACCTAAGAAAAAGAAGATTAAAAATATGAACAGTAAAAAAAAGTCATCAAATGGAGGGTTAGCAACAGGGAAGCGGGAGGAGGAGGGAGGGGGAAAAGATATAGAGAATAAGTAGCATAGACAGTAGGTAGAAAATAGGGGGAGAGTAAGAATAGTATGGGACATGTAGACACTAAAGAACTTACGACACATGGACATGAACTAAAGGGGGGAATGAGGGTGGGAGGGGGTGGGCAGGGTGGAGGGGAGTGAAGGGGGAAAATGGGCCAACTGTAATAGCATAATCAATAAAATAAAGAATAAAAAAAAGAAAAAAAAGTGATGAGCATGTAACATTGTTTCTGCTACTAGGTCCTTTGTCTGTGCTGGTTGATTTCTTTCAGGGAGCTCAGGGTTCTCGAAGGGGGAAGAAGAATGTTTCTCAGCAGCGCCCATTCTCCTCCTTGGTCTTACTCATGGCTCTTGCTTCATCTCTTCCTTGAATGAATGTAGTGAGTCTCCAGGACCCAGACCACAGCTTCTCCAGGTCAGGGGCACTCTTTCTGGTGGGACCTGACTCTTTATGAAGGATGGAAGAGGACAGAAAGAACTACTATTTCCTTATAATGTCATGTTTAAGGATGGCTTTAAGTCCTTCAGATCTCATTTGAATCCTTGCTGTGTCACTCACCTTTCTGGGCCCAAGTTTTCCCAACTGCAAAACAAGAATTAAAAACCTCACCTCATTAGGCTATTGTGATGTGGAGGGTACTGTTTGCCATAGTATACAGAGCAAATATTATATTAATTATAACTCTCAGTGGACTCAGAAGGGGAAGAAAGCTTTCAGACTTCACTTCCAGTCCCAGTAACTCCTGGGACGTTGTTACCTAAAAGAAGAATGAAGTTCCTTTGCACTGTCTCCTTCCTTAACTGACAAAGAGATGTTGAATCCATTTATGGCTTCTTATAATCAAGAGTCGGGGGTGATGGTAAAGAATATCTGTTTCTTCCTCTCTGGAACAAAACTTAGGTTTGGAAGGAGATGCCCGAGTATCTGATTCTGTCATTCTCAGGACATTAAGGACCCAGTGGGCGACCGTGCAACTATATTGGAGAGAGTAGAACTGATGGGATCAATTAGGGTTGATGTTGAAATTTTGGAGCTTAGAAGACCTTGTATAAATAAAATAAAAATAATTCTTAATTCTCCAAGCCCAATGTCTCTGTTTTAGTTTGTGCTACCCAAGGACTGCTGGGCCTAAAATTATATTCCTGATTAGTGTAATAGTAAGGGCAATGGACTTGAACTAAACTAATCCCCCTACTTAGTAGTTATCCTATGCAGTGCCCTATGCTGGGCACTTTGAAATTTATTTATTCCTTTAATCTTGACATATGTAGGATTTAGACCCAGGCCAAACCTTCTCTATAAGACAATGTTGTCCCTTAGGGCTGTGTAGATCTTAGTGCTATAACCTATCAAGTCCATGTGATAGTCGTACCTGTGACAAATTTGTGCCTTTTTATATGGCTTGGAAATTACAGACCCCTTGTTATACTGCTTGCTAATTAGGCATTGGAGGTGGGGGACTGTCTCCAACAGTTTTCATTAGGGATTCACAGTATTTCAGTTCTACTCTAATTGGTAAACTAGGTTTCTATGGGTCTACCTCCCAGGGAAGTTGAAAGCCCCCTGTCTTATTAGTCACAGTGAAGCTGAATGTCCAAAGTTGTGTGTCCAGCTCCAACATTCCCAAAGGAGTTCACAGAGGAACGTCAAAGTTCTAGCAAGGGTCTCTGTGTGGGTGGGGAGGAAAATCCAGGGCAAGAAAGAGAATGGGGTCTGGGCCTATCATCTTCTCAGGAGTTATTTGATATCCAGGGTCTGTACAGGGGTCCCATAAAGACCCTGGGTTTATTATCCTGATAGGAAGACACTCACCCTCTTGTCGTGTCCTGGGCAGGGGTAACCCCGGTGGACAGGGTGTATCCACCCAAGGTCTTAGCATCAGGGTGGCAGCTGTGGGCTCTAAGGTAGAGGTTGGCTGAAGCTTGGGCAGCCCTCCCTATATCTTCTTTCCCGCAAGGTGAGTGAGGATCCCCCGCAAACATATTTTTTACAGATTCCCAGGAAGCGGAGGAAGAGCAAGGCTAACTCTCATTTGACATTTCTGCTGCTTCCTCCTTTCCTTCCACTGTACTTAGGAATTCAGAAGTACAGGAAATTACTCTGTTAGCCAAATGGGGAATTTAATGAACCCACTGATATCAAAAGACAAACCTGCAATATCTTTATCTGTGTAATTAATTAGCCTCTGTCTGTGAAGTATTCCGAGCATGAAGTGCCACAGATAGCTTGTGTTATTAATTATTATTATGCATGGGAAACATAGCTGGATTTCTTGACCCCTCTGCACTTAACAGCTCCTGTTTAATGGTGCAGTAATTGTAGTTTTATTTTTTGATCAGCTTCAATTCTCCTTAGGTGGTGATATATTGAGATACTTATTCATGCCTTTCAAGATTTTTCTTTAGAAAACCAAGTTTTGAAAATGCGCGTGCAAATGTGAGTGGCGGGGAGGAGTGATGATGGTGTCTGAGCGGGGCCGCAGCGCGTGGCCACACGGGCAGCTGGCGTTGAGAACATGCATCTGTTGGGTCAGATTAAACTAAAAGGGGGAGAGACCGGAAGCAGGGAGGAGTCCTGCTTAGGCATGAAGTAATGAAAATTTGAACTAGGGTAGAGACTGGGAATTGAGGAGTGTACGGTGGAGGGGAAAATGTATTACTGTGGGAACTGTTGAAGATAATGTCCTAACGGGCCCTCTGGCACTCTAGGGACAGCCTGTAGGTAGCTTCATTACCCTGTGTTTAAAAAGAAAAGCAGTTTGGGGAGCTGGACGTAGCCATGTAAACAGATGTGAAGCTAATTTGGAAGGAGAGCATTGCAAGTGTCCAACGGGCTTGAGGGGAAACCGCCCCGGGGCAGGTGTGGGGCCTGCGGGGGCAGCAGGTATGCCCAGGCACCATGTAAGCACAGGGATGTCTAGCAATCAAGTTTGTTTGCCAGTCTGTACTTTGGTGCAATGTAACACTCACCTGCTTTTCCTACCAAGAGTCAGTAAGAGTATGCAACACACAGTGTTGTGGGAATGATGCTTGGAGAAAGGCTACATGTTCTACCCCTGGGTTAGCAGCAGGCAGAGAAAAGTGGATGGATGTTGAGAGAGAGTGCAAGGAGCGTTATGTGGAGGTGTCCCCAACATGGTTTCATTTGACTGTGGGAACAAAAAGCCACATGCAATTCAGTAAAATCTTGAGCAGGGCATGGATTTTCCATAGCATGTGAGATGGATCAAACCAAAACCAAAATGACCTCAGCTAATCTCTAGATATCAAAAGAAAAGACGTTCTAGAACTAGAGATACTTTCTAAAATTGAACATTATTTGCAGAAACTTATGTAACACAGAAACCTGCAGCTTTGTCCTTTGTAGATCCATTCATGATTTTTCTACTTTTCTAGAATAGCCATGCATATCTCAATGGGAAAAACTATCTTTTCAGGGCTTTCTGAAAATGCTCTTCTTCCAGAGCCACTCTGTTCTGGATTACTCTGGGCTTCTAACGAGATAAAGTCTAGATGATTATTCTGGGACGCTTTGGACTTTTGATGAGATGAGACCCAGAGAAACCTCTCCCAGACCACCCTTGGCTCTTAATGAGGAAAGGCTAACAGAGGATGGACTCAGTTTATTTTCCCAGGCTCCTCAGAGACCAAATGTGGTTGTACTGTCCCAGGAAATCTACACAGACAAGAAATACAAACATATGGATGAAGTCTTCCAAATGGGCACCTTCTTTCCCTGACGCCTCTCCATGTTGTTTCTTTTTTATTTCAGATGTGTGTGTTGATGGGCATCAACAATGGAGAGGTGGAGGCTGGATATGATGAGAGTAGTTGTTTATTAATTCTAGACCTGGACAACCTTTGTCACTGAATAGTTCCTCAGCCCACAGCAAGTCACCCAGTTCTTCCTCCTCTGCCAAGCTCCGATACTCTGACTATGCACCGTTTAGTCTTTTGTTAGATTGCTGGTCTAGCTGCCTCTGTTGACAAAATGCTCAGGCTAACTGGTCATTTTATCTGTCAGAATAAAAATAAAAAATGTTCCAAGTGTTGTCTTCTGCAAATGGCATTTCAAGACACTATGTTATTGCTAACTTTAATAACTCTGGGGGTGATAATGCCTTTCATGCCAGGCCTCAGTACTCACCTGTAAAATGACTGGAGTGTTGGCGTTACCTGTCCTATCTGAGAGGAATTTCACTCCCTGTGGAAGTTACCACACCCACCCAAGAAGGCAAGTCACGTAAAGGGTCCCGGACATAGCTCACAATATGTCTCTAAGATGTATTTCATTCCCTGTGTTTCTTTCTATTGGCATGCTAGGATGCAAACGGGTTGAAGACAGGTGCTGCCTTTAATGGAATTTGAGCAATACCTAACCCCTGTGGACATCTGTTGAATGTTAAATAACAACAGTGATCATGTAATAATGATGCCCAGTTCACTTGGGAGAGAATACCAAATAGCTTGGAAATTTTCTGTTACTGGCAGCATGGCCCAGGAGCATCCTGAGGTGAATTTAAAAACCTCAGCGATTCAAATCACATATCCCATAGGAAATATATCTTCTAGCTTGGAGTAATTGTTCAGCTTATTGCTGGTTTACTGTGTGATTTGTTAGTCTTTGTTTGAATCTTCCAGGTCTGGAAGAAAGATATTGCGCTTTAATGATAAATAATCCCAAAAAGAGAGGAAAAAAAAATTCAGCCGGCTCCCCTGGCCAGTGCCTTTTTCCTCTTTTTCTGCAACTGGCATTTTTTCCAACTGCTCCGGTTGTTCTGAAGTAAACTGCTACTGTGTGAGCTCAGTTTAAAGAGCTATTGTAGAAAACAGGCTGCCACCAGCTATTAAGAAAATAATAACCCTATGTCAGTTGTGAGTGAAAAGAAAAAAAATTAACCCTATTCAAGATACACACGCATGTATTTTTTATTGAATGAGAATCTTTATGGTATCATGAAAAGGAAATGTTGCCTTCTTATCCTCCCTGCTTATCCAGATCCCAGTCTTATTCCATAGTATCCTGGTGGAAGCTGTCAGAAGTCTTGTCTAAAAGCTTTCTGATGGGTACGTTAATGATCAGTTTGGAAGGAGCCAGGGTTAGTGGGCGTGAACATGGCTTCCCCCCAAGATCTGCAGTGCTGCACAGAATACAAACATCTCTTCCTCTTGACAGGTGCCGACACGTCACTGGGACATTACTGGGCTTGAGCATTCATTCCTTTATGGACTACTAAGTGCCAGATGTCTTGCTGGGTGACAAGGATATAATAAAGAAGACACAATACTGCCCTATGGTCACCTCACCTTAGAGATAAATAATTATGGGCTCCTTCTTGATGAGTATAATGACAGTGACAGACGCAGAGTGGAGGAAGATTGTGGAACACAGCCCAGAAGCACCTACACAGTCTTAATGGGTCATAGCAGCTTTCTTGAGAAGTTCACACATGAGTTTCTTTCAAGGACAAATAGGAACTTGCCAGTTAAAGAAAGGGCCAGAAGGAACCTTTCATTGTAACAACATACTTGATCTTGCCCCTTGAAATTTAGGTGAAATTATTTTAGCCTACACTTCCAAACGTTGTCCAAATCCAAAAAGGGGGCCTTCGTGTGGCCATTTCTGATTCCCTGTGTCCACCACTAATTGTAACAGCTGCCAAGCACCCAAGCACTTGCTGGGCTGGGTGCTTTGTAATATCTTATTTGTCTTAACTTGACTCCCATATTTGCAGATGGAGAGGCTGAAGTCACACAGCCGGTAGTTCAGAGAGTTTAGTCTGTTTTCCAAAACTCTAAGCTCTTCTCACTAGAACAGAATGCAAATTGAAAAAAAGATGTCCGTATGGCCCGCACAAGAAAGAACGTTCCTGCCTGACCAGCACACTTTTTATTGTGAAAAACCTACAGCAGGTTTGTGGGATTTGCCTGAATAGATAAGTACCATTATTATTTTTACATTTGAACAGTACCATTTATTGTGCTTGCTTTCTGTTTTTCAGTATTGTCAGGCTTTGGAAAATACATTTTTATAGCCCATTTCCATTTTCTTGTGAAAAAACATCTGAGCGCTTCTATATTATTTGTCTGTTGACCCCCAAAGGAACTTGAATTCCCGAGCCAGTTGCTAATAGACTTTATGAAAGGCCGAGCTACTGGAGGTCAAGGCAGAAGGGTTGGAACCTTCACCCTCCCGCTCCTATGTGGCTATAATGAAATACGAAACTGCATTCTGTAGTGTCTATTTAGGGCTCTGTATCCTATTGTGGTGCACAAACATTCAAAGAAGTACATCAGGAAGTTTCGATCACCATCCCTGCACTGGTCGTTAGCAAAGACCAGCAACTGTATGAAAACGCTTTTTCTTCTCACCTGTAGGGATAGATGACATTCCTCCGCTTCCTCTACAGTTCAGTGTGGTCATGTGACTACACTCCAGCCAATGGGCTGTGAGAATGAATGATGGGCACCGTGTGCAGGTTTAGCTCATAAAACCTCTCCTGCAGCTTCCTCCAGGCTCCCCACCCTTTTCAACTGTTCCGACTGCAGATGACTTTTTAGGGTGATTTTGGAAACTGTGTGTTAAAGATCCATGATCACCTGCCTCCTTGAATGAGCAGGTGGAACGATCTCTTCTCTGTCAAGACCCGTTATGTGAACATGGAGTAAACTTCATGGTGCCTCTATTATTTATTTGTAGGCTTATTTGTTACAGTATCTGGTGTTACCCTAAGTGATACAGGCCATCATCCCCGAAGATTTCATGGTCGTGAGCTCAATATGTGTGTCCTGAAGCCTGCAGTTTCCACTGTAGGGAACTCAGCAGGGATAAGGTCGGAGGACTTTGGAAGGCTCTATTCTAAATGGAAATGAGGCACACACATTCATCAGGCCTGATCTCTGCCTGTATCTGCTTTGTGGGACTTGTCTGTCCCCTGAGGGCTTTTCAGGCAAGGGAGGTGGGGGCATGTTCTGACGGTGGCCTAACAGCCATCTTTTCCCTGGATTGATTTATTAACCTAGTTTGTTCCCACTGCTGGGTTTCTGGTGCAGTTTCTGCCACCTCTCTGTCCTTATTTCTGCCATATCTCAGTCCTTATTTCACCCTTCTATTGAAGAGTTTCCCATGGTATTGGCCTTATTAGTTCTGACCATTTTTAAAATGTGACTCAGGGCAGGACAGTGTGGAGCTTCCCATTCTCAGAGGACAGAGCTGCTGAGTGAGAGCGGTGTCCAGGGGGAGCACACATATTCCTCCTCTCATGTTTATCAGTAGAAGGTACTGGCAGGGACCTGGTGTCAGCTTTTTAAAAAATAAAGATAAAATGTGGTGTCAAAAATTTCCATGTATCCTGTCAATGTGTCTAGAGCTCTTCCTAAATCTGACACAGTTTTCTGGAAAGATTTGGGGATCTGGGCTCCTTCTACCACGGCTGCCGCATCTGGCCCCTAGGCAGACGGCAAGCCAGGAAACACCTCTCACTGGGTGGATCTAATTTTATCTTTATTTAAAGGTCCCAGAGCATGACCCCACAGGGAGTGAGCAGAGTGGTCCATGACCCTGCTACCCCAGGCTCCAGGGTCTGAGAACTGGGTGAAATGCTTGCCTTCTCTGTGAGCCTCCAGCACTCCTTCCTTCTTCCTTCAGACAGGAGAGGGCCGAAGCAAGAAGGATGCCCGTGTGTTATGCAGTAGCCCACACATGGTATCTTCAAGATAGGCCCCTCTTCCTATTTCTGCAGACTGGAAATGTGGTAGGAATAAGACAGCTCAGCAGCTGAGGATTTTAAAGGTATATTTGATATTACAAATTATTGCTTTTATACCCATATTGCTAACCTAACATGTCACCACCCAGACTGAATTGAATTGATTTTTTTTTCTCTACACAGAGGCATCCCCTTTTACTCTCGTGGGTTTCCTGTTGTGAGTGTTTATAATGTAGCACCTCACAATTCTTCAAATATATATCATTAACATATTGTTTATTATTATTTGGAAAGCCACCTGACCATTTTTCTCCATTCAACCACAGTATTCCTGACATCACCTCAAAGGCACCAAAAATAGCTATATTATTTAGGAGAGACATAGCCATGTTACCTTCTTTAAAAAACATTATGTCTAAATAATTCCAATTTTCTAACCCCCATTGAAGTTCTCGGGTTGACTATCCCTCCACACTCTCCCAGGGGAATGGGATAGCTCCCTTAATAACTGCTCCCTCATTTAGATACTCTTGAATAGCCTTCACTTCAGTAGGGACTAAGTTATATTACTAACAACAAATTCCTGAAGCTATTAAAATTCAAATAATACTTTAAACGCAACTGGACACCAAACATCTGTTGTCCATGCCTTTAGAATGTTCCAGTTGCCTCCTGAACACTTTGTTTTGGAGTCTATTTATTCTAAGTCTCTGGAGAAGTGGGGTGAGTGAGAATCTCTTATTAGAATATATAACTCAGGGAAAATCAATGCCAGCTAGAACTCAATAACAGACCAATATTAAATGTCTCCTATTCTGTCTTGAGAATTTCTAGCTGGAAAATGATGTTGCTTTTCTTTTTGAGATTAGGTTGATTTAGTCCTATTTATAGGAAATCACCATCAAAAGGTCCATTTGTTTTCCTTTTTTTATGTGGTTGTAGGATATCCCTCCTCACCCTTCACTGTAGCCTGCCCCCTCCCAGGGCTAAGGGAGTGTATAAGAGATCTTTTTACAAGGTAACTCAGGCCTGAGAAGCAGACGGGCATTGTTTTTGACATTGTCAAATTGTTCTAACAGGACAATGATCTTACTCTGCAGCATGAACCAGTCTGGTTGGGCTTTGGACATCTCATACTCAAATGAGACCCAAATAGTGGTCCCTTCTCTCCTCCTCTAGTTTACAAGGTAGAGTCTCTCTCTTTTATGGCAGCAACATCAGTGAGATGAGATAGGGACTGTCTGGCCGTGCTGGAGGACATACCCAAGAGAAAGGGTACCCTGTTGGTAGAGAAAGGAGCCTCAAAGTGTAGAGAGAGAGAGGGTGAGGGTCTAGGTGGTACTGTCTGTCTTCTGAGGGGATGGATACCTCTGTCTCCATGGGAGTCGGGGAATCAGGTTCTTATTAGATAAGATGTTTCTGGTGCCAAGGAATAGAAATCCCAACACAAAGGATGGGATTTCCTTTGTGGAAGGAAGAAGGTAAGCTTATTTCACACAGGTGGAGTTTATGGTGCGTTTGTAATGGCTCTAGCTTCCTCAGAGTTTCTGGTTTATGACTTCTTCAAAGTATCAACTTTGTCCTAGTACTGGTGGCTCGGTGGTCTCAGTAGCCTAGGGTCATCTAGATACCGCAGCAAGAGGAAAAAGAATAGCCTTTCTTTGGCTTTCTCTTTACATTAAGAAGTTGTATTCCTGAATCCCCAGGGAACTGGCTGACAGTATTTTTCATTGACTAGAGTTGGGTACATGCCCCTTCATAACCACTAACCAATCAGGGGGTTTACTTATTTGGAATGAAGTGACCATTAGGGGTTAGTCAACCTGACACAAAGGTTCCATTCCTGTGACAGTACAAAGTCATTGTCTCTTAGTTTTTACATGTTATGTATTACCAATTAGATAGATTGATTATGCCATGATATTTAAAATATTTAATAATTAATGTGTAAATCTAAATAAAAATATAGCCCCTTTTATTTCCATAATGAAACTATATATACTACATGTAATATAAATTATATCAATAGATAGTATACATATATGTATATTTATATTACATGTTATGGTGTGGACTCAGGCCAGCAGGGTCCATGTGTTGTGGCCACAACAAACAAAGTCACACGGACTACAGAAGTCCTGTGGAGAAAAAGGGACAACATGGCCGCTCTCTAAGTGAGAGAGGGCCCTGACCCCTGCCTGGATAGGCTTTTATTGCTTTTCTGGGTGCATTACATTGAGGATGGTCCTCATCATTTATGATGCACAGGTTTGCATTAGGTGATTACCTTTTACAAATAACAGAGGAGAGGATGTTGCTAATTACTTCAAAGAAAAGGATATTTGCAAATGCAAGGGGAAAAGTGGTTGAATTGGTTATACTCCATACTTGGGAGGTTTAGCACAGATTTTAGGAAGTTACTTTAAAGATATGCAGTGAACATTTGCTGCCTCAATTCAGGATGAGGGAGTTTTAGCAAGAAGCAAACCTCAAAGCAGCCTAGGTACAATGCAGGCCTGATTCCCACTTGAAAACTGATCCATGGGCCCAGTTCCTGTGTGCCGACTTGCTCCTGCCAATTTTCCGAATCAGGGGCTGGGCTACATTCGCCACTGCCACATGGAACAGATCCCTATATTATATATTTATGTACCATGGCATATATTATATTGTATATATGAAATATACACATACACTTTATATAAACTAAAAACTTCTTTCAAAGTGCCTTTTGTGTAACACAAATCCTTCATCATACCCATATGAGAATTTCCCAGTTGCTTGCCAGTGTTTTCAGAGTGTCAGTGTGCTCTTTGGGCAATGCAGTATTCACCAGCTACGAGGTGCTCAGTCACAGCCATGGCTTGATGGGAGCATCAGATTCTTCCAGCAGCCTCTCCACCACATCGGTAGCCACTGGGAGGCTGGCCGTCTTGTTAAAACCTGAGCGGGGTTCATGCCTTTGCCCTGTCTTACCCTGAGGTCTCTAAAGGTCTCTAGGCCTGGACCCCTCTCCTTTCACCTTCTCTTCTCTGCAGTTAGTCAGGTTGGCACCTGGGTGCTGGCCCAGGCAGGTGCAGCCTCTGGGGGAAGGGGTTCAAAGGGACAAGCTGAGAAGAGGAGGTGGGAGTCAGGGATAGCAGGTAAAGGGCCAGGACCTGGACCTGCAGCTTGCCTTCCTCATGGAGGGAGCTGGAGATGATGGTGGGCAGGAGGGCCCTGTCCAGGCCAGTCAAGGGAGAGTGGGCACCATTGAGAAGGAGGCAACTGGCCAGGGTGCTTTCTATGAAGTGGAACGAAGGCAGAAGGTGAAAGACAAGAAGGAGGGACATGGACAAAAAGAAAGACAAGCAATGGCTATTTGCAGGTTGTTTGGTTGGGCTCAGGCTGCCCTGGGGAGATTGGGGTGTGGGAGGGGAGGGGTGGATCGTATGAAACTCCTCTGCTCAGAGGTCACCTGAGGAGGCCCTGGGGGCTCATGGAGACACGTGCCAGGACATTGGGACAGAGTTTTCTCCAAGACTCATTCACAGTGCCAGAGACGGCTATTCCCAACAGGGCTCCCTGTTATTAAGTAAAGCAGAGCTGCCCAAGCTCAAGCGCAGGCCCTGCTCTGACATATGTGAAGGCTCATTGACTTTGAACATTCTTCAGCCATTACTTGAGCCCGGCAGGGTTAGGTGCTTCTTCTGGGTGTGCACAGATGGACCCTTCCCAGCTTGGCCAAGTGGTCTCCCTCTGCTGCCTGAAGGTTTTTGAACCAGGAAACAAATTCTCAGCTCACTGAGAAAATGGGCGGTGCACCGCAGCACAGCCAGTACCCAAAATAGAAAAGCATCTCGCCAGAGCAGTGATGCGGGGTTTCGGGGATAAACCACATGTGCTAGAATGTCCATTATTTATGAATCCTGGCATGTATGGCAGTTTTACTGTTTACTGTCCTATATGGAGAAATTTAAATATTTGATTAGCTTATAACGGTGTTGTATCCACTGAATATCAACTGTAGTTACATTTCTTCCCATTGCTGAAAGGTGGCTCCAGGGAGGAGCTGAATTATTTTGCTTGAATCTGAATGAAAATTCGTTATTTGGGGGCTATTTTTTAGGGGGGGTGGGTTGAGGGAGAGGCGAGGCCCCGTTCCCCTTCTTCATTGGAGTGGCCTCTCAGCTCTCTCCAGGGTGGGAGGTAGAGAGTTTAACTTGACTGCTGCCCAGAACAACAGATACTTCCTGAGTGCCCACTCCTTCCCCTCCACACTGAGAGGAACACATAGCTCATCACCTGTGTTATACTGTTTTTTTTTTTTAATTTTAGGAATATCTTCTCCCCTGTGAGGAAACTCAAAAGTGGATGCTACATAGAACTGTGAACTGTGAAAGTGTGTGCTGTCACGTCTGGTCAGCATGCTTTGAAGGTGGATAACACCCTCCAGTCATACGACATTGTGGTAGCCTGTCTCTGCGCTTTTATCCACTTTCCCCCGGTTTGCTAGCTGACTCGAGTCACCTGCAAAAGAGATCTGAAGAGGGAAGAAGAAATGAAGAAGCACCCTGGAAAAATTCTTCATTTAGTAACTTAAAACTCCAATTGACTTGCTTCCCCTGGGGCTGGAGACAACAATGAGAGCGCAGAGCTGGGCCAGTTAACCTCCACTAATTCAAGGAGAGAGAGAGGGATTGGTGTGGGAGAAAGATCAGTGAGCTGCGAGGGAGAAGATCTGAATGCTAATAGCCGTTTTCTGAGCTCCTTAGCTTCCCAGTGACTCGGTTCATACTTTGGACACTTTGTTTTCTCTTGTTGCTAGCTTCTACTTCTTGTTATTCTGCTGTTTTCTTTTCTACTCCTTGTAAGGCTTAGGAACAGAATAGATAGAAAATGCCTTAGGATTGTGTATTGGTTAACTATTGTTGTGGAAAAAATTATTCGGTAACTTTGTGGCTTAAATCAAAAGCTGTTTTATTTAGTTTCCAGTTCTGTGAAGCAGCCAGTTCTGGCGTGTGCTGGCTCAATGCATCATGGTCGGTTCTCACGCATCTACTGCTGCCTGCTGGGTCTGCTGGGTGACTGAAGGTGGCCTCCGCTGCATGTTTAGTGATTGGCAGGTGGGCAGCCAGGGTCCAGATGCCTGTCAGCTGGGGCGCTTCCTTGGGTGCAAAGGTGCTCCTCCACCTGACTTTTCATCTGCCAGCAGGCTAGCTTAGACTGAATCACTTGACACTCTCAGGGTTCCAAGTTCAGTGGGTGGGCAAGCCAGATGCTTGACATCCGATGGCATCACGTTCGCTGATGTTCAGTTGGCCAAAGCAAATGACATCGACAGCCAAGGGTCAGAAAGAGTAGAAATATATTCAATTTCATGATGGAAGGGAAGAAATTTATGTCCATTTTCACACAGGATGTGTTTTGAGACACCTGAAAAAAAATGATAATGACAGATGACAACTTGGAGTGTTTACTATGTACCAGACATCACACTGATCACTGAATTTACATGATCTCAGGAGACTTGACCTCAATCCTACATCTCTGGGGCTTCCATTAAAGAAAAAGAAAAGGTCTGTTTAAGAGCCCTACTCTGCTTTACCCAGCAGACGTGGTGCAGAAATGTTTCTTGCAAATAGACATTTTGTAGCTTAAATTATATTTTCAGCATGATAGGGGAACTGGCTATTTCAAAGAACCCTGTTGTGAATTCTTTTTGAAAGTAAAGAATCCTTTTGTAACACCCCACGTCCTTCCGTCTCAGCCACTTGGCAGGGCAAAGCCAAAGGGTTTCAAACTATGGATGATGTAGAAACGGCTCTGACATGGAGTTGACTGGTCCAGGCTCAAATCTCACTGGCTGTGTGATCATGGGCGAGTTACTTAATTTCCCTAAGCCCTAGTTCTTCATTATCATCATCATCATTATTAAATAAGATTAATAGATACTACCTCCATGGGGTTGTTGGGAGGATTACATAAAAGGGGGGGGGACTATACAAGGAGCTAGGTATTTTACAGAAGTTCAATAAATGAGTACAATGTATCTTCTCTGTTACCAGATATTAGATTTTATGTCACTGCCCATTCTGTCATTTCCCACCATGGCAAGGTACTTGTTTTCCAGTTCAGGGAATTAACTTGGTGTTGATTGCCTTTGTCTGTTCTTCCAAAGTCTTGCCATAAAGCTTTACAGCCATTTTCATTCCTTGATCAAATTCCAGAGGGTGGGTGAGGGAATGAATTCATAGCTCTATAGACATCACTGGGTAAAAAGTCTGTACTAAACCAATTTAAAATAAATTAGCTGAAAATTAGGCAGGTGTCGCCTAACACAGTCTGCAAAGTTATTTTTTAACCCAATCAGCAGAGAACAGGAAAACAATTAACAAGTTGGGAAGCCATTCCAGGTGTCTGAGGGCCACCGCCGCCCACAGGGCAGTTATCGGAGAGATTGCCATTGACTCTGGGTCAGCCGTTGGACCTGCGGTGTCAGCACAAAACCGGGGCTTGGGATGACCAATCTCCCAGTGCTATGAGAGCAGTGGAAGGAATTTATAACTGGCGAATTACAAAAGCAGCTCTAATTAGCCCCAAGAGGCAATTGCATAAGCACTACAGAGAACATTGCAGACTCTTATTTGCTTCCTTCTCAGGATTTTATATGAGGCTGGTAATGAATGTTCTTTAACAATAGGAGCTGAGAGACCTTAGCTCTAATAGCACTCTTGAGGATATGGCCTCCTTTATTTGCAATCCGGCAAAGATCAGTTGGATGCTATTGTTAAACCTTGAAATCAACCCCCGATTTGCATTGTGGCTTAAATCAGAAGGGATGATCAGAGGGGAAGAATTTTCCCTTAACCCCCACCCTCATGCAGTAGTAAACAGTAAATAATCTAGCACTAAATAAATTTCCTGGACCCAATTCTAATATGTGTGTGTGTGTGTGGGGGGGGCTGGAGGTGGGATGCAGGGAGGGCCTCTCTCCATACCAACAAGCAATTCTTGGATAGCAGATGGGTGCCCTACAGTTAAACTCTCTTTAACTCATTTCTGACACTGTCTACCCAGATAGCATCACATTTCACAGGTCAAGGGCTAAGTCCACAAGACTGCTACTTTTCCCCACCTACAGGTGCCAGCCGAAAGTCCAGGTTGTTGCCTGTGCTTCTGACCCACTGGCCATAGATCCGAGATTCTAAAGATCCCCTCCCGGGTTTCATTAATTTGCTAGAATGGCTCACAGAACTCAGAGAAACATTTTACTTACTATAACACTGGATTATTATAAAAGGATAGAACCCAGGACCAACCAGGTGGAAGAGAAACCCAAGGCAAGGTGTGGGGAAAGGGCACCGAGCTTCCATGCCCTCTCCAGGGGCGCTGCTCCCCCAGTTCCCTTCACCTGCTCTTCCCAAGTCTTGGTGAAAGGGTACTCAGTAGATTTGTCCTCTAGTTGAACTCTGGAGAGTGGCTTAGACAATTCCTCCCCTCTTCCCTCCCTCCACTTAACAAATACAAAGAAAGCCTAATAAGGAACAGCCGCTCTCCCAGGTGCCGGATGTGTAGCAAAGAGCCCAGTAAGTTTACATGTGACATCACTCCTGGGTCTTCCCCGAGCCCACAGCCCTCCGGTGTTGCTGGATATGGCTAGAAACCCAGACAGCGGGCCGCAGGGGTCTTTGCGGGTAAAGGTGGGGAGTCAGCCACATCCCATGCTTAATTTCCGGAATCGGGTGATATTCTAGGACCAGGCAAGTACCTGGGGGAATTTAGCCATGTTTTCCTCAAGTGTTATAATGGCTTTAAATATAAGCAGTTCAGAAAGGATAGGAAAATATCATCTTTTTCATGGCCGTTTTTTAGTCCATCCCTGGTATTGGCTGATGCAGAGCACCAACAGCAGACCTCATCCAGGAGATGGTCCAGCTTCGATGACTTTTTGTTGGTAGAGCCACTCAAGAGCTTATTAAGATATTGATTCCTGGGCCGCATCCAGGGACTTCTGAGTCATCGTATCCAGGGGAAGGGCCGAATTGCTGCCTTTTTAATAAGAACTTTTCTGATGCGCTTCTTGGCTAAAACCTCAGGCAGGCCCAAGTGGCTTACATGCCCTATATTGAATCCTGAGAACAGCCACCCCCCACACCTCTGGCAAGAACAGCTCACTTTCTTTTATAGAACTACTCTGCCCGTCCCGTGAATAGGGAAGGGTACAGTGACTGGTCAAATGCCCTTAGCTGATCCAATCAGATGCTGTTTCCCAGAGTGAAGTAACAAGAGGAAAAATGGGTGGGAGCCTGTGGATTCCACAGAAATACACTGCCCAGCTGGTATGAACTTCTGCTACCTAAGTGGTCAGAGCTTCACTGTTCCCAGCTTTGGTCCAAGTTCAGCCCTTCAGCCATTTCTTGTGTTCTGTGAACCATCACAGGTTCTTCCAATAGATTTTTTGACCTAAGTCTGCCAGAAAAGTTCTGTTGGTAGAACTAAAGAATCAGGGAAGGATGTGAAACCTTGGCATGTGCTTGGTGTTCTGGATTTTGGTTGATGTTGCGTCTGGGAGGGAAATGCAGGTCTTTCTCCTGCACCATCCATGAAAGGGCATCTGCTCTGGTCTCCGCCTCTACCCCAGAGGGTGTAATGTGTTTCTTCTCTCTTCTGGAGTTTAGGGAACTCTGCTGTGGGTATTTTTCTATGTAGCTATTTCTCCTTTTAGGCTCTAAGAACAAGAACTGTGTTTTACTCCTGGGTGTCATTTCAGGAACCAGGGAGGGGTTTAGAATATAAAAAGCTACCAGTGTGGCTGTGAAATGGTATTATACAGGGTGGGGGCAACTGTAAGTTTACAGTTGTATCCACTTTCAAATAAAATAATTAATCAATAAGTAATGATACAAGAATAGGGTCCGTGTCTCATTTATTCTGAACCTGAGCAGTGAGGCCGGGGATGGACTTTGTTTGGACCCGACCTTCATGGTGAGCCCTACCTGGCGGGTTGGGGCCTAGTTCTCTCTACTTTGACCTGACCTGTGCTGCCTAAAAAAAATAACTATGTTTCAGCTGCTTCCAACTGGGCCATTACGCTTAGATTTCAAAGTCCAGAGGTCTTCCATTTGCTTAAAAATTTGAATATTTCTTGGATTAGTTTCTCGTATCGAGACTGCATTTTATCTTGTGATTCTATTCTGTGATAATGGCATGATACACTAAAAATATATATCCCTCTCTAAATTCTCCAGGACCACATGAAATGAAAGTTCCCCATTAGCATTTTTTCCCTGGCGGCCCGCCTTGGTGATTAAAGAGATTCATTGGCTTTGGAAAGTTTCAGAATTTAAAACTGAGTGCTGACAGAGACTCAGGGGCAAGACCTATGAGTACAGGCCAGAAAGGGAAGCAGGAGAAGTGGTGGGAGCCAATGAAAGGGGCAGGGAGGCCACTGTTTCTGGAGAGGCAAGGCAGCACAAAAATAGCCTCCCGAGATCATTTGCTCTCCCTCAAGCAGAGTCTGTGGCGAGTTCCATACAGGCAAGGTGGTCTGTGAATCAGGAAATTCCAGGGGTCTCCTCTTTCTTCCCACTTTGTGAAATGCCATGGACTAAATGAAAGAATCTTGCTTCATAACTCCTTCCTCTATAAACTCGCTTCATGGCCCAGATGGGCTCTGAACATTGCTTCTAAGGCAGCTATGTAGGATATCAGAGGCCAGTTTAGTCACATGGACAGGGAGATTGTGACTGGCTAGATGTCAGGAGGTAATAGGATTGTGTCCCCTGTCTACCTGCCTGGTTTACATCACGCCACACCCCTCTGCTCCATCTCCCTGCTGCTCTGTTTTACAGTGCACTCTCTCACATCCATGCCTTCACATGTATTGCTTTTTTCTGCCTGGCACATCTTTCCCCCTTGACTTAGGTAGGGTTCCCTAAAAGCAGAGAGGAAGACACGGATTCACCATTTTTTTAAGGGAGTAGTCTCAGAAGAAGGGAAGGAAGCAGAATAGGGCAGGGGGAGGAGCTAAGCAAGGATGTGATCTCAACTGACCTTGCAGAGAGCTGAGTATGAATGCACCATAGAGGTTGTCCCGATTTCAGGCAAAGCCCATGGAGCTCCATGTTAGTCCTTGGAGAGGGCTATGTGCATAGATGGGGTGTGTAACCTTCCAGGTGAGGTGTCTGCCACTAGCCAGGAGCAACTGTCCTAAGAAGAGGACAGGTGTGAACCCAGAAGTCAACAAGCAGCTGAGCAATGCAGGGGCGCTGTCCTGGTGAAAGCGATCTTGGTGGGGCTTCCGTAACATCTCATCCCTGTTTCTTACCTTTTTAAGGTCTGTTCACTGGATTCTCGAGACTACACTCTGGGCACACGTTCTTTGACTCTTTTGTGTTAGATGTCCCCAGTCTGTGTTCAGTAGCCTGCTAGACTTACTCTGTCTCCTCTCACTGTCCACTGATGGACCTCCTCTACTTGTCCTCCCCTTAGTGACACGGTAATACCTTTCCAATTTCCACCTATGGTGCTTATGTCAGTAAGCATAACATAATAATATTCCATAAAATTGTGTCGAATGGAGGAATGAAATTCTGGATCTTCCATTGGTTTTTCTGCATGATTAAGGTCACATACTTCACTTTTGTGAGGCTGAAGTCTCACTTGTATAAGTAGGCAATAATACCTGGTGCTGTCATGGCCATGCAGCACGGTATGAAGACCAGAACTTTCCTCATCTCACTCACCCCGGCGTGGAAGTCTGTGTGGCAATACCCACAGGAAGGTGGTATGAGGCCTGGGTGAGAGTGCTCCTTCTGCTTGGCCCCTCAGCCGGCACCTCGGACAGTTCCCACGGTGCTTCTTTCACATCGTGCTGAAATCTATCAGTCACTTCTCCCTTGAGTCTTAATTTTGCCTCCTGGAGCCACTCAGAGTAAGTCTGCTCTGCTTTTCACATGAAAGGATTGATTCTTTCAGGGAGTGCTGCTGTCTCATCTGCCGTTCTCACCTCTTGCTGACAGTTGCAGCCAAACCTTTGAAGTCTGAGCCTTGCTTGTCTGCTTCTGCCTCGGTTGTCACCAGCCCCTCTGTAACCCAGATGAGAGGGAGAGGGCTGGAGGCCCCATTTTTGCTAAGTTCCCAGGAGAACGGTCTTTAGGAAGGGCTTTTGAGGACATGCACAGAATCTTGGCTCTGTGTTTCTAATCCTGTCAGCTCAAAAGAGGACATTTCTGCTTACAGGGATGCCACATTCCCTTCTTCTTCCTTAACAATGTCTGGATGATAAATGGCATCATATTCATAATTAAATTTTGGCTTTTCTGGAGAAAGTATGATTACGTTAGGGTAATGAGGAAACACCCATGTGCCACCAGCTAGAAGACCCAGGCCCCACTTCTAGTGGCCATTAATTAACTGCATGACCTTGGCAAAACTTCCTGTTTGTTCTGGAGGTGACTACTGCAGCTCTCAACAGGTGAGAGGAGCAAAGACAGACAGGAGTGAACAGAATAAACAAACACCAAAGGGCCTGAATGAACGAGGTACGGTAACGTTTTTGATGGGAATGGTGAGGGAGAGAGAAAGTTCAAAAACGACCGTCGGAGGCTGTGGGAGCTCCACTATTTTGGACAAAGAGGAGGAACCTGCAAAGAAAATATAGAAACAGCCAGGGAGGTGGAAGGAACATGGGGGGACAGTGGAATCCCGGAAACCCAGATGATTACCAATGAGGGGAGTAGTCATCATTGCTGCTGACATTTCAAGGAAAATGAGGACTGGAAATGGTCCTTGGGTTTTAACAACACAGAGGTCACCTGATGTTCACAGGAGCTTTTTGGTTTTAAGGCTGGAACGGGGGCGGAAGACAGAGCGGAATGAATTGTGGAGTAAGTGGGAGGGGAGCATATGGAGACTGTAAGGACAGATGAGTTTCTGGAAAACTTCGGGTGTGAAGAGGAGGAGAGAGGGCTGTAGCTTCAGGAAATGCGGAGTGGAAGGAAGCTATGTTTAAGGTGGGGAAGGTGTGAGTCTTTTTACGTGTTTTGGGGGAGATGCGACTGAGAGGAAAGAGGTGACCGTCTAGAGGAGAGATGGACTAATCGACACCCTGGAAAGGACGGGGAGATGTGAGGAATGGCAAAGAAAGCCACTGCCTTGAATGGAAGCTTGGGAGTATGTGTGTTACTGTGGAGACCACATTCATTCACCCGGGCAAGTGCTGTTTCTCCTGCCCTCACCCTGCCCACAATATCTGCTAAGTACCTTTTATTTAAACCTCAGTTTCAGCAGCCTGAACAATGTGTATGTGTCAGATGGAGGAAGGAGGTTGTCCCAGGACTTCATAGGTATGTCCTTACTGACAGAGATGAGACTCCTTATTGCCCCTGTGCACGCGGTGTCTGACCAGGTAGGTTACCCATGCCCAGGGAGCCTTGCACACTCACCAGTTTCTAGTGTTCATTCTCACCTGACTTCCTAACTTCACATCGTGCTGGCCCACAGTGGACTCCCTCTCCCTCCTGTCTGACCACCTGGACAATCGCAGGGAGTATTATGGTCTCATTTACCCTGGTCTGGCTCAGGCTCTCTGTGTCTGGGTCCAGAATGAGTCAGCATTCTCCAATGTTCTTGTCCCTATCCACTTTTTTTTTTTTAAGTAAATGAGGTTACTGTCCCCATTTGCCTAGTTTATGGAGTAGCCTAAGGCCCCTCACCTGTGTGTGCTACGTGGCTTGCGTGTCCTTTAATCTAACTTCAAGATGCATGACTAAATTCTATATGTTAATAAAATGCTGACCTTATTAAAACAACACAAATGTCACATCTTTAAAAGCCAAGAATCAATTATAAAAAACACTAATTAACGAAGAGTTTTAATATGCTCATATGTGTTTGTGCATAACTAGCATCCTCCCTTCCTTCCTTCCTTCCTTCCTTCCTTCCTTCCTTCCTTCCTTCCCGAGGATATTTTTCTTCCTTTCTTTTAGAGACAGAGGAAGGGAGAGAGGGATGGGGAGAAAGAAACACTGAGGTGAGAGAGAAACATCAATCAGTTGCCTCTGCTATAGGCCTGGATGAGAGATCAGACCCACAACCTAGGCCTGTGTCCTGTGCGGGAATCAAACCCACGACCTTTGTTTATGGCACGACTCTACAACCAACGGAGCCACACCAGCCAGGACATAACTAGCTTTGTAAAGGCTTTAAGACAGAAACACAGACTTTTTTAAAGCACTGAGAGACCCTATGCTCATCCAACCCAGTGATAATGAAACACACAGTGACAGGGGCGATAAGAAAAGCAATAACATCATCACCGGATCAACGTCTGTTGCTGGCTTTATAAAGAACTTGGCTTCCCATTGATGTTTAATTTTTGTAAATGCCTCTGGAAATTTAAGTAGAAGTGGGAAAACATTATCCTGAGATAATGTTCAATTTCTCCTAACATAAGCTCTTAAACCTTGGACATGTGCAGTTTTCAGTCTGGGACAAATTCAGGAGAACACATATCTTTGGAAAAAGACTGCAGTAGATTTGTTTTAAATTGGTTGGCATTTGTGCTGTAGGTCTAGGGCGCAATAGAGCAGAAGATGGGTTGAACAAAGGAACAGAGAAATCTTGGAAGTCTGTTTTTCCTGTAGCTGGTTCTGGTTTACCCATCTCCAGCATGGGGAGATTCTTCTCTATCCACGTCCCACAGATGATGCTGCAGCATGTGCCAAATTTGCAAATACCAGGGACAATCGTGGAGGCTTGGAAGGGTCCACCTGTCTTTCTGTAGGACACCATGATATCCTAGCATTTCATTACTCCTTGCTGTATCTCAACTGCTCTGGCATTTACTCAGATCCCTGGGGCTGTATAATTGCACCTGGTTTAAATAGCAAATGAACTCCTGCTAGCTCTACCCTAAGAAATATCAGGAAAGTACTTGGATGTCATGGAATCATAGATAGATATTAAAGCTGAAAGAGGGCTTCCTCAAGAGATCTTCTAATCTAGGATTCCTCAGCCTCCAAGCAGGTAAAGCATAAATGCCCCCATTCCTCAGAAGAAATTCTGAAGACCCAGCTACTTAGAATAGAGGGCAAGTAAGTGATGTGTAAGTCTTGTGCTCTTCGAGCAGTGCTTCTCAGACTTGAGCCTGCAAGAACTACCTGGGGCTCATTAAAACCCAGATTGCTGGTCCCCGCTCCCAGCAGTTCTGATCCTGTGAATCTGAGAGTAAAGCCCAGGAATTGGCCTCTCTAATGAGTTCCTAGGTCATGCCAATGCTGTTGGTCTTGGTCAGGAAACCACACTTTGAGAATCACTGGACTTGAGTTCTCTTCTCTCGATTTCGTGCCCTGGAAGCTGGTCTTTCTTAAGGTCATAGGCAAGTCTTTCTGCAACCTATGGGATCAAATGGGGGCAGAAATACCCACATTTGCAAATGAGAATGCTAGGGCCTGGTTCCAGCTTGCCCAAAGCCACATGGAGGACTTGGGAAAACACTGGGATTTCTCAGGAACTGCCACCTCTGATGTCAAACCTTTCTCCTGGAGAAGAGAAGAACTATTACCTTCCTGGGAATCTGGAATAGAAAGGCACATCTGTGAAGGCCTTTCTGACTTCCGAAGAGCTGGATTTGCACTGGCTGTGGTGAACCCTCAGTGCTATACAGACCTGACAGTGATGGATGACTCTGGATTCCACTTAAATTCCATCAAAGCCTGCAGGGTGGAGACCTCAGTCTCTGAGCCCAGTGCCCTCCAGCCCTTCCTGTCAAGGCATCTGCAGGACTGGATGACGTTTGGAAAGCTGACAAGCAGTAAGGAGGAGAGGTGGGAGGGAAGAGGCATCCAGTTGGGCGTGGCTGCTTCAGTAGTTTGCAGGGCCAGCAGTGAGGAGGAGGAGGGTAAGGGGATCCAAGAAGAGGAGGGAAGGGTGGAAAACAATGGAAGGATTTCCTGCAGTCCTAAGAATTCTAGACCCTTATTCCACTTTCCTTCTTCCCTGACTAGAGAATCTCATGAAAACTCTACTTGCTTCTGCGTGCAGCCCCAACCCCACATGAACCAAAGCAATGCAAACAATTAGGCTCTTTGTAGGTTTCGTGTTCTAAATATTCTTGCTTGCATTGTCTTACATAAAAGAAAACAAAAACTCTGGGCTTTTCAAGTCATTGTCCTGCATGTCTCTGTCAATTTCTAGTCTGCAGCCTTTGTGGTAACAAAATATGGAAACCATTCCTGAAAGTCTAGTCTTTGAGCCTTCCTAAGCTCCCCTCTCTTTATTTTAATTGCATCCATCTTTTTCCTTTTGTATTCTTTCTTGCTGCCTCCCTCTTCTTTGTTTTCCTGGAAGGAATTCAGATTTCTGCTCCTCCACCCACTTCTCTTTCCAGTCTTTGGCTTTTAAGAGCAGACTGTGTAGGTGGTTACGAAACACCAGGTCCGGTTTCCAGAGCCTGCCCATGTGATTTGCATTTCAGGCCAAATGAGCCCACCTTCACTTCTGCTTTGCTTCACGTAAGTGTTACTGCAGTATAAACTGCACACAGAAAAACGCACGTATCATGTACTGTCAGCTCAACTGATTTTCACGGTGAACACAGGGTGGGACCAGCACCAAGGTCAAGAGACAGAACATGACCCAGAGAGCCCCCAGCGTACCCCCCTCAGTCATTTCTTGCCGTCAGGAATGTCCACTCTCCTGACTTCTCACACCGCAGATGAAGTTTGGTTGTTTAATAACTTCATATAAATGTAGCCATTCAATACATGCTATTTCATGTCCAGCTGTTTTTCTCAGTATTATGTTTGTGATACTCATTTATATTGTTACGTGTTCTTGTGGTTCATTGGTTTTCCCTGGGCGCCATCTCCTCCCAAGCCCTTTGTCTAATGAACACATCACACTTCCTCCATTTTATTATTGGCAGGCATTTGTTTTTTTCCACTTTGAGACTCATGAGTTTTGCGGCTATGAGCATTCTCTTACAGGCTTTTCCATGAACACAGTTCCTCTTCTTGAGGGATTTATATGCAAGAGTGGAATCACTGTTTCTCAGATGGGCATTTAGTCAGATCTAGTGGATATGACTAAGCCGTTTTTTAAAGTTGCTTCACCAGTTCATACTCCCATCGGAAAAGTTCATGAGTTCTAGTTGCTCCACAGCCTTGCCAACATTTGGTATTTTTGGTTTCAGTCACTCTGGTGGGTGAGTGTTGACAGAGGATCATGGATTTGGTTTGCATTGCTTCAGTAACCAATTAAATTGGACATCTTTTCTACATATGCTTACTGGCCAACTTAAATACCCTTATTAGTGAAGTCCTGCTCAGTATTCTGTCCAGTGAAAACTTAGATGATCTGCTCTTGTTTATTGCTTTGTAGGAGTTCCAGTAGATATGAATTCTTGGCTGGATGCTCTCAAGCAATCGTCTTCTCCCAGCCAGTAGCTTGCCTTTCCAATCTCCGCATTAGCCCTCCTACTTTACAATGGGCAAACTCACACTGTAAACTGCAGCTCAGATGTCATTTACTTGGTAACTTTTTCCTTATCCCCTTCCTCCCAGAGTTGTTGTTCATCGCCTGTCCTTCCGCAGTGTCTGTCCAATACCCTGTCATCATCATTGTCCCCTTGGTTACATGATTCCTCTTCTTATCTCTCCCCTTCCAGCCCAGGAGCATCTTGGGCACAGAGTACTTCTAAGAGGAATCAGTGGCTGCCATTTTTGTGGACGTTCTGGGTGTTTGATTTTCACTTTGTAATGATCTGTGTCATAGTTTTCTACTGTGTGTATGCATTACTCTCATGACAATAACAAAAGCATAGATTACCTTGAGAAAAGAAATGTATTTACTACTGTACGCTGGAACCTGCCTCGTCACCAACACTGCATGTGGGTGTCTATCTTTTCCAGAGGAACTCTCAGTTCATGTTGGAAGATTTGTTCTTCACTTTGTCTTTCCAGCCCAGCCCAGGATTTGGGGGTAGCAGTACTATTGCCCAGAGGCCAAAGATGGCAGAGACACTGACTTCTAAATTTTCTTCCACTCCCTTCTTCTACCTCCAAACCACATTCTTCTGCTCTATTGTTTTTGCTTCTTTTGTTTCCTTGGACAGCTTCTAAATAGTTCCTTTGCCCACCCTTGTCAAGGAAAAATTGTACTTGGTGGAGTAAGGAACATCTTATTCCGGACTATTGCAGTAGAGGTCAAAATTATTGCCATAGGGTGGAAAGACTCAACTCAAATCCACTGGAACAAAAGATGAAAGAGTTTTTAGGCACCAGGGTGAATTAGTGTTATGCACCCTGGAGGATGGTGGGGTGGGGGTGGGGGGGTGGGGGTTGTCCAATGTGATTAGGCCACCTACCTGTGTTTGCTAATTCATGTTTATCAGCAAGTTGGGTTCCTGCTTTCTCACAGAGACTGGGGGATGACTGTAATTGTCTCTTTATGATCACATGTCATTGAGATGGCTGCCAGGTCCTTGAGAAAGATGTTCTTGGGTTGTGATTGGCTGGGAGAAGATATGCCTCTCAGAGGACAAAGGAGGAATTTACAATTGCAAGTTTTCTAAAGTACATGCTTGAAGGAGAAGGAGGGCAGAAGCTTATAGTCAGGAAGAAGCCATTCTGAAGTGTGGTCAAGGTGAGGGGAGCATTCAAGCTGCCTGGAACATCCCCCCTTACCCCCCACCCCGCCTTTAAGTGCCAGAGTTCAAACTTGGTTTTAACTTTCTATCCCTCTGCTCCAAAACCTTCCATGGCTCCCTACTGACAAACAAATGAGCTCTAAACTCAGGCCTGTGTTGGAGTCTCCTTGCTCTCACCCCAGCCCCTCTCTCTGGGGTCTTCTTCCTGTCATCCTGGAGGTGGCTTCCCCATGATGATTCTAAGAATGTCACAGCTCAGTGTGCTGATGAGGCGGCTCTCTCTGAGTGACTGGATCAGCCTTTGGAAGCCTGGAATTGGATCATAAATGGGCACCATTCTCTGGGGCTGAGGCCAGGGCAAGGGGTCCCTGTAGCTCTTGGTAAACACTGCCTGGGGTGTGAGCCGGGGTGCACCCCAGTCATTGGTGCTGGTCTTATGCTCATCTCTCTGTCTGAGAGTGTGAAGATGACCCAGAACCACCAGGGGCAAGTCAGCCAAGAAGGCTACGCTTGTTCTTCCAGCTCTCTCTGCTCTGCTTTCTGGCAAGGTGAGGGCAATGACACAATTAGTTGGATTTATTAATCTTTTAGTATGAAATGATGGGTAACCATTTTCTATCATCTTAGCATTTTACAGACACTGCACTTAAGTGATAAAGAATGTTCTATTTCTTAGGGTATAACCATCCCTATTTTAAAGGTATAGTTACAGAGGCCGAGGGAAGTTAATTTTAAAGTATCATGAGATATATTCACATCACCTGGGGGTGATGTGAATCGGGGGCTAGGGGAGGCTGGAGCAGGAGAAATGAGATCGGGTAAACTCAAGTCATTTGACTTAAGCCAAATGTGTTTCTGGGAAGACAGGCCTTTCCTTTCAGGCGGGTTTTCAGAGAGTGACCTGCCCGGACTTCTGAGTAGTGGCCCACGTGCCCTCCTTCAAGGCTTTTCTGATAGTCACATCATCTCAAGGTCAGTTTAGCAAAATTCTGAGACTTTCCTCATGTGGGAACCACCTTTGTGCCCCCAAGGTCAAGGTTGCAAGCCAATGAGACAGTTGTGTCCTGTGCCCATCATCTGAAGGTTGGAGATGTGGACGTGGCTCCCCTGAATGACTCCAGAATGTCAAGGAAAATCTAAGATTCCCTATCTTCCTGCTTCACTGAATACACAGAACTCAATTGAAAGGCCATAACACATTTAAGTGTCTGAAATTAAATCTAGAGTCGAAGCAGCCGCATCTTATTACTTTTAATCAGTGCAGTGCATGAAAGCTCCTTTGGAGAAATCATTACTTTACCTCTGCATGTGGAAGGCAGGACTGCCTCTCTGCTTCCTCTGGCTCCTGGAAAATGACCCGGACTCTTCGCCTGGCCTGTGTGTCTGACTTGGGGCTGCCACCACCTCCTGCCATGGCCAGGGTCTGGGTCAGGTTTAATTCTTAGGGTTGCTTCTTTCAGGCCCCACTTTGCATGGCTCTCAGCTGTATTTTTCTTATTAAAGGGACAAGAAGCTGAGAGATTAGTAACTATAGTTACCATTTATCAAGAACATTCTTTATCACTTAAGGTTTTTAGTAGCAAACAACAAAAACTGATTTGAGCAGGAGGGTAATTTATGAAAGGACATTAGGTTGCACAGAGCAAAGCTGAAGAACAGAGTTGGGAAGCTGTGCAGCCAGGAACAATGACCAAAATATCACTGCAGAGTTGGAACCCCACGGCTGCCACCCCTGGGCATAGCACGCGGCCTGAACTGCTAACGGCAGACACCGACAGTCATGTCTGATTTTCCCCGCAGCAATGAGAGGTAAATATTCTTACCTTTGTTTTTCAGAGGGGATATAAAGTTCAGAGATGTTAGGTAGTTTGTTCCGAAATGGGAACAACAGTGAGCTAGAAACTGTCAACTGTAAGTTCAGTGAGGGTGAGAGTTATACTGGGTTTGCTCCCCATTGTAAGCTCAGAACCTAGCCCAGCACCTGGCCCATAGTAGGTACTATGTATACTTATGGGATAGATACCTGGGGAAAGTGGTGGAGATAGGTATGGTTATTGTGTATTGTGTTTGTATTTGTGCTACTTAAACACTACCTATCCTCTTCCTGCTTCCTTTGGGACCGTATCTCGTGTTTCCAGCCAAAGAGTTGGGCAAATTACTCAGGATCAGGCAGTCGTAATTTATATCCTCCTGGTCATGGTGATCAGTCTCAAAGTTTAAAGGGTGTGAGTTTGGCCAGTATGTGGAGGAGGGCAGACTGCAACATGAAAGAATAAAGCCAATATTCAGACAGAAGCAAAGATAGTATTTATGATTCAGTTTTCCTGTGTGTTATTAATATTGGCTCATTTGTAAGCAAGTACATACTATCTCTCTAGTCAAAAGAGTCAGGTTGAAGTCCTGGCCAGGTAGCTCAGTTGGTTAGAACATTGTCCCAACACACTGAGGTTGTAGTTTTAATCCTGGGTCAGGGCACATACAAGCATCAACCAATGAATGCATAAATAAGTGGAACAACACATTGATGTTTCTCTCTCAAGTCAATTTTTTTTTTTAAAGACAGGTTGAAAGTGGTGACTTGTCTCAGGAAGGGGGTTTTATTTTGGATGTCCACTCCAATGCTTCATTAGATGTATGTGCTTCAAGAAATAGTATAGAACTGGGTCAAAATGCTTTTCTTCTCAATCCTTTTTCTTCTCTCCTTGGCAAGCACCCATGTGACTTACCTTACCTACATTTGAATGGAGTCATTTTTTCACCAGTATTTTCTCCATCTCCAAACTTGTTGGGACAATTGTTGGCCCAGGGACGGGATGATGATGGCAGAGAGAGGAAAGTAAACTTAAAGGTGGACAAAGCAGGTTCTGTTGGCTCTAATGGGCTTTTGGTGGAGCATCTGTGAGAGTGTTTCCAATGGAAGCGATGTTGGGTGGCCAGGACCAGAGCACTCACTGAGGCTAGGAGTCTTGTCAGGGAGGACTCTTGTCATAAGTTGTCAGGGAGGGACCAGCCTCTTGCAGGAGCACAGCCAGGGCCTCTGTGGCTACTAGAATATGATTTGGTCACTTGACATTTGCTGTGCCCAGGGTAGCTCTTGCCTCAGGCTACCCTGGCACATCCTTGTGATAATGGGATTTCTTTATTCTCAGAACTCAGTTATCCTCCCTTTGTTTCTGCTCCAGCCCCAGCACTGGCTGCATGACATCATTACTTCCATGGACCTCTGACTGGCATACAGATTAGCTTCCTAGGAACTACTATCAGGCCTAATCCAATCAGTTGTTTCGAGGAGACAAGTGTCACCTGGTCGGACCCTGGTGACTAATTTGCAAGTAACTTCCATACCTGTTTCCTTTGCAGGGTGGAATTGGGAGGGAAAGAAAGGCATTCTAAAGCTTGAATGTTTCTTTACAAATGATTTGTTTATAATTTTTCTCTAAGAAAGCAGCTTGGAATAATTTATAGAGGATAATGAGATTCATGAGTGCAATAGGTAGTTGTCACGCGCCAAACTGCTTTCTTTCAAATTCTTGCATGTTTTTAGCAATCACATCAAGTTATACCTGTGTATCTCTTTGCTCTGTTGGTTCAGAAATTTCTCTGAAGCCAAGGGAACCTCTTGAGTAGTAGAGAAATTAATAACCCGCTTCCCCAGAGAAACCCTTAACCAGCTGGGGAAGAGAATCCATGGAGAAGTCCCTTGGTTTCCTTTTTCTTGGAGCTGTGTTCTGTCTGGTTGCTTAAAAGAGCTCCACCAGCACTGAGCCCTTGTTGCCCACAGAGGTAACCAGCACTTAGTGCCCTTTGCATTGGCTTTTCTCCTTTATCCATCTCACTCTCCTCGTTTTGCCTCTTGGGACTGCCTCTCAAATCAATTGCCTGCACCCAAGCTCTTGTCTCAAGCTTTTGTGTTCTGACACCAATTCTCTGATACCAACTGAGTGTCTTCAAATTCAATTCAATTTAGCCACTAAGTACCCAGAAGTTAATGGCAGAGCCCTTCACAACACCACCCCATTTCAGATGCTCTCGGAAAGCCTGGGGAGTCACCTGCACTTTTGTCCCATCAGCTATACATTCAGAGACTTCCATGACCCTCACAAGTTTGATAGATTGCTAAAACAACCCACAGAGCTCTCTGAAAGTGCTGTATGTATGAGTACAGTTTTATTATAAAGGGTATACATGAAGAGCAGCCAAATGAAAGAGGTGGAGAGGGCAAGGTCTAAGGAAGCAGGGCAGAGGGAGGCGGGACTCTTTTCCTGGGTCATACTTCTATGCTCTCTCCTTGTAGCATCTGGGTATGTGTTCAGCCACCAGGAAGCCTCCCTGAGGGTTAATACCCAGAGTTTTTGAGGTTTTATTATATGGGCTTTGATCAACTCATTGACCACATGATTGAACTTAATCTCCAGATTCCCTCCTGCCCCCATCCCCCACACCCCAGACATTGGACTTGTCCAAAGTTATAACCCTCGAATCACTAGTTAGTTTTTTGGTGGCCAGCTGCCATCCTGAAGCTACAGAGGGCCTCTGTCAGGAGTCACCTTATTACCACAACAAAGACACTTTTATCAAAGTTCCAAGGGATTTTTAAATGGTGCCAGGGAATGGGGATATATTTGTTATAGCATAACTGTACTCAGGGGGGAACTCAAACTAAAACAAAAATGTTTGTACTCATCCCCAATGCTTGGAAAAAAAGCACTTTGTTGGCAGGTTCCAAGCTTCTCTCAAGGGGTCAGGGGGAGGAAGTCACAGGAGTTTGATGGGACAACATCATGGAAAGCTCAGATTCCATGCATATAGTGAAAACAAGTGGTGGTCACTTCAATTTCCCGAGCACAGAATAATTGAGTGAACATATTGACCTTGGATTCCCAGCAGAATCATCTGCAGAGCAGGGAATCCTGAATCTGTCTCCCTGGAGCGCCCTGTGGGCATCTGCAGTTCTGCACAGCAGCCACAACTGAGACTCGGAGGCCTTCAGAGCCCCGTCTAGGTCAATACGCCTCCATTTATAGGGAGACTCCATTTCTATTTCATAAGACTTGCAGATCCTGCCCATTCCAAGGTGCTTTGGAGCCTCTAGAATACTGTGTGTCCATGCACCTGTGTACCTTATGGTGTATCTGAGCTTTGCTTATATCTCTATACTCGAGGGATAGAGCTGCTGGCTCCACTGTCCTTCCCTATCCACCACTGGGTCCAACTTCCTACCCAACCATCTCATCTCCAAAGCTTCCATTTCCCAGGCCCAAGTATGCTCCCACATTTGGCTGAAGACTTGCCTATTTCTCTGCTACCTTCCCAGAATGCCTACTGTCTGTGCTATTGTTGTCTTCCCTGGGATGCTGGCCTTTCTGCATCCTAAGGAAAGCAGCTGGCTACTGCTCTGTCCCATCACAGCCTGCCTTGGTAACTTTGCTTTTCCTAATGAGTCTTAATGGTAAGTTTCATCGACAGACTTGTGTTATGCCACAGGAACCCATCTTGAATCAATTAAAATCAATTAATCACACTGTGATAAACTTTAATTGTGGGATATTTCCTACACTTGCAAATAACTATTCCCATGTTTCAATTAATATTTTTAACCCCCTTTGTTGACAAATGATCCATCGTACTTAAAATTAATTAAATGTTAGCATGGTCCCAATTAACATTGCATTAACAATAAAAAATGCCTTGATTGTCAATACTGAGCAAAATCTGTGCCTACCTATCACTTAACATTGTGCAGCGTATATCATTTAAACAGAAATACAGTGCATGATCTGGTTAAAATGTGAGGCCACGTGTAAAGCCATTGAAAACCTTGGGATTTTTTTTTCTCCCTCTGACTTGTGATAAGCAGGAAACATAAGACATTGTCCACCCAGACACAGCTGCCTACCTTGCTGTCTCTGTTTCGATAAAGCAAGATTTAATGTCTCTAGATTACTGTTACTTCATATAGTCTCTTTATTTATTTAATATTTTATATTATTTGTGTCTTTTTCATTCTTCACATTGTTTCATTCCCCCCATCTTGACTTAAATGCTACTGTACTATAAATTCAAAACTGTATTCAATATTTTACTCATCCTTTGTTTTTAAGATCCATCTAAATAGGCGATATAGGTCTGTTTCATATGCAAATGTTATTTGCTTGTGTCCACATTAATAAGCATCCACATTGTTTCCAACACTTCACTTTTATAGGCAATGATGGGATGAGTATTGTTGTGCGTCTAAATTTGAGTCCCTGTCTGAGATGTATTCCTAGGAAAGCAATGCGTTGGAATCATCGGATCAATGGGAAGTACAAACTGAACTGCAGAATTGATCATATTTTATAGAGGAGGGAACTGAGATCTGAAGATGTTAAACAATTCTCTTTCTTTCTTTCTTTCTTTCTTTCTTTCTTTCTTTCTTTCTTTCTTTCTTTCTTTCTTTCTTTCTTTCTAGAGTGAAGGGGAGGGAGGGAGAGGGGGAGAGAAACGTCAATGTGTGGTTGCATCTTGTGCACCTTTTATTGAGGACCTGGCCTGCAGCCCAGGCATGGGCCCTGCCTGGGAATCAAACCAGTGGCCCTTTGGTTCTCAGGCTGGCACTCAATCCACTGAGCGACACCACCCAGGGCCGAAGATGATAAACAATTTTTTTTGTGGTCAATTTTGTGGCTAGGCTTGATTTCAGATCTCAGTCTTAGTCAAGTACTTATTTCACAGTGTGCTGCTATCTTAATTTCCCTGAGTTCCCTGGAATTTTCTAAGTAAAATTTCTCTAGCATGATAGTTTAACTGTATTACAACTTGGAGTCATCCTTGTTTTGGTCACCTTAATTAAAGAGTCAACATTTAATGTGTAATTGTGGCTGACATAGAGACATACACCTGTTATCAGGAAGGAGCATTGGAAATTTAAGCCCAAACTGTTTTCTTCAAAAAGGTCTGCCTTCATTATTGGGCAAAGGCCTAGAAAACCAATCAGATATTTTAGAATAGGAGATAGAGATATAACAGTGATCAGCCTGAGATATCAGAGTTCCTTTCACAGAAAGAGGCAAAACACTGTTTCGGTGATTAAAAAACATTAACTCTCACTTTTATCTGTACAAGTATTCTTACCCTGAAGGATATATGAGGTCTGTCCAGAAAAAGTCCAGCCACTGTTAATATAACAAGAATGGTTTGTGTGTCATCGATGTAACCTGGAAGCCAGGGAGAGTGGACTGGAATGTGCATGTGTGAACAGTGATGACTTCACTGTACTAGTCAGTGGGGGCAGTAGACGCCATTGAGTGAGTATGTGTACTGTGTGCCTGTCACATTCAAAATTACTGAGCGAGTAGAGCATCAGATTTTGTGTTAAGCTTGTACATTCCTCTGTGGAAACTATTTGAATGATTTAGAAGGCTGTAGCTATGGGCAACTGGTGACTGGCAACTTCATCATGACAACATACCTGCTCGTGCATCATGTCTTGTGCAGAGTTTTTTTGGCAGAACATTAAATCACCCAGGTGACTCAGTCCCCCTACAGCCCAGGTTTGTTGCCCTGTGACTTCTGGCTTTTCCCAAAACTAAAATCACCTTTGAAAGGGAAGAGACTTCAGACTATCTATGAGATTTAGATAAGGCAGCTGACAACAATGGGGAGAACCATGGGAGGTCCCAAGATACCTTCTTGGAAGGGGACTGAGGCATCATTGTCCTATGTACAATGTTTCTTATATCTTGTATCTTCTTCCATAAATATCTCTATTTTTCATATTGCATGGCTGAATACCTTCTGGACAGACCTCATATATGTTTATGTCTTTTAGAGATATAAAATAATATAAATCTTCTAAGCTTTTAAATTGTCTTTGGAACTTTTATTTCTTTTGGGCGTTTGAAGAAGGCTTGACGCTAAAATGTCACCCCTAGACACATTATTGTCCCTCTCTATTTCCCTTGCCTCAGTTTACATTAATTGCTTAAGGATTAATTGAGCAACTACTACATCCAAAGACTGGATTACAAGAATAGTACACATTTCTTGTCTTTGTAACACAAGACAGAGGGAAATAAGAGACAGATCTGAGTGCTGAGCCAAGTGCAGTGGGCGTCCAGAGGAGGGAGCCACTGATTCTGAGAGCCAGTGGTGGGCAGGAGGGTGATGTTTGAGCTTGACTTTAACAGATGTGTAAGAAGGAGGTGCTGAGGCAGAGAAAGGAAGGCACCATAAGTAGAGAAGACAGCAGAGCCCTTCTTCCTCCTCCTGCACTTACACCCCCACCCTCTTCTTCTTTTACTCCAACAGTAGCCATGTTCCGAAATAATCCAGCATCCCTGAGGGAAGAGGAACAAATGTTCTACATTGCACCATGCTAAGCATACCCCTCTAGTTCTAGTGCCTGTGAAATGCATTTCACGCCTCATCTGTTGCCTAAATGAGATGTGAAAGCAGTTTACACCTCGTTTACATTTGTGCTGTTTTACCAAACAGCACTGATACAGCTCCATCCAAAGTAATGAAATGAGGTCAGTCACCCCTTTCTCTCCTTGGATTGAGTCCACCCTGCTCATCACATCCTCGCCAGCAGCTGTGGCTCCCAGGCCACCAGAAATCTAAGCGTTGGGAGAGAAGGTGCTTGGAGGATAGGTGTAAGGAGGAACCGATGTTCAGTTTCTTCCACACAAGGGAAATGGCCCTTCTTTCAAGCCAATGGTTCATTACTGTATATAGCTTACTCAAGTAAAATGCAGAAATCATAAGTGGACACTTAGAAGAATTTTATCTTTTGCATGTACCTGTGTAATAAATACCCAGATCAACATATGGAAAATGTTCTCATGGCCCTTTGCAGTCAATAGCCCTCTCCCCAAATAGAACCACTGTTCTGATGTTTACCACCATCATAGTTATACTGTACCTATTCTAGAACTTCACATACATGAAAGCATATAGCATGTACCCCCTGGGCTCCTTTGCTCTCAAAATGTCAGTGAGATTTGTGTGTTCTGTGTGTATCAGTAGCTCATGACTTTTTGAGTAGTATTCCATTGTGCAAACAAACCACAGTTGTTCTCCTGTTGATTGACATTTGGGTTCTGTTCTGTTTTTGTCTATTATAAATAAAGCTATGAATATTCATGCACATGTTCTTTTATGGACATTCATTTCTCTTGGGTATACAGCTAGGAGCGGAATTTCTACATTGTAGTGTAGATATATTTCAACTTTTTCTTTTTTTTAAATCTTATTGTCAGCTTTCTATACTTAGAAGGTTGGAATTTTTTTTTTTAAAGATCTTACAGAGAGGGGAAAGGAAGGAGAAAGAGAAGGAGAGAAACAGCAATGTGTGGTTGCCTCTTGCATGCCCCATGCTGGGGACGTGGCCAGCATCCCAGGCATGTGACCTGACTGGGAATCATACCTGTGACCCTTTGGTTCACAGTCCAGCACTCAATCCACTAAGGCACACCAGCCATGGCTATTTCAACTTAAAAAAAAAAATCTAAATAGTTCTTCAAAGTGATTGTATCATTTTACTTTCCTATTAAGAGGGCATAGAAATCCTGGGTGCTTTTGGTGATTCAAAGTAATGAAATTATGTTGGAAATCACTGTGAAGTAGCACAGTCTCATTTAAGGAAAAGGAATGTGACATAAAAGACAAACATTGAATGGTTTGGAAGAGAACAAGAACATGAAAAGATCATTATTGCCCCAATAATACCTCTTGAATGTCCCGATTTTGCCTGAAACTCACTATATTTACGAATACACAATACATTTTGTCTCCTCCGAACTGTATACCTAGAAGATGTAAGGAGGCCGTTTGCCCACCTTCACCAAATGTAGACTGATGACATTTCTAATTTTTGCCAAACTGATAAATAAATATTTATATCTTAATTCTACCTTTAGTTATTTTGCTTTGATAATTAATTAAATAGCATCTTATTGGTTTATTAATATTCAGATTTTTTCTTAGTGAATTGACTTTCCGTGTCCTTTGCACATATTCTCTGCTGTTTGTCTCTTCCCTGTCCATGTTTATATTGTTTTCTGTGGACTACTACTTGTTATGTATGTTGCAAATATTTCTTTTATTTTGTCTTTCCTTTTATAAAATGTAACTTTTATTATTTAACAAATGGTACTTGCTTATCAGAAAACATTCAACCAATAGAAACAAGATCATAGAAAGTTAAACATTGTTACAAATTCCACTCCCCAGAGATAAAATGAAAAGCAAAATCCAGAAATAACAGTTATGCAAACTTGCTTCAGACATCTCCATGTGCTATAGGGAGAACTAGGTATGTAGTTTGAAGTTTAGAAGAATTGCCTAAAAATACAACAGCTGTTATTGAAATGGCTATATTTAAGATAATTATTTCTTTATTACAAAATATATTAATATTAAAAGATCCTTTATATTAAAAAACGTCATGAGTTTGGAATAATATTTGAACCACATTATTTCACTTTAAATGATATCTTTGGAAATCTTTGCTTCAAAAGTTGAAAGATTGGCAAACATACTTTTTCCTCTGTTTTCTCAATACTTCTAAGTTCTTTAGTTACTTCACTATTATATTGTTGTCAAGTTTTATAATATTTCCAGTCTTTTCTCTAACTGTAGTTTCCACATTTGTCAGTATTTCTTTATTTTAAAACAGATCATCAGCATTTCTTTTACCTTGGCATTGCATTCATATTTTCTTTATTTTGGTTTATTGCTTTTTATATTTATTTTAATATTCTAATAATTTCCTCATGAAGGTCTCGCAGGTGTTAGATTTCCTGCATCCTTGCAGATATTAAAGTATTTCTCAGTTGCCACTATACTTGAAGAATGACTTGGTTGGGTATACAGTTACTGAGCCTTGCCTCACTTAATTCAGAACTTTATGGATATCGCATCATTGTCTCTGATATTAAATGTTGCCTAGGACAATTCTGAGATCAACAAGAGTTTCTTTGAATCCCTCCCCAACACACACACTTGCACACTCCATAAGTTTATATATGACTTTCTTTTTCTGTCTAGATACCCATCTGATTTTTCTTTTTCTAAATGTGTATATTTTGGTGGTTACTCTAGATATTATGACATATATCTTTGACTTATCAAAGTCTAATGTTACTTGGAACTGTTATCCTCTTCCTGGACAATGTTAAACAATTTAACTCCATTTAACTTGCTATCAACTTGTCTACCATTGTTGTGTGTTTTAATTCTTTATACATTTTAAACCATAGAAAACAATAATAATAATAGTTGTTGATTTTTATACAGAAAGTATTTATTTATGTAGAGATATATATTTAGCTTTTTGTTGCTCTTTTTGCAGCTCCAAGCTTTGCTATAGAATCATTCTCCTTCTGACTGAAGAGCATGCTTAATTATTCCCTTTATCATTATTGAGTATGGTCTGGATATGCTGCTTAGAAATTCTTTAAGTTTTGTTTGTATTGCACCTCCATTCTCCAGGTCTATTTTGCTTGAGAATTGAGTTCTAGATTGATACTAGAGTGCTTTCAGCCCGTTGAAGGCGTGGGTCCATTGTCTTACGTTTGATCCCATTATTTCTAGTGAGAACTTGGTCACCAGGCAGTCTTGTTTTTCTTTGAAGTAAGGAGTCTAACTCCATTTTCTGATGTTTGCTGACAACTTTTAAGCCTCCCCACTCCTCTTTCCTTCTGCCCTACATCTGGACAACCTGATAAGAAAATCTGGGTGCTCCTGTCTTTGGTGCTGTTGGGAGACACGAACCACAGGGGTCCCTGCCCGCACGAGGGAACTCTCAGCCTGGCCCTACCTCCTAACCATGGCAGAAACCCAGGCCAGTGTCCTCTCTGCTCTCTGAAGTCATCTCGCCCTGCTTGAGAGTCCTGCCCTGCTCTCCCCGGGGAACTCACTCATGGAAGCAGTGGTTTCCCACAGCCTCTTTGTGGGCACAGCATCTTCAGCCTCCACATTTGAACCAAACTTTGGATGGGGGGCCATCGATTATAACACCTGCTTTAGAGACTCAGTTGTTTAGCTTTCATTAGTTTTACTATGAAGTATTTAATAGTTTTATTTTTTTTAATAGTCTGCTGAGGTCTTCTTGATCCTATATTTTGATGTATTTTTTTTTTACCAGTTTTGAAAAATTCCCAGCCATAATCTCTTCCACTACCGCTTCTGTCTGATTCTCCGTAACGTCTCCTCCTGGGACTCCGTGATACACGCCAGGATTCTCCCTTTTCTTTCTGACCCCCTTTCTGTGTTCTTCTCCTATGTTTCACTTCACTTTCTTCTGACCTTGTTTCCAGTTCAGGAAATTGTTCTCACCAGTGTCTAAACCTGTACATCAAGTTCTCGATTTTGCTAGTTATATTTCCATTTAAGAATTTTGATTTCACTGACTTCTTGTTTCTCTTGGGTTTTGTTTAGGTCTTCTTAGCTCCTAATGTCTGTTTACTTTAAATGAGTGCCTGCCCGATGAGGGAATTAGTCTCCCACTGCCGGAAGTGGGAGCTCAAGTCTCTAATTTATTTCTTCATCATCTCTACTGTTCAATAACTCCATCAGGATAGAACTTGCTAATGAATATTTCTCAATCAATTCCCCCCACCTTTATTCCTCAGGATGTACTATTTCTTTTCTTTTTTTAAGATTTTATTTATTTATTTTTAGAGAGGGAAGAGAGGGAGAGAGAAACATCAATGTGAGGTTGCTGAGAGACATGGCCTGCAACCCAGGCATGTGTCCTGACTGGGAATCGAACCTGCGATGCCTGGTTTGCAGCCCGCACTCAATCCACTGAGCTACACCAGCCAGGGCAGGATGTACTATTTCTTTATTTTAGGCAGGTTTATTCCAATTATTGTTATATAGCGTATTTTTTCGGACTATAAGACGCACTTTCTATGCCCTCTCCCCCAAATTTGGGAGGAATAATGGTTGTTAATGTTGCTGTTGAGTTCTGTTTACATTTCCATTGGTGGAATATTAGCTTACTTATGTTATTCAATATTTTACCACATTTTTTGCTTCAAAATTGTTTTTCCTATTTTCCTCCTCTAAAATCTAGGTGCTTCTTACGGTTCGAAAAATATGCTACTATTGTACTGTTAATAATAGTAAAAGCAAACTTCCTCTATATAAAGTGTATACATATATTAAATGTGAGTATATATAAAGTAAATATATGCATATAAAGTAAATATATATGGTTCCTTTTTACTTTCTCAAAATATCAATTATATAATGTTGATTTATCTTTGTATTTTTTAAAGATTTTATTTATTTATTTTTAGAGAGAAGGGAAGGGAGGAAGGAAGAGAGGGAGAGAAACATCATCATGGGGTTGCCTCTCACACGCCCCCAACTGGGGACCTGGCCCTCATCCCAGGCACATGCCCTGACTGGGAATGGAACTGACAAACCCCCTGCGAACCAATTTGCAGACTGGTGCTCAATCCTCTGAGCCACACCAGCCAGGGTTGTTTTTTCATTTTATCTTCCCTTTAACAATCCTTTAAATATCCATTCTTTTTCTTACTGTTTGAGTGATTACCTGAGCTTCATCAGCCGGGGACTTGGCTGCGTTTTTAGTTACACATACTCAATAGTTTTCTGCTTCCAGTATGACTTTAATCTCTATAATGTTTTCATTTTCCATTTCTATCTCTGCTTTGTCGGCTCACTTTATTGCTCCTTCTATTATCTTACTATCTCTTTTGAAGCTTTTGAAACTTTAGTTTTCTCTTTGAGGTCCTTTTTAAAAAGGAAGTCTTATGTAAGTAAGGCTTTGAGACTAAAGAATCATTTGCATGAGCTCATCTTTCTTTATGTGTGCTTTTTATCTTGTGTTGTTTTCTTTCCTTTTTTTGGTCTTAGATATGAATCTGGTCCCTTTTCATTTGTGGCTCATCTTTACATGGGGTCAACTAGTTATTGTGTGGGGAGAGACTTGGGGTGCGGGCTGAGCCAAAGATGTCTGCGGCTTATATTCAGGATTTGTGACTTTAAATGTACTGTCATTTAGTGTGGGAACCACCTTACCCTGGCCTTAATTCTCCCCTTAGGTCTGGAAGGCCAGTGCGGCCCAGAGTCATTCCCTTCAGTTCACTGACTTTCTGGGTCATCATCTGACATCTCACCTGCTTTCTCTCCACATTATCTCTGGAAGTCTCATCATCCAGATTCAAAGAGAGAGAATGAGTGTGCTGTTTCTGCACATCTGGAGTTTCCATTGAGGCCGCGTCTAGGCAGGAGAACTGTCCAAATCTAAAGGTGGAGGTAAATTTCCTGAGCTGGTGACCAGTCACTTATAATGGGTGTCCCATCCTTGAGGCCTTGGCCAGTGACTCAGGACTGCGTTTATAATGGAGTTCCTCATGTCACAGGAGCTGCTGCTGGGGGGTCAAGGGCCCTTGGTAAGCTACTTTTGTTTAGGCTCAAACCAGTTCGGTGAGCTGTCTTTTTTCTTGCACCAATCTGAGACCTACTCACTTTCCCCCTCAGTAATAGCTACTCTCCACTGCAAAATTGGGTTCTCCTCTTCCAAAGCCTAGTTGTGAGAGAAACTCAGCCTCTCCAGCTGTCCTGAAAACAAATGCCCAAGCCTTTGCGTTTTAAGTGTTTTGTTGTTTACTCCCTTGGGCAGAAGGTATCTCAGAGTTAACAGAATAAGGAAGAGATAAAGTCTATGGAAGTGTGAGGTCCTGATGTCAGGCTTAAAACCTCTGACCTTTCAGAGGCAAATTAATGTAAGGTCTTTGGCCTTATTGTAGCAATATGTATTGGGTTAGAAGCTGAGTTCTAGGTTCAAACCCTGGTTCTACCCCTTTTTAATGGTATGATTTAGTGTAGTTACTTAGCCTTATTATTCATTAGTTTCATCCTTGTTAAGTGGATATGATACTAGCACTTGCTTCCTGGGATATTTTAAGGGTTAGATGAGCTACTACTATAAAGGAGGCCAGGATGTGCCTCGTACATAGTGTATGTTCAATGAACATTTGCTGTTATTGGGAACCCTGATTGTGTTCCTAAGCACAGAAATCAGTACCCTCCTCCTTACATCTCCCAATTTTCTTAGAAAGGTCATAATGTAGAAGGGTCTTCATGGAGGAAGGGAGCTGACGGAGGAATAGCCTTCGTAAAAACCCTTCACTGAGGAGAATTCTTTTGAGAGGCGTTTAAGACCCCTCTCCTATAGGGATCCTAAAGCCAGGAGGACTCTTCCTTTATAAGGACCTTTCCCCATGAGGACTCTTCCCTGTGAGGACATTTCTCCATGAGGACCTTTCCTTTTGAAGGGGATTTTCTTCATAATGTTCTTTCATCCATGAGAGCCTTTCTTCCATGAGGACCTTACCTCTAAAAAGGCCCCTTTCCCATGAGGACCCTTTCCATGTGGGTACTAATCCTCCCAAGAGGACGTTTTCCCTGTTAAATATTATCTCCACGAGATCCCTTCTCTATGAGGTCCTTGACTTAAAAGAATCATTCCTCTATCAGAACTGTTGTTTCTCAGAGACTCTTACAGCTGGTAGGAGACTCAGGGGACCCTCTTAGAAAATTAGCACCTCATTTTTGGAGAATTTCTCTTCCCAAAACCCTTCAGCCAGGTCACTAGGCCCCAGTCATGGACCAAATACGACCTCTCTGGGCATTGTGCACAGTTGGCTGGGGGCTTTCTCTTTAATTTGGGTATACATCTGGCTTTTGGGAGAGAACCACTGGTGGCAGGTGGGTATGGACCAGATTCTCCTTTATGGGCAACCTTATTATTTTCCTTCAGCTGAATATGCAGTGACAGGAAAATGCAGGTTGCTTGCCTATTAGCTCAGGAAGCCCTGACAGCAGACTTGCTTGTGGGACGACAGAGCAGCAGGGACAGAGTAGGGTAAGCATTCTTTTCCAGGAAAGTGCATGACATAGGGGCAGAAGTCTATGGTCACTGCTCTCAAGGAACTAATTACCTAGAAGAATTGGAGGAGTAAATTATGGAATATAAACAAAGTAGAATGAACAGGTACTGAATTCAACTATTGTTTAGTTTGTTCACACTCAATTAACTATATTGCTCCAAATTGTGATACTCTGAAAGGGAGAGCATTGTATTGCAGAGAGGGGAGTCAGCATGTATCAGTACCTGGAACATGAAAGGATGCCAACACGCGTGGTTTTGGGGGCAGGGGGAAGTCTGGCAGGCCCCAGTACCAGGAGTACAGAGTTGGTAAAGAGAAATTGTGGGAGATGAGGTCAGACAAGCATTTTAGATTCAGACTCTGGAGGGCTGTGCTAAGGATTTTTGGTGAGAGTCTATAAGCAATGAGAATCCAGAGTGGGTATTTTCAGAAAGAGAGGGATCCAATCACTTGGGAGAAAAGCCTTTTAGTAGTATGCAGAATTGGAATAGTGAGAGGATGAAAGAAAGGAAAAGCATTAAGGTGCCCTTGTAGGAATCCAGGTGCCGAAGGCTAAAGGTCTGAAGTGAAACAGCATCTGTCAGGGTGGGAAGAGAAGAGGAAGATATAAAATCTTGTCTATGTCCTCGTCAGTGGACAGAGGAATGCCAGAGAGAGGAAATCAAAGATGACTTAAAGCACAGGTGATTTGGAAATTATCAGTCTTATGAAGTGAAGTCCCACATGCTTACCAAGACTCTCATAGACAAATACCTTTGATCATAGAATAATATGGAGCAGTGTTCTTAGGGTGGTGACAAAAACATTGGGTTGGGAATTAGAACACACATGACATACTCCTTCCCCTTCCAGTAACTGGCTACCCAACTGGGACTAAAATGGTTAACTTCTCTAGGATTTAATGTCTTCACTATTATTATGCATGGCTGGCTGATCTTTGCAAGTGGGGACAGTCTGTTTTGAAGGTCTACATTTCTGCATTCTACTGAAAATGCAAATTAGCATTTTGTTTTGCTTCTGACTTGCTTGTATGTTCAAAATAGGAGAAAGACACCTGGATGAAGCATTTTCACAGACTTTACAATTTCCTTAAGGGGGTCTCAGAGCCCTTAAGCTCCTCTTAGGTTCCTTTGAGGTCTCTCCCCGCAAGGGCTGTCACCACATGTCCCCCCGTCTTCTCTGCACTTCCGGCAGGTGTGTGTAGGCGAAGCTCGGAGGGAAAAATATCTCAAGCAAACACACACATCTTTTTTGCAATTTGCTGTTCAGTCAAAGCTCTTAAATTGTCAGCATTTTCCTCAGTGGTGCAACAGAACTAGAAACAAAAGGCAGTTGTCCCTAGTAACCACATGGTGCTTCAACTGTCACCCCTAAGTGAATCTCCCCCACACGCAAAGCAGAATGCAGTCAGAATTTTCTATTTGTGTGAAGCACCAAGAGTATAAAGGTCACAATGTAATCCTTATTGACAATGATTACAGAGTTGAATCACCTGGTGAGAAAGGGAGTGTAACATGAATGAACTGCTTAGAGCACATACGTGTTTCAACAAGAAGTTTATATCGCTTCCATCTGTTAAATGAAAGAACAGATTGGCTTCAGAGCCAGGGCAAGTCTAAGAGAAGAGGACTCAATACCACTACCTGGGGGAAGACAACTCAGTTTTTTGGTGTTCCCTACCAGCTAGTTCCATAGTGATTTAATTGTCACTGGTTCCATAGAAGTTTAATTGTTGGTGATCTTGAGATACCAGGCAGAGCTCTAGAAGGAAGGGAAGTCTTCCAAAGGTCTCAGGTGAGAGAGCATTTTGCCATCCCACATAATTGAAGAATTTTCCACTGGGTTGCTTCAGAACCCACTGAACCATCTGCATACTGGAATGAATTAAACGGATGATAATGAAACAGAATAAAGGATTTCTCCCAACTTCTGGTCCTGATGGACATCTAAATCCACAGGGCTAATTCTTCCAGTCTTCCCCATCTCATGGATATGGTCTAATAACAAAGAAATTTCTACATCATGACAATGAATCAGCAAATGCTGATCAGCAAATCCTAAAACTTAAAGGATTGTTTTGCAAAAAACAGTAGAAATGAGAAGGAAAAACTGATAAGCTCCCATTTTGCTCTATAGAGCAAAGTGACCTACTTGAGAAGTTAAGAACACCTCTGGCAAACAAAATAAACAAGCAACTCAGTAAATTTCTCTTGATGGAATTGTCAGGGCCTGGCAATGAGAACTGGTTATCAGCAATTGATGTGTGTAGGGAGCAAATTATGATCGTGTTAAAGTTTTTAACCAGGTATGCAAGGATCTATATAGAGTTGGGATAATTTCAAGAGGCCTTACAAAGGGACTGTAAGGTGAGTGATAAACTGAACATCATGGGGACACTAGGCTGTTTTGTGTGTGTGTGTGGTGGGAGGGCTCCTTCCCTAGTGATCTTCCCTCTGGTTAGGTGTGAGAGGGAGAGAAAAGGTTCAAGAGTTGGAAAGAATGTTTAACCTAAAATGATGTTTCTGCCTAAGCCTGCATCTTTTGGTCTGTAATCCCCAAAATACTTCTACACCATACCTCAAAAGACTACTATTTCTCCATAAATTAAAATCTTTCCTTTTTCTCTCAATCTTTTCCTAGAGATTTGAACACTATTATAATCAAGCCACAATACCCAGGTCAGCTCCTGGAACTAAACAGACACAAGCACCCCACCACCGCATCAGATCAAGTAAACATTTTAAAAGCTTCCCAATATTTGTATATGTAGAATCAGTAGCTGTTTCTAAATCCCTATCTATCCGTCTGTCTATCCATCAAATCAATAATAAAAATTAAGGATTCTAATATGAACAAATAGTTCCTTTTAAACATAGTTACTGCTAATAATAGAGAAATCATAATAAAAACTCAATAAAATCAGGATATTAAGTCAATAAAACATAACTAGAGAATCATGAAAAAACTCCTTTTCATGGAAACAGGGATAAGTTCTTAGAGATAAAAAAAATAAATGAAAGTATTAAAAAGTCCTTAATGAAGGATAATGTGGGATGACTTTTGGATGAACTCAAATAATTTACTGACTAGATATTTCACTTCCCACAAGCCTTCCTAAATGTTTAATAGGATATAACTCAGATAAAACATAAATTTACCAAAAGAAGGAGTCCCAGTTGCTCGGTGATGTGAGTACAGAAGGACTGTGTGCCCCAGTCCCTGGCAAGACAAATATCAAACAAGCAAATTATTTTCTCTGTTGGTGGGATGGATGTGATTTGAGTGTGGAGCTGCTCCATGAGATCCATGCTTTTTCTCATCTGCAGAGACCAGGAGGTGTGGAGACATTCATGAAATGCAGCAATCCTGTTCCTTGTCTACAGATTACCCCTTTCATAATACTTCCCTTCCCTGTTCTTTCTCATCAAAGCAGGTCCAGCCCTGCACTGGTACATTTTCATCAAACATGTAACATCAGAAGCAAGCAATTGTTTTTCAGTGGCCTAGATCCTCCTAAGAATAATCAGAGGAGTAGGGCCTAATTGTTCTTAACTCCTTTATTTTTATGATGACACAAAAGTTGACTAATGATTAGCATGACCATATAATTTATATTTCAATACAGGACCTTTCTGGGGATGAAAATAGGAGCTATTAATAATTATACAAGGACAATGGGGAGAATAGGATTAAAGGAACCCCTACTTATAATAAAAAAAATCAAAGCATATATCTAGGGATATAGCCAGCTTTTGGTGATTTATTGCACATTTCAATCTACAACACACTTAATGTGTAACACAAACACAGTCATGTGATTTTTATTTTAATTCCACCTTGAGAAGAAAGAAAATAATATATTGAAAAATTTCCTATATAGCCTGACACCCATTTCCCTTATTTCTGATCCCTCCAAGGTAAGATAATCATAAATAGAACCTAAATTAATGTATTATTACATATAAAACAATAAGTGATAATGACCCTCACAGAAAATAGATTTAGGAGCCTGGTAGCTATAGCAGAAATGTTCGTGGAGCTCAGAGAACATGAAGGTATTTCAACTTTATAAGAAAAGATACCATATGTGGGGAATAGATGCAAGGTGTCCACTCTACTTGTAGCTCTTGATCTTGTAGGGTAACTTTGTCCTAATCCATGTACTTATTCAGCATCACTCTTCCTGCTGTCTCTAGTATCAACTTGGTGGCTTTCAGTGATTTTTGGTGCTCTAGCCCAATATATTGGGGGTCTTGATGCTTGATTTAGAAATCTCTTTTGTGGGTGTCAAGTAGGGCAAAGCTAGCATTTAGTTTTTACTGCCTTAATCTTGCAGTTGAATATAGCTCTCCCCTAACCAAGTATGGAGGCTGAGTTAAAAGAAAAAATAAGTGAGTATATTCATGTTTCCCTTCTACAATAATTTTAAATCAGGCACCTTTGCCCATTTTCCTTGCACCTGGGTTTAGCCCATGTGGTTAAGTTCTAGACAGTGGAAAGTTAGGGTTGTGTGTAATTTGTGAGAATGTCCTTGAAGTTAGTGGTACAATCCCTTTCTTCCATTCTGTTGCTTAGAGTGTGGATCTAATGACGAACAATTTTTTTTTTGTCATAAGAACAAAACATCCCAGGGATGACTGAGCAATAAGCTGGTAGAAACCTGAGTCACAGATGAACTTACAAAACCAGAAATTTCTTAACAAACTTCTATCTAGGTTTCTCCTCTATTATTTTTGTTGTCACGTGTAGGCACATTTTCACCTGAACGTAACCCTTCTGTCACGTGCGTCATGGAGACCTAACTCATTCACCCCCCAGGACTATCTTCTCATGGTAAGGCTCTCCTGGAACACTGCCTGGAAGGAAGTGTTTGGTTCACTTGGTGCTTTTGGTTCGAGGAGCTAGCCCCTCAGTTTCCATCTGTCCAGGCTACACTGACGTGTCCTCCTTTCTAAGGTGAGTGTGGCGGGAGACATTTCTTCCTCTACTTGGGACTTGTGCTCTCTGAGGGTCTGTCTCTTCTACACTGAGGGCTCCTGCTCTCTTCCTGTTGCCAAAGCTTTGTGTCTACCATACTGCTCATCTTACAGTGGACCCTCATGAAACGTGTAGATGCATGAACACAGTGGAGGACCCATAAGCAAAGCTTGTAGTTACTACTCTGTCTCTTTTCCTTGTGTTATCATGTGGGTCCACAGAATATGCATCGCAGCATAAACCTCTGCAGCCAGGGAAAGTGTCATTGCACTTTCCTGGGGAGGCTTAGAAAACCTCTGTGTTGTGGCTAATGCTGGAGGCTGGGTCAGAATTTATCTGAGGGCCAGGAGAGAAGCAGCAACAGCCACATTTTGGCCAGTTACTATTGGGCTCAGTCAGGGAGCTTCGTAATTATGACTTCATTAACATGGAATGTGGCTTGGGAAGTCATTCTTTGTATAATCCTCTGCCATGCCAAATCCTTTACAGTGTGGTCCCCACTGAATAATAATAATTTAGTTAGCTCTAAATTTTGAGAGCTTTTAGAATATATGGTTTGTTAATAAAGCAGCATAACCAAAGTTTAATAATTAAAAGCAAACATCTACGTATGAAATATAAATTTAGCTATTTTTAAGTACACATACATCAGTGATTTTTTAAAAAAATTACTTATTGATTTTAGAGGGACAGAGGAAGGGAGAGGGAGAAAAACACCGACTTGCTGTCCCACCCATTCATTGCAGTCATTGGCGGATTCATGCATGTGCCCTGACTGGAATCGAACTTGCAACTTTGATGTATCAGGGCAACATTCTAACCAATAGATCAGTGATTCTTCACTGGGTGAGACCCCTGAATCTCTAGAAGCACCTAAAGTACTCTTCCCTACAATAACTATCAGGTCTTCTAGCTAAATGTAAAAGCCTTTATCTTTGTCACCCTTTGCCATCCCTTGGGCACCTAAAAATTGTGTATATGTAATTTTTGAGTGAAAAGGTCCATAGCTTTTGTCAGAATCTGGAGGTCATTGACTTAAAACAGAGCAGCAACCTCTGCTGTGTTTACCAGAGCCACCAATCTGTTGAGGAGTTTCACCAAGAAATTAGAGAATTAAAATTCAGAGTCAGATGATCTAATTTTAATCACTTCTGAAGTTTGCCATTTAAATCAACAAGCCCCCACTGAGAGAGAATTGAACCAAACACTTTATTTTAAAAGGCCAGGTTCCAACATTTCATCTCGAAGGAGTTCAAGCCCTCATCATTTCTCACTGGGTTTATCTTGACACTTTCTAATGGCCTCTCTGCCATCAGTCTCATCCTTTACTGTCCTGCCTCCTCCATCTTGCCGCATGAACTTTTCAAAGGCAAGCCTGAAAATGTTCTCGGGGCATACAATTGTGTCTGCCTTTTCTAGGTGCTTCTTGTCTCCTGCACCCTGCGGTCAAGGCAGGCTCTTTGACCTGTCAGACCCCTGAGCACAGACTTGAATGCCCTTCCCGCCTGAGAAACTCATTCATTCTTCTACATTTAGGTCAGTTTCTTTCTTCTTCGGGTTGCCTTTCAGAATATCCACACGCAGACTTGGGATGCATCCGCTCGGATCTCACAGTGTCTTGTACATCTTCCGCTTAAAGCTCTAGTCAGGTTCCTGTTATGGCTTGTATTTATCTGCCTCGCGACTGTGTGTGTTTGTCATTACATCTTTAGCACACGAGTGAATGGAGAGTGAACTATAAATTAGTTACTTTGACTCCATTACATCGGAATGTGTGCTAATTTATGTAGATTGAGTAGATGGAGTTCTCAAAGGGGTGAGACACATTTAAGCCTTTTTCTTATTTCTCTGGGACAGTCACCCTGCATGAAACATCACTGATAGCCTCAAAAGCATGGGTTTTCTAGAACTGATGTAAGGAAGAAAACGGCAGTGAAATTCTTCAACTACTAAAGACAAAAGTGTTTTTAAGTGTGTGTGTACTTCTAAGACCCTCATTTTCTTGGTTAAATCAGTATTCTGATTGTGTGTAGTATCTATCACTTCATTACAATACGTCTACAAATCTTTACCGACATTCTTTTGATCATTTTTCATAATTGGAAATAATGCAGTCATGTCTTGAAGAATTATCCATATTTCAGGTTTTTTAGTTATTCAGTTTTCTTTATTTATTCCCTTAATCACTCAGAAATGATAGGAGACTGTGTTTCCTTGAGAGAAATTTTAAATCTATTCTAAATTTTCATAAACTAGTTGGTGTTAGGATGGTCAGCGATGAGGCTGTGAAAGAATTCACAAAGAGAAGAAACTGCAGAGAACAAAAGTTTTATTTTTACTTTTCCAAGGGAGGGAAAGGACTGGGTGCAGAGAAATGCACCAGCCTCAAGGGCTTAGGGCTTTGGGCTTTCACTGGGTAACGGGGCAACTGTATAGCATGCAGCATGTTTCGGTTGAGCTGTAAATTGTTTCCATGTTATCTTTGGGTGCAGAGTCCCGTTGGGGTCCTTGTGGCCTGGTATGTCCTGTTTCTTAAGATCCCAGAGCCTCTGCACCTTCAGGGTGCTTCTGGTAACTTCTAGTCCTGAGGATAAAGGCTCGTAAAGCAGTTAAGGTTGGTCATGCTTTATGGGGTCCAGCTAGCTCTGGGAAAGAGGGTCTGAAAAGGGGGCTTTCGTCCTACTTTCGTCCTAAGGTTGGCTTCTCTTAGTCTAAACCAGTGTTGTATGATTATACTTTGAAAGTCTCTCTTTGTTCTGAACAGGACAACTTTTGTGATCAAAGTCATTTAGGAACATGTGAACACACTTCAGGACTTGCAGTTGAACATTATGGTGTATGGGGAGCCACAGTGGTAATTTTTCCTTAGCATTTTCTCTCACCCCCTCCTCACTGTCATCATGAGTTGTGCTGGGACTGTGGACCAGTGTCTACCAGTTTGCTGCAGAAGGAGAAACCAATTGTCATTTATTCCAAAGGTGCCTGCGTTTAATTGAGGGAATGCTGACAAATTTCAATGAAGGGGATGAGGCCATTGTAGTTACATTTTTGGAAAGGTGATTTGGCTATGAGTTTCATTCGGAGTGGTGAGAGGCCTGGGGTCTGCTGGTGCCTCCCGGTGCCTCCCGTGGGCTATTATCACAGCACCTGCTCTGCTCACTCCATTTCTCTCCTTGAATGTGTCAGAGTAAATGAACAATTAGACATTTCCCAAACATCTCACACTCTCTCAGCCTGGTGTCAACTTTTCTGCACTGGGCTGTTACATGTTTCAGATTCATTTCACCTGTCACCCCTTGGGAGTGCCTTCCCCGACTTCCCCGGCCTGGACAATGCGCCAGTCCTAGGGCTGGTTGCTTCCCTCTGTTACACTGTATCCCACACGTCTCTGGTTTGTCCTCCTTGTGCAGCTCTGACCCAGCTGATGGCAGCAAACTCCTTCATGAGGTCTTGCATTCATGTGGCCTGGCTTAGTGCCCTGCTCCTAGTAGGTTCCATGAGTGAATGAAGGAATGAATGAGTGTGGTAAGAACAGAGGTAAAATGACCAGAAAGCTGTCTGGTCTGGAAGCTAGATAATAGGACTTTGAAGCCAATGGGAATGTCTGGATCGGAGGGTGTGTTTGACTTTTCAGGGTGGAGTTACACTAGCAACCCCAGACCCGATGTCATGAGCGATGAAAACAGAGCATCAAAAGTGGCAGAAGCATTTGGCCTGCTTCAAAAGACTTTATGTGTTAGAAATAAGCATATGTGGGGGGGCCTAGTTCTAAGGTAGAGAAATGGTTTTATGTAAGTCAAATTTAATGAGGTACTTAGCTCTATAACCATTTAAAATAGCTTTGACTCTTTTTTTTAAAGAAAGCTTTTATTTATTTATTTTTAGAGCAAAGGGAAGGGAGGGAGAAAGAGAGGGGGAGAAACATTGATATGTGGTTGCCTGTCGAGCGCCCCCTACTGGGGACCTGGCCCAAAACCCAGGCATGTGCCTTGACTGGGAATTGAACTGGTGACCCTTTGGTTCGCAGGCCTGTGCTCACTCCACTGAGCCACACCAGCCAGGGCAACTCTTTTCTACTATCGGAAGTTTCTTCTGTTGAACCTAAAGTTTCAATATGTAATATTAAACTCAGTTTTCTACAAATTTTCTTTATATCTTATTTTAGACTCTTGACTGCAGTTGCTTTAAAGAAGAAAAATAAATATTTGAAAAGAGTAAACAGTTGAAAAATTAAAATATGAATAATTCACATGCTGACTCTCAGTTATTTTGTTGATTGCTAAATTATGTGTTCATTGAATGCTGCTTGTGTTTAAATATCTCCTTTAGTGTTACTAAGGGAAACATACTTTCTTACCTGACTCTTGTGTATAGAATTTATTTTGTTTATATTGTTCCCAATTTATTTTTTTATTTTTTGGAACAAAGTAACTTTTTTCATAAACATATGTGTTCATTTTTTCTTTTTTAAAACATATTTTTTGAATAGGCTATTACAGTTACCCCAATTTTCCCCCTTTGCCCCACCCAGTACCCCCATTCCTTCCAGCAATCCCCCTCCCCTTAGTTTATGTCCATGAGTCATGCATATAAGTTTTTTGGCTACTCCATTTTCCTATGCATTTTTTTCTCAAAATAAAACAATGCAGTAATATTGGGCACGTAAAGAAGAAAATGTTACTTAAAACCCCTACTTCCAGAAGAAACTGTTTTTAGAGTTTGGTCAACACAATTTCAGATATTCCTTCATTAATATAGATATCGATGAAAGGAGAGATGATAGAGAGCAAAGATGGGCTTCATAAGGCACATGCCATTTTTACTGAAAGTATTAAACATAATTCTTTAATTTAGCAGTGAAACGAAAGGAACCAGTGATTGCATAATTCTCACAGTTGCTTAGACTGAGTGTTATATTTAAATGAATTTAGTACTAATGATCAGTTCTTGTTTCCTGGTTTCTACTCTCCCGTTAATGTGTTTGTTTTTGTCGTTTACACTCCTACAGTTGTCCCCATCTTTTCTCCCTTTGCCCACCCCCCAGCCCTCAGTGCCTCCTTCCCGCAGGCCATCCCCACACGGTTGTCTGCGTCTATGGGTTATGCATACGTGTTCTCTGGCTAATGCCTTTGCCTTCTTCCACCCAGTTCCTTCCTTTCTCCTCGGACACCTGTCAGTCTGCTCCACGTAGCTATCCCTCTGTTTCTATTTTGTATGTTTTGATGGATTATTTTCACTAGCAAATTTCACCCTCTAGTAGTTTTTACAAGGAAGGCCCACAGGTGCTGGCTATACTAAGTTCTTGCATCCTAGAGAATGCCTGTTTGTTGTTTTTATACTTTCTCCTCCAAGAGATACTTGTGGAGTATTTTTCCCTTGGAATATTTGAACTACTCATCTACCGTTTCCTGGCTTTAGATACATCTGAGATCAACTTTTTAATTTTTCTACTGGAGTGCTGGTTTGATGTTTTCATTTTAACCCTTTACTGTGTTTTGAACTACAACTGACATATAGAGAAATCCACAACCCACACAATGAGCACTTATGCACCCCTTACCCAGGTCAAGAAATAGAAGAGTGCTACCACTTGCCACTGCCTTCTCTGGATTGGCAAAATTCTTGTGACAGTGTGGCTTCTCCTGGATAGCTCACCTCTTGTGTCTTGGAGTTTCTCCAGATCTTGTGATAGTAATTCTTTATTAGCTTTTCTCCCTTATTAGATTTTCAATGCCTTCTAGCCTATTTTTAAAAAGTGTCCAGTTTTCCCATTAGTTTTCTTCAGTGGAAGGGTTGTTCTTTAAACTTGAATTTCAAAAATTTTAGTATTCATCATTTTTTGTCATTTGTTTGTGGCAAGGGAAAATTGTCGTTCTGTTCATCCACAAATTCAATTCCTTTTTGGTGTCCACAAGTTTTCTTTAGTTCAGTTTTTGAATTCTTTTAGTACCATCTGTTTCTTTTATATGGTCCACCATCTCTATAGTCAACTTCAGAAATCAGCATCTTACTGAAGCATTACATATAGAATATACATAAAATTTCTCCAATTTTAAGTGTATAACTTAATAAATTTTCACCAACTCAGCACATCTGTGTAATACACACTCAGTTTAAGAAATTCATCCTCTTGAAATCTCTCTTATGACTCTGTCCATGCTCCACCCTCTCCAAAACCATCCTCTATCTTAACTTCTAATACCACGGAATAGTTATATTTGATTGCAAACATTACACAGATGGAATTACACAGCATATAATCTTTTGTTGTATTTTTTTTTACTCAACAATTTGTGAGTTTCATCTATGCTGCTGTGTAGAGTTGCTATTTATTATTATTACTGTGTAATATTTTGTTGTATGTATTTCCAGTTTGGGGCTATTGTGAATAATGCTGTTATGACCATTCTAGTCCATGTCTTTTAGTGAACATGTTTATATATTTCTTTTGTGTACTTTCCTAAGAGTAACATTGCTGGGTCATAGAATAGGTAAGTGAGCAACTTTAGCAGATATCATGAAACTGTTTTCCAAAATGCTTGTACCAATTTATAAACCCGACAGCAGCATCCAGTATGAGAGGTCAGTTTTCCACGGCTACTCTCACATGGTCATTGTTCTCTTTCTCATTTTAGCTATTCTGGTGAATGGGTTTTCAATCAGCTTTTCTTTCTTTTCTTTCCAGGTTGTCTCCTGGATATCTAAGGGCTTCATTCTGCATCCTTCAGTGCAAGACCTCTTTTCTGGGTCTCAATTCGTTTGTATGCAAATGAAGCATACTATCCTGAATGTTGAAACTGTGGCAAAGAAGTTTCTAATCTGCATATTTCTTCTTTCTCTGTATAACTAAAATTCTCTTCATAGGTTTCTCAAATAGCTTTTTTTTTGGTACATGTTTAAGTATCATGATGCTAATTTCCTTTCAAGGAAACTAAACCTGTATTTTCTGACTTCCTTCTGGAGGCAAGCTTGGGTAGATATAGGGGTGTCCAGCCTGCAGCCTGTGGACTGCATGCAGCCCAAGATGGTGTGAACTTAACCCAACACAAAATCATAAATGTACTTAAAACATGATATATATTTTTTTGTGATTATGTGTGACAGTGTATTTAATGTGTGGCCCAAACAACTCTTCTTCCAGTGTGGCACAGACACCAAAAGGTTGGAAACTCCTGAGTGTAGATTGACAAAGTGCTGGCATTTTGTTGAATATTCTAGAAACTCTGATCACCCAGTGTCTTTAAGAGAACTTTAAATGCACTTCTTTTTTTGACTCAAATTTGACCTAAAAAAATTGCTGATAAGAGCAGAGTGTCAGTGTTAGAGTTTAAGTCCACACTATTACACATGCTTTTCATTTTCTTTCTATGCCTCTTATAACATTTAGCACTTTGGTTTCTGGAATACTGAGGTGTATAGGGCTGTTTGCAGTGTTATTTTATATCTTGTTATTAACCTTCACTGAGGAGCTATGTAAACAAAATACAACTAAGCTATAGACCAGTCCCATTTGAGGCTCCAAAGAGGCATGTAAGGGTTTGCCTACAGCTCCTTCCCAAACAAGAAGAATGCCTCTGCAAGGCGGGCAATCGATCTGCTCTTTGGCGCCCCCTGGAGCCCTGGGGTTGCCCAGTGCTGGGAGGTAGCAGCTTGATTGTTCCTTGGTTGAAAATGGCTCTGGCTATTGATATGTTCCTGTATTCAGGGCTCAATCGTTGCTAATCATAGTAACAACAAAGATGAATTTACCAGGTTTGGCTTTGCTTTTGTGTGTGTGCGTGCAGTGATTCCATTCATGCCCGAAACAAGGAGTATGAGTGACTGCAGTGACACTTTATTCACGGAGGTTTCCTTTTAGAGGTAATTCTGGTTGAGGGCTTCAAAGAGGTGGAGAGTGCAGATCATAAATCCTTACTATCTTGTTCTCTGTATGAATAAAAAAGTCTCATCATGCAAGACCAGAGAGGAGGTAAAACTTTCTATTAACCATTCTTGTTACTTGAATTTTAGTTATACTTTTACTTGCCCTACCGGTTCTATCTTGGCCTTTTAGACAAGATGGAGAAATGGGCCTCATGAAGGGATTGATGGGTTTATCGCGGACGTGTTCACGGATAGCATCCTTGTTGCAGAGACATCGAGGTTGACGTATTTGAGTCCCTTATCTGATGCTAGAAGTTTTCCCTGGAAGCGTCTGTGCTAAATACCCATATGACTGTTTCTTACAAGTCTTAGAGACCTGAACCAGCAGTTTCTTTTGAAGTCCCTCGGAGGTGGGAAGGTGGGAGGCTTTGGCCTCATTAGCCTGGCACTTGAACCAGCTGCAGTTGGCAGGATGTGGGGGAGATAGGGCCATGCACGTTTCCTATGTAGGCCAAGCTTTATCATGCAATGCCTGTGTGTCACAGGGGGGACTTGGAAAATGAACCTGGTGCTTCAAAGCTGGGATAAAACTGCATTTCAGGGCTGGCCAGGGGCTGGGATTCAAGGAAGTAAGCAGGGCTTTGTCTAGTTTTGAATAGGCTCTTTGTGTCTTCAAAAGAGGGATGAAAACACAAACACAGTAGAAAATGAGGCTTGGTATGAAAAATTTGGCAGTGTTACCTTCTGTACTTTTGATGCGTGGGGTTGCTGCTCAGGACCTTACTAGGAAAAACACAAAGGAGAGTGTTTCTTTGGCTACTTCCCTGGAAAAACATGGTCCCCTCTTTCCTCCAGGGCCTGTTAACCAGGCAGCATCAGGGAACACATACCTGACTTCCCAATTTTTCCTATTTTGTGAATGTGGGTATGGGGTGGAAGAGGGAGCATGGAAAAATCTGCTGAAGGAGAAAGCAATGCATCTAAACCTCTTTAATGGGTTGGTTTTATTGTGCTTTGATGAGGCCTGCATGAAACACCTGTGCCTCATCCAGCCTTTGTTTATCATAGTTGTCGGTTTTTATATTTACCACATTGCATATGTGAGGAAACAATTAAGAAGGAGAGACTGGTATGGAAAGGAGTTCTTGATAGAGTGTTTAGGGGCCTTTTGGAACTGGGCCATGGCAGGGTGATAACAATCTCAGGCTGCCAATAGTGTAATGCAGGTGAGATGGAGCAGTGCCAACACGAGTCCTTCCCTGGACTGTCAGGCCACCTGCCAACAAGGTCACAGTGGACTCTGTGAGAACAAATGGCCTCAGGAGGTCACAGGTGTGTGAGGATGGCTCTTTACTCATGTTGCTTCCCTCCCAAGTGTTCATTGACATCTGAAATGTATTCAAGCATTTTTCCCCCTCATACCTATGACTACAGGCTGATTGAACAGGTGGGCTCAACTTGCAGACCATAAAAAGTGGAAGAGAGGATACCTAAGAATATGAATGCTTCCTAGGGAGGGCAGTGAATTAAACTCATTTTCAAAAACCTGTGTTACTATCCCAGGGCTGTATTAAAATATTTCTTCCTTTAAAAGAGACATACTTTTATACCTTGCTGGAGGAAAAAAAAATCCATATAGTTTCTTTGGATCTGTTTTTGAATAAATGCGGGGAGCAGGTGTGTTCTGGCTCCTAGTCTCTCTACTCTCACAGATAACTGGTCTTCCTATGCAGGAAGGATTTCAAAAGAGCATGTTTCTGTAACACATTTCACAAAGCCCATATTTCACCTCTCCTTTTTTTTTTGGAAAGGTGTGGTCTTTGCTACTCTTTCCCAAAACACAAGACTGATCCAGCCCAGTCACTAGGATCTGGCAGCTGGCCAAGACCTTGAGTGGAGGCGCACCTGCCTCAGATGCATGGGGTAGCTCAGTGCAAACAGCTGAAAGCGGCACTCATGGGGAGGGTTGTGTGGGGCTCAGGCAGCCCACAGCAGTAGTCAGTCTGGGCATCTCACTGTGAAGAAATTGTTCTGAAATCCTGAAAGGAGCTGATAGAAATATCACAACAGTGTTACAAATGTGATTATTCAAAATCTCAGGCAAGCCAGAACTGTTTATTCAGATATTACCACCAGAGACCTCTATGCACAAGGATATAAAAGCACAATTTTGCAGCTCCTGGACGTGTAACGCTGACGTTAAGTCTCAATTTCAACTCTTTATTTAAATTAGCTTTGGCCTGTCCTTCTGAATCTCTGGAGCTTATCGCGCCCGGTGCTGCCCCCGAGCCTCTCCTTCAGAGGAAGTAGGATAGCTCACGATATTTGATAGATCCTGGCTACTGACCGCTGTTAGGTTGGACCGCAGCTTTTTGCAGCATTGAGAAGCTAATGAACGTGCCCCAGGAGATACATTGTCTTTTTTTTTTTTTTTTTTGTCCTGGTCTTCATTGATCTGTTGTGCTCACCTTGCAGTCCCTGTGGCTTGAGACTGCACACATGTCACAGGCATGTAATGTATCCAGATGCATGCACATGCACACAATGGCATACACAACCACCTGCACAGGCATGTGTGCACACAGAAACTTGAGTGTGCCTTCCCCATTCTGGTTTTAATTGGCATTTTCCACATCTCAAGATTTTCTTGCAGAATAATAAAGGAGAGAGACATTTAGGAGCATATATAAATGTAAATGTAAAAATGTATGTGTGAAAAACTCCTAGAACAAAATGAAATCTAACTATATGAGTTCCCCAGTAGGTGCCCCTCAACAAATTAGTGACTAAAGCTTAATAATGAGGGAGTGGACATATATGCAATTGTAAACAAAAGGAAACAGAATTGACATTCAAAGTAAATAATATGAAAAAATTAAAGGTACAAGAGAGAATAGTCTAAATTGCTAATGGTAAATTCCAAATAAAAAAATAACAATCACAAAACTTTAGGTGATGAATTACACAGATGTACAAAATAAAAAAAAAGGAAAATGGAGAACTGAAGGGAATAATAGGAAGTAATATTTTAATTATTAAGTAGGTAAGAGAATAAAGAGAATTCAATGAGATTGATGGCCTTTATTTAATGATTGTATTTTGAATTGTGTTCTGAGGAAGAAGTGAGTGAAAATGTAAGTAGAAATGAACACATATGAAAATAATAAATTTACAGCCCTGGCTGGTGTAGCTCAGTGGATTGAGCGCGGGCTGCGAACCAAAGCATCGCAGGTTCGATTCCCAGTCAGGGCACATGCCTGGTTTGCAGGCCATGTCCCCAGCAACCGCACATTGATGTTTCTCTCTCTCTCTTTCTCCCTCCCTTCCCTCTCTAAAAATAAATAAATAAAAAATCTTTAAAAAAAAAGAAAATAATAAATTTACAGATAAATACTAGAGTCTTTCTTTACTTTTCTTTTTATTGTTCAATTACAGTTGTCCCTATTTTCCTCCCATTACTCTCCCCCCACTTACCCCCACCTCCCACATTCAATCTTCCTCTCCCCATTGTTCTTGTCCATGTGTTCTTTATACATGTTTCTTGATGATCCTTCCCATTCTTTGCCCCATTATACTCCTCTCCCCTCACCTCTGGTTCTG